>OY856186.1:172046233-172159592 GCA_963693315.1 Diogma glabrata
AGAGAGAGAGAGAGAGAGAGAGAGAGAGAGAGAGAGAGAGAGAGAGAGAGAGAGAGAGAGAGAGAGAGAGAGAGAGAGAGAGAGAGAGAGAGAGAGAGAGAGAGAGAGAGAGAGAGAGAGAGAGAGAGAGAGACAGAGCTAGAAAAAAGAATTTAAAAGGATGTTTAACGAAATGTGAATGGACACATGTTCAAAAATAAAAGCCACGAAATGTTACATAAGAAATCATTTGCGAGATAACATTGTATTTGTATAGTTGCAGTGCTGTATTGGTCCTGTGTGTTGAGTGGCCGAGTGATAGCACGCTAGACTTCGAACTCGGAGGACCCAGGTCAAAAGCGTTTTTAAACAAAACAGTTACAACCATTAACACACCGGTTTTCCGATTAACCGATTGTCAACTAATATATGTAGTTGATAAATTGAAAAAACTATGGACTTATCACCCCTACAAAACTAATCGATTAAATTACGTCTTCAAGTAAAACTCGATATTAATAAAGTTGGCCATTTTCTAATTTGTTGATGATATATGAAACAGTAAAAATATCACAACTGACACACATAGATTAATGTCAATTTAACAATTATTAATTCAAGTAATGTTTACTGAAAACCTATCCACTTCGTTTATTACCAAAATGTAATAGTTCACATAACCAACAAATCAACATATGGTAGACTGTCGAGTTCATTCATTTTAATACTTTTTTTTAATTTAATTTTTTTTTTGTTTCAATAAAACAATAAACTATCAAAAAAAATTTATTTTATTTTCAGTACCAGAGGTTTCGCTCCATTAACATTTTGTGTATACTTTTATAAATCCAAATTTTTTAATTTCCGTTTTGTCTTTAATTTCAATTTTCAACTAAAACACACAACTATACATTCCATTCCAACTTCTTGTAAAACGCAAAACAATATTAAAATTTTTATTAATGATTTTAAATTACATCAAAAACTATTTTAAAATGTTATTTACATATATATTTTTTTAAAATATAAATTGATATTTGTTTGTAGTTTTGTGACAAACTTTAGAATATGCAAATAATTTGAAATTTATTCAATTCAGTGTGAAATAAGATTTTTCATCATTTTTTAAGGATATTGCTTTTTATTTAATTTTGTTCGAGAATTTTATTTAGGTGAAATGCAAATAATTTTTTTTAATATTGCAAAATAGTTTTTGTAATTCTGTTAGATAATTTTATATCAATCGAGATAAAATGAAATAAATTGGTCGGATTTAAAACGTCTTCAATTAAGTACATCGTTGTTTTGTTTAATCACATTGGCAAAATCGTATTCTTTCTAGAAGCGATATCTGTTGTTGCTTCTTTACTTATTTTAGTGCACTGAAAAAAATTGAAGTTCATGACAACCTCATCTCGAAATTGGCAGTTGATTATTCATGCAAAGAAAAATTATTTGCAAACAATTTCACTGTGATTGGGACAACTACACGATAACATATTCCTAACAACAGAATGAGGTTATTTAAAATATAAAGTGTTATCTCCAATATAACAGTAGTTGAATAAAAATAATAACTATTTCCCTGAAACAAATTTTCTTTGGCTTATATCAAGAATTTTCCATTTTAAAGTTTAAGTATTTGAGATTAATTGAACTATATTTTATTTTCACATAAATATTTCGTGTGATTGTCTCAACTTCATCAATTTATAATTGTAGAGTTGTTTACGCAATTTCGTAGTTGGATTCGCCATATGTGACCGCACGGTGAGGTTGAGACAATTGCATTTCGATTGGAAATAGGACATGTTTTTTTCAGTGTGTTACCATTTTTTAACCCGTTTTCAATTACTTAACTATAAGGTTTTAAAAGATGCATGGTTAAAATTTCAATTTGTTGATATATCTTAAAACCAGTGCGTAGTAAAATTAAATGTGTTTGGTGTTAATTAATTAACGGTGTAATGTTACTTAAACGACGTGCTCGTTCAAATGATGCATCGCTCGAGTAGATTAAAAATAAGTTTGTTACTCCTACTCACAACTATCTGACTAGCAATTTGTTCAGGTATGCCCTATTATGATCCGGGCCGGATCAGGGTGTAATAAGGTAAAACCTAATAGGGCATTTGCATCCGGCCCCTTTCAGAAATCATACTTGATTTCACTAGTTGCAATACAATTAGTTGCAATATCGGCCATATTGCCGAAATATACGGATATATTGCCGGGCAATACGAAAATATTGCCGAGAATGTTTTTGAATTTGGGCAATATTGCCCTGCAATGATTGCCAGCCACACATTGCCGTAAAAAGTTGCTCGTTTACATGCTATTTTACAAGAGTTTTGTCAAAACATTGCTTGGCAATATTGCCGAAAATATTACCGGGCAATATTTTTAGCAATATTGCCCGGCAATACGTATTTTTAGTTACTCGTTTACGGTACGTTTTTAAGAAATTTAAAATATACATTTTTTATTATCATCATACTTTTTCCAAAAACTACGTATTCTAATGCAGCTAAACTTCTGGATCTCATGACTAAAATACAGCTATCTGTAAAAGGATAAGGAAGAATATGGATTTTGTTGGGAATATCTGAGATTTTAACGCTGTTTTTTTTTTGTTAAATTCGAATTGCTCACCGTTTTTGCATCGTAACTTAGTTTTAACGGACACGAATTAAGCTAGTATTTATTTTAAAGGTATTGCTAAGCAACGCTTTCCATTTTTTAATGTTGAATACTTCGAACCAAGTTGTTAAAAAAATATAATTCTCTTAACTTCCTTCGTTTTGGACTTACAACTCATACAAAACCAATCTTTTTTTCGTTTAAAACTTGATTTCTTATCATTTCAATTTTTTTGATAGAACACTAAGTTTTTGAGTTATGTGTGAAAAGCCGTCAAAAAAACATGCTTATTTGAACGAAAAATGCAAGTTTTCAATTGCGCATAACTCGAAAAATATCGATCTATGTAAAAAACGTTTTCGAATATTTTCACTTAAAATGTGTCTCTTTATCTATTTTCGGGGTTATTTTGAGTGAAAAAAGTTCACCCTCGAGAAGGGGAGGCATCTACCCCTAGGGTAAAAGCGCAAATCACCGCTATGTCACCTTTGATTTTTGAGTCATCCCTTAACTATTCAGCAAATTTCAAGTTAATCGGTCAAGGTTCAAAGAATTCAGACCCAAAAACGTTTAGTTACTGCACTATTGACGATTGGATTGGACCTGGCGCTGTTACACGCTGTTTACACTTTACACTTTGCATGGTTTTTAAAAGAATTACAATAATTTTCTAATTAACACTTTCGCTTACACTTTTTCTAAAATTATAACTATAGAAACAACTATCACAACGGTTAGTCATAGTTTTAGAACAAGTGGTGAAGTTAAACAATGTACAATTGTTGCCTCTTTTATGTTATGCTATCATTGAGTAAGTTATCTCTCAAAGTTTTAATGGCTATAGTTTCAACGACGCCGACCTTCTTAAATTATTGACAACGTTACCATACCTTCGGGAAATTTTATTCTTGTCATAAATTTTATTATGGTTACTTCATATTAATAAAAATATTACAAAGATTTTCAAAACAAAAAAAATTTATCGCTTGGGATAGTATCATAAATGTTTTCCATTTGCAGAATACTATAAACTAAATTTTATTATTTTCGTTTTGTTTGGAATGTCTAGACACAAGTTTATGGATTCAGCTTAAAAAACGAAGTCTATACTTTCCAATCTAGTTTAAAAACTAAGTTTATACCAATGATGAATAATGATGAATAATTTATATATATGGTTGATAACGAGTACAAGAATTTCAATCAACAATAAAATACCCAACGTGCTTATGATTTGTTCAAGAATTTTCCAATCAAAAACTAATGTCAATTACTTTAAACGATACGATTTTCAATTTTCTTCTTTGTTTCGATTTTTAGATTTTATTCGATGCCAAACAATTTGAAAATTTGATTCAATATCCGTTTTATTTTTTGTTTGTAATAATTTGAACGGGAAGTGACCATTGATTTTTTTGGGTTCCAAATTTATGAAGGGAGGAGAAAATTTTGATTGATTTGTCGATTGGAAAACGGAAAGTAATAATTTCGGTTTGGTTATATCAAATTACGATGTTGTTTGTGCTAATATTTACATTTAATTTATTATTTATTATTAAGAAATTGTTCTAGTCTTTAGTATTTTCGATTTGTTTTGAAGCAACACTTTCTTAAATATTGACACTACCACATTTTAACTATTCTTTTATTAATTCTTTCATGCTGAAATAATTTTGGTTCCGTTTACTTTTGAACTGTGAATTAACCGGTTGATAAATTTAGCAAAAAATTATTTTTTATTAAGGTAAATTATAGTTAAAGTAAATAGTTTAAAATTTAGACAATAATATTTGGACGCTCTGCAAAACACAACTAAAAAAATTCTCTCATTCAATTTAGTTTGAAGTAAGGTTATTTTTTGGAATAAATCAAGTAGTTGAAACTGTCTTTTGGTTGCTGGACAACTTGCTTCTAGCGAAATTGTAATCTTTTATTGTCTCTAAATTTTTCATTAAAGTATATTTATTTCTTGAAAGCTAAATATATGTAATTGAAATAAAATTTATACTTGTTTTAGTCACTTAATAATATTGTTGGTAGCAATAAACTTAAGTATGTAATCGTAAAATATTTATTTGTCAGTCTTTGGTCGGCATCTACAAGTAAAAACTGCATTTAAAATAATTTCCAAAGTAAATAAAAACGAACATGTAGCAGAGCCTAGCTATCAATTTTTTGTACACTTTTATGAGGTAATGTAAATTTATTTTTTATTATCTAAGATATGCTTCTCAATTCTGTTATGTATGTATATTTCTTTAAACATTAAGATCTTCTTCAAATGTTAATGCACTTTTTTATTTTTGAATGTTTGCTTATATAAGAAAGGCGAGATAAGTTTTATAAACATAGATAGTTCATGTAAACAATTAATCACACTATCTTCTTGTTTTAAATCATTTCGATTTTAGTTTTTTTATATACATATTATGACTGTATTTAATTTACCGCAGCGACTTTATGTGATTCAAAGAGATTAATTTTTATTTTACTAACAAAAAAAAAATGCTCGTACATCACATATTATGATTTAATTGATATTGATGATAAAAGTGAAGATTTCACTGGTTTTGGAGCATTGTAAGCTTTCATTTTTTGACCAAGGTCATATAATCCTTAAAACATTACTTAACAATACATTTTGAAAACTTTAACACAACACCCGGGTCTGATACACTACACAAGCAAAAAAAAGTGATAAGCTTTTAAGGGAATACAAGCATGTTAGCAATTGTAAGTTATTTTTCAAAATGGCTGCTTTCAAATGAATGCTTTTTCGCATTTTTGTTATTTAGATCAATTCTGGAATTCTGTCATAGGCGTATTTGTTTGAGTTTTTTGTTCAATTATTTTTTTTTTTTTTCAAGTTTTTTGTTTCACAGTTCAAAATCAATCTATCTATCTATATATAAATACGTAAGCAATATTTTTGCGGTACAATTTTAAAATATTTGCTCCATCAAAATTGTGGCAATATGTATATTGTAGGATAGGTCTTGAGTAGTAGAGATGTGCCGAAAAATACTTTTTTTGAATTTTGACGAATTTTTCAGAAAAAATGGCAAAAATGTCATAGGCGTATTTGTTTGAGTTTTTTTTCAAGTTATTTGTTTCACAGTTCAAAATCAACTAGGTTATATTATAAGAAAAATGTATTTAAAACTTCTATGAAGCTTACTATGTATAACATTATATTATGGAAGAATAAAAATAAATAAATAAATAAAAATAAATAAATAAATAAAAATAAATAAATAAATAAAAATAAATAAATAAATATTTACTATCAGTATCATAGAAAAAATTGCATTTCCTACGCGAGATAAAAACATTTTGCGTTTGTGAAATGAAATAAACTATCGTAAAATGAAATGAACTAACGATCACTCACGAAAAAACAGAGTTTTCATCTCTTGTAGCAAAATGTACTATATTTTCAACGACCTTAAACGCAAAATTAATATTTCTTGTAAAATAAAATATTTTACTTCCCACCACACATCCTTCAGACCATATTCTCGCATTTAATATTGTATGAAGCACTGTTCTGAGAGGGAGTTGCTTTAGAGCCTTTTATGCTTCTATAAAAAAAATTATAAAATTTTGTGATTTACTATACTTATAATACCACGTTTACTTTTACAGCGAGTAGCGGCATAGCAAATTAGTAGATGTAATTTAAATCTTTGCTGTAAACACTTTTTATTTTAAGAGCTTGCAACTAATTTGATATCTAAGTTTACTTACTACTTGTCAAATTATTGATAATTTGATATTTGATGCTGTAATTTGATGCTATTGCAAATAAAAATTTTCCAGGACAGGAACAATTTTGCACGTTATTGAAAATAAGTCGAAAACTATGCTTTCGAAAATTACAAGAAAATTTTGAACTAGAAAAGAAAAGGTCAAGAGTCATTTTTTTTCAAAATTTCTACTCTCAACTCCCTTCAAATAGCATTTTAAGTGATGAGCCTAAACTGAACCAAGATTCAGTTTATTATATTACACGTTATTCGCCAGCTGGTTATGCATTGTTATAGTGAATGTAAGTTTCATGAAATTTATATTTTTGAAATATGTCATGAATATTTCAAAAAAGTTTTGTATGGGTCTTTTGTTATGCAAGATTTTGTCTGATTTGCACGACTTGGCCCAAGTCTGGTTTGCCAGTCTTGGCCCCAGGACATCATTCCAACCTTGGGCCGTTTGAAAATGCTAAGTCTGGCCCAAACCCCAAAAGTTATGGCGCGGGCTTGGCCCATTAGCTGATTCTTACCCGGGTCTCAACCCTCTCCAAAGAAAATAAATCGAAAACTCTGCTTTCGAAAATTTAAAAAAAAAATTGTTTTGAACTGCAAAAAAATCATCTTTCATATGACAACATCAAAATTAAATTTTTTCCGAAATTTCTAACCCCCTTCAAAAACATTTGAAATTATAACAACCAAAAAAAATTTCATTTTTACCATGAAAAGTTCCTACAACCGTGAATTTTTTTCTTTCTCTCCGTTCATAGACAGACAAAAAAAATCCTTCAAAAAAAACAAGTTGAAAACTGTGCTTTGAAAAATTACAAAAAAAAAATTGTTTTGAACTACAAAAAAATCACTTGTGACTTTACATGATCAATTTTTTTTCGAAATTTTTACTCTCAACACCCTCCAAGAACATTTGAAATTTTTAATGCAACATTTCTACAACTTCGAATTTTTTTCTTTTGTAAAGTTCGTAGATAAAGGGGGAGGGGGGAGGTACAATTCACATTTTTGAAAATGAGTTTTTTTTTCGAAATTTCTACACTCAACCCTCTTCAAAGAACATTTGAAAGTTATTTTAGTTATTCTTTTTCCGAAATTTCTACTTTCGATCCCCTCCTAAGAACATTTGAAACTATACCAACCAAAAAAAATTCCTACAACCGTAAACTTAGTTTAAATTTTTTCTTGTGTAAGGTTCGTAGAAAAAGGGAAAATGGGGAGAGGAAGAGGGCGTTTGAAAAAAACACGCGTTTTTGGTAATAAATAACTTAAAAACTAAGCAGTGGATAATTCATTAAAATTGTTTTTGAAATATTTAAATTTTTTTTCGAGTTTTTTAAGCCAAACTCGATTCCTTAAAACAACTTTTGTTTTACTATCTCGTTATCTATGTCCATAAAATATAGATAAAAACAAATATTTATAATTTTTTCAAGTTGATAGAGTTGAAAATTTCAAGTTGATTGCACTTTTAGTTTGTGAGAAAATCGATTATGTAGAAATTCGAACGGACACCGAAGTCTCACCAATAGAATAGGGAACCGTTTTTATCCTTTCAAAGTACGAAACCCTAAAAATATATAACAAATCCGATACAAGTTGCATGAACTAGGCACAAGAATCGAACGACGATGATACTGAATAAACCAGAAAGTCTAGCTGAGATTGAATCCCTGATGTTTGCATCCTACACGTTAAGTGAATTTCACAAGTCACGACTTATATACTTATATTATACTCATTGACGAAGTTACCATATAACTAAAATCTGATAGTAGTTTTGAAATTACTTATGTTAGCTTGTTTAATTAGGTTTTGATGGCTGTTGAACAGTTGGAGTGCTTTATAAAATAAAAATACGCTACTTTGGCAGACTGCATATGTGTACCTTGGGGGGCGGAAGTAAGCCACGTATCTTTCTGTTTGAGATGATATTGAATGGATTGAAACAAGTGGGTATGGGATGTGGTAAGATTTGATTCCATCTGGAGTTGAATGTCAGCAGGGTTGGAACAACTGTACGTCAGAATAGCACCATCAACGAATATTTGTAATGTACCATTGAATTTAACACTGAAAAATATGGAGAGGCTGAAATCTCACAGCTCGGAGATATCAAGACTTCGGTCTGGGTTAAGGATTTTAAATATAGTTTTCGGCAAAAAACTTTTATGAGGACATGGATTTTAGTTTTGGGCAGCGATGCATATCAAACATAACTTTTTGTTAAAGTACATGTATTTTTTATCTCTGTTTAGATATGTATTACAAAACTAACACGAAACATCAATACGTTGTCGGAAAACTATAACAGATCATAAATTAACATAATTTCATGAAAAGATTATACAATCAGCAAACTACTCAAAAACTCTCCATTTAGCGTTTCGAGTAAATATGTCAAAATCACAAATTCATATTTCTTTCAAAATTCCAAAAATATTGTAAAAATTAAATAAAATCAAAAATTCAAACTTTTTTCAAACAAAATTCTAAAAATATTTCAAAAATTATTACAAAATCGAAAATTGAAACTTTTTTCAAAATTCTAAAAATATTGATAAAATTATAACAAAAACAAAAATTAAAACTTTTTCCAAAATTTTAAAAATATTGCAAAAATTATTACAAAATCAAAAAGACAAACTTTTTTCAAAATTCAAAAAATATTCCAAAAACTATAACAAATTTAAAAATTTCTATGTCCAATTTCATTTTCAATTACATTTACGTCATAAAAACAGTTACATTTTTTTTCCCAAAAATTGGCTAAAAAAATAAATGAAACCATTTTTTGACACACATGACATTATTTTTTGACAAATTTATAATGCCATAATTCTCTATAATAATAATAAAATTGCATGTCATACAAATAGTTTTATTTTTTTCCAAAAAATTAGGTAAAAAAATAAATAAAACTTTCTTTTGACACACTTGACAACATTTTTTTGACAAACTTATAATGCAATAATCTAGTTTTTGATTCCCATACCAATCCCTACCATCCAGATTTCTCCAAATTCAATGTTTCTACTCGTAATCACTTAAAATGAAAGTTTTTTAAGCCAAAAATATGAAAATTTGCTACTTTTGACACACATAATGATTTTTTTGACACACTTCCGGTACAGTTATCGAACACAGCGTCCTTTCGGACCTGTCCCTTGAGTATACCTATTTTTAGAAAAAAAATTTTTGAAATCCCTCTAGCGGTTTTCTAGATTTCGTAGGTAATGCCGGCCGGCAGACAGACATACATTTTTTTTTTTGCTTTTTTAGAATCAGTAAGTCCTAAAACGTCGAGAAATGGCAAAAAAAGTGGGGGTAAGAATTTCACTTTTGGCTCATGAATGTAATACTTAGGTCTTTCAGACCGAAGTAATATCATTGAAATTGAGGATTGCAATCCCGGGATCCCGACTCATTTTTATGAGCCCGCAGTCCCGGGATTAATGAAAGAAAATCCCGGGACTGTCATATTTGCCAGGATTAATCAATGAAAACACAACATCCTGCTATCCTGTTTTGTAATTTTTTTATTTTTGGTCATATGCAATGAGATCATATACCACTGGGAATAGCAATGAGAAAATACTTGTTAAGGTTTATATCTTAGGGGTGCTAGCGGATAAACTCTATTCAGTCAACGGTATTACCTTCAATTTTGTTCCATTTTATCAGGAAATATTGGCTAATGCCCTTGTTCCTCTGAAGGTTGTACTGAGCTAGAAAATCAAAGCAACCCATTAGTTCGCGAGTTGACGAATGTCTCAATATCTAGCATAAAGGCAAGGAAAACCGAAACATTTTGAGTATTTAAGTATTTGCAGAATGGAAACTCTGCTTTTGTTGATGATACATCGAACATATTTACTGTTCCAAGTCGAAGCTCCATAAAAGTTTTTATTGAAGATTATTTAACGTTCATCAGCAGCAGCAGATGTGGTGATCAAACTACTCACACTCCTACATCATCACCTCATCGAGCAGAGATTACAACGAAAATGTAACTAGGGATAAGGTTTCAGTCGTTTTAGTTGAGAAAAGCAATTTGGAAGATGAACTGTAACGCAGTTTAATTCACGCTTAATACCTATAAAAAAAACTTTTTTGGTCAGAATGTAACAACATAAAATGGTCACCGCAATTGGTAGAGAAATGAAAATATGTAAGCAAAGCCGTCATAGAGGACCCATTTGCAGTGAATGTATAATAATTTATTGACCATTACACCAAGAAGTGTGAAATCGGAACGTAATATTATTTCCAAATTAACAAACAGGTTTGACGATAAATTTGTTTGACGAATTATGTTTTCTAAAATCTAATTCTTAAATCATTCGAAAGTGTATGGTACTGGTTTTTCTTTATGTAATATTATTAAAGTTTTATTTTGGTTCTTCAATTTTTATTTTTTTAAGAAGTTGAATTAGTAAGTTAATGTTTTATACGTTTATTCTTTTCGACACTAAAAAATGAATAATGTGTTTTAATTGAAAATTGTATATTTTCTTAATTATTAATGGTTTTCCATATAAATTTTAAATCCCGGGATCCCGAGAATCCCGGGATTAAAAATTTATGAATCCCGTAGTCCCGGGATTCACAAAACACCACGGGATTGCAATCCCTAATTGAAATATATAAAAAATAAAATTGGGCCCAGCATCGAGTCTTGGGGAACACCACATTAAATAAATAAATAAATGCCTCCATGAGTTCAATAAATAAACTGGCTGTCATTTTTTTTCTCTGTAAGCTTTGATATACGAGCTCAACTAAACTTAAAGCCGCAGCAAGAAAGCTACTGTATTGCAAAAAGTCAAACTGATTTGCAACAATTAAGTTGTTGTCCTTTATGTATTTATTTATAGTCCAGTCATTTTAGCATAAAAAATGGGTCAACCTCGGCATGAGAGATAATAAGCTGATTCTTTGTATATACCTTCATTTTGGAGTTGTTAAAATTGTCTCAAAAGTCTCATAAAATCTCGTGTCTGCGTCGTAAGTTATTCAAGGTCAAAGGTAAAAAAAAAACAATTTTTCGCGATTATCTCGGTTTCTATTGCTCTAATGATGTTAAAATTTATTATAAAAATTGTAGAGCATAAAATTTGCGACAAATTTTATTTGAAACATTTTTCCATGGGCTCAAATATTTTTGTGATAGAGGGCGGTGAAGCAAGGTCAACTGTGAATATCTTTGAATATTACCTTTAATTTTGAATAATTCTCGTTTCCGATCTCGGCAACGACGGACGTACAATTTTGAAAATTATGGCTGATTTGTGTTTTATTTGTGAGAAGTCACTTTCAGAAGGTGGTTTTGTTAATGTAGTGCGTGGCTTTAAAACTTAAAAAACTGCTAGTATCGAAAGAAATGACGTTCACATAGACATTTTAACTTCTGTCAATGTGTATTTTGAGTGTCGGAATGTGTACATCAGTAAAAATTCCATAGCTGCATCGAAACGACGTAGAAGAAGATCAACCTTTACCATCACCCAATGTACCTCGTAAAAAAGGAAAGAAAGTGTTTAATTTAATAAGACTGTGTTAATTTTATTGTCGAATAGCTGATGCAGCAACAAAGTCAAGAAAAATAAAAAAGTGATTCACCGCCTTCTATCGCAAAAACGGTTAAGCGCATGAAAAAATGTTTCAAATAAAATTTGTCGCAAATTTTATGCTCTTCAATTTTTATTGTAAATGTTAACATCATTGGAACAATAGAAACCGAGATAACCTCGAAAAACTGTTCTGTAACTGTTAAACTGTTATCGTTCTTCTAGAAACTTTGCAGGAACAAATTTTTATTTACACATTTTACGTCCGTGAAATTGTCTCCCTCGACGCTAACGCGTCTCGGGAATAAAAGTGTCACTCACGAAAAAGCAACGTTTTCATCTCTTGTAGCCAAATGTACTTTTTCATAATTGGATTGGCACGCGAAAATAGCGATTATTAGAAAAAAAATTGTGTCGGTACGCCAATAAAATTCAGTTGCGAGCCCTGATCTAGACTTTAGAGAAAGATCTAATTTATTAGAGGATAAAAAACTATATGAATAAATGGTACTGTGTGCTTTTCGAATATGACGAAAAAAATCTTTTTTTATACAAAAACAAATTAACCGGCTTTTTTAATATTATCCGGATAAAACCGGATTTTATCCACCTGGAGAGGTCAAAATGAAAAAAGCCGGCTTTTTAACCCTGTGAAGCATAAGCCATAGTAAAATTGTAGAAAATCGATCTCATCAAAATCTAAATTGGATATATATTTGTCAATTTCAGCGTTTAACCACAATGTTTTCAACAAAGAAAAACTTTGTTTGTTAAAAACTTAATTTTAAAACAACAATTTTCAATGTAGAATGTTTTTACTTTACGAAATTAATTTTATAACATTTTTGAACTATTAAAGGATATTTTTAATTAAACACACTTAGCCATCACAATACAACTTGTTACTCGTTCGTCATCTTTATTCCATCGGCATCCACCGCTTCTTGAAGTCGTAACATCAATTCACTTTTATCCCCTGTTGAAGACGATTATCGTTCTTCTAGTTCCACCTTTAACTCACTTAAGAAAACCATGATTAACAACTTATAAAGCCCACCGCTGTCACCAATGTCACGTTTTTTACCTTTGCTGAAATTGGCGTCACTGTTAGTTTGATAAACGTTATTCCTAAACCTCCTTCTGGGTTCGTTCACGGATTAGTAAGCAAAAACATAAAGTTTTATTAAATATTAAGTATTTCACAACAGGGAAACAAAACAGCAAACAATATTTCTTAATTTTTTTTAATAAAATGTGTTGAGTGGGCATTACAATATGTGTCATAAGTCACAACAATACATAAAAACCTTTTAAGACCAAAGTCCCACAACAACATGAGTTCTAAGGTGTTGATGGGCGCAATCTTTAGTTGTTTTTGTTTTTTTATATTTTTTGTTAAAAAATGGATAACCAAATAAAAAATCCTGTCACCAATATTTCATGACAGGATAGAGAAAATAAAAATAAAATAAAAGGTAAACAGCAAATTTGTTTTAACAATTTGCAGAAACGAAACTAAAATGTGGTTACCAATAATCCAGCTAGTAGCATATTCCTTGATCATGTGACGCACTGTCTTCCTCAATGATTAAAGTCTAGATATAAAGTTATTTGGTGGCACGTTTCTTCGATCAAGCAATAGCGTGCCAGCATTATAGCATATTCCACAGCTTAGATTGAGGGTTCTACCGTTAACTGAATACAGTTCCTCCGCCAATACCTCAAGATATACCCTGGCTAGTGATATCTCGCTACTATTGCCATTGGTATGTGATATATAACGTTAAATCGTATGGCAATAGCAATGACTAGAGTACGCGGGGTTGTCACAACCGTAGATCAAAAATAAAAAAAATTATAAATTAATAAAAACTGGTCTCTCCATGCGATAAAATAATTATTTAAATAACTTCAGAAACTACAATGGTCAATGTAGAAGTATTAAGTCCAAACATAATACACAAAATGTTCTATTTAATGCACCTTAA
Source organism: Diogma glabrata (assembly GCA_963693315.1). NCBI lineage: Eukaryota > Metazoa > Arthropoda > Insecta > Diptera > Cylindrotomidae > Diogma > Diogma glabrata. The sequence continues at coordinate 172,060,172 of OY856186.1, forward strand.
AACGTCAACTTATGTCGCCTAGCCTCATATTTGATGACTACGACATTACAGAAGGACTTCATACCGGATATATAGATACCCTGTTTCTCACACCCAAAGCTTCATCGAAAAATGACTGTAACCCGTAACAAGTCTCAACAATTGACCACGTAAGAGCCTTACATCAATTTCTTTTAGGCGAAGATGATACTATCGATCAAAATAAATAAAAAATGAATTCCACGTTCTCGGTGTTTCACTTATAACCTTGTCCATAAAACATAATATTAATTAAAACGATGTTACATCAACAACTTGAAAAATTGATGACATACAATTTCACCTATAAAATCTATGCAAATATTACAACAATTTAGTAATCGTAATCAAATAGTTTCAAGGCTTATGCTTGCTAATTTATACATTTTATGAAAAATTGTAATACAATTAATTCTTTGATATAATATAATTTTTTTGTGTCATTGTCAGTCAATAGATAAAATTATTAAAGTAAACATATTAGTAAACATAAAATAAACTAAGTAAAAAAAATTTCACTTTAACATATTCTCGTGTACCTTTTATGTGAATAAACTTTAATCGAAACTCACCTAAAATTTATTGATTTAAATTTTATATGAGCTGGCTTGGTAAGTTTGCATGCAACAAAATCTTAGGGTTGTATAAGTTAATGTTTATGTAAATCAAACTATAAATTTAGGGTAACACGTATAGAAGACCATCCTTAATTTTTAATGTAGAAAAGCAATTATTCGCTTCTACTTACTTAATTAGAAAGAAATTTTAAAGTGAGAATGCATTAAAATTTTATTAATGTCTTAAATTTTATCGGTGACAAAGCAGTTTGAATTAAATATTTACTACATATAGATGATAAATTTCTGAAAGTTCTGAAAGCCACATTGATTCGTTATAAAATGTTGTAACATTGGACTTTTATCACACTAATAATTGAATTATATATAAATAAAATCCGGATCTGTACCTAAGCGAATCTAAACCGAGAAAATCTCTCATAAAAAAATATTGCGACGCTGATGCATAGGCTAATTTGACCACAGCTATGGAAACAAAATGTTCTGAATATATAGTGAGCTAATATCCATTAAATACTGTAATTAACAGCTAACCGATGTTAAAGATTTCGCGTAGTTGTAATTTTAAAAACAATAAAGAAAGCTATAGCAATTAGCAACCTAACAGACATAAATCCTGTTGTACGAATAAGGAAAGTAAAAAAATTTACCGCAAGTGACAAGCCGGAATTCGGAATGCAGAACTGTTACAGTTCATACTCAAAGCATATATTTCAAGTTTAATCAAAATCAATGATCAGGAACCGATTTTATTGAAGTTTCAAATAAGCAGGCGGGTGGTCCCCCCCGGTCCCACTCCGGGAGGTCCCACCACCAGTTGTTCCAATGTAATATCGTCCAAAAACTAATCAGTTCTTAGTCATTCAAATCTCTATCTTTTGTCAAAGTGTCATCAAAATTGATTAATGAACGAAGTTTTTTGTAAGCATCCCAAAAAACTTTAAAAACAATTTGTGAAAAGTTAGCAGTTGTATGGTGGATCCCCGCCACTTTGATCGATGTGTCCCAAAAGTTGGACACTTTTGATATTTGATGCCTTCGATTTTCCTAATTTTCAGGATTTATTAGTAGTACTGTGATAAGAAAAAGTGCAGTTTAACACCTCTTAAATCTGGCCTAAACACCTCTTAAATCTAAAGTTTAAGATCACGTGTAAATTGTATATATTATAGATCATTCTACTTCATAAGACCAAGAGTCACCCCAGACATATTTTTAATATGAATTCTACTTGATACTTGGTAGATGTAAGCATAAATAATTTGATCGTCTCACTCATGGCTTTGTGGGCCAAGGTCATTCGAAAATGTTGTTTTCGTTGCTTTTTTACCTTGTTATCTGGCTAAATATCTCCTAAACCCATAAGTGACAAACAACAATAACTATTAGTTAATTGCACAACATATGAAGTATTTAGAAAAATTTAAAACAGCATGGGTTACTCTTGATTCTTGGCTTTAGTAGTTAAACGGGCTCATAGTTGATAGTTTTCCAAAAAAAGATCAAAGTTCAAGGTCAATTACTCTAGAAGCCATCAGTCAATAAGTTTGAGACACAGTTTTAATTATACTCCATATTGTGTATTTTAAGATTCAGGCTTAAACTCCATGACAAGTATTTGTTTTTTAATACAAGCATTTTTTATCATCCTATATGCGTTTTACATAATGTACAATTATGTACCAAATAATTACAAAACCAAAATTCCAGTTTAGTGGGAGTAAACGGCTTGACGTTCCACATCAAACGGATCAAGGCTGTGTCCAAAATTCTATCAGTCGTAAAAAATTTGTTTATGGCCCAAATTGAAGCTTAGTTTATAGTTTCTTATGCTGTCTGACATTTTCCTAGAAATCAAAAAGGCGGACAAATATGGCGACTGCAATCAATCACCTCATCATGAAAGAATATTTCTCCGATGTTTCACTTGTAAAACTCATCAGATCATTTAATTGAAACTAATTTATGATGTATCTTTGCTTTCTGAATACGATTATAATCTTTTTTCTGGGTTAGAGGCCTCCTTTGAAGGCATTAGAGGCCTCTGATTTAGAGGCACTACTTCACACAATTTAATGTTGTTTTAAACTATATAAAAACAAATCAATGTTGAATAAAAAAACTTATAGCATTTCGTCACTCTAGAATTATAGTTTCCTTCGAATTAACATTCTCCATTAATTTTTGTCTCCTTTGAATTTATATCCATGATATTTACTGTAATACCTTATCCATATTTTCTTGTTCCTTAATGAAAATTTCAAAATTATGCAAATCGTTTTCAAAACATTTTTCAATATCATTGAATGACGCCTGATCATTATCTTAAAACACTTATCACACTTCTAGCGGTAAATGATTTTTTATAACATGTTCATTTTGTTCGATTTGTGTTCTTTAACTGAAATGGTTACCGTTATAAATATCACATGAAATCTTTATTAAATCTAATTTTTCCGTGTGTTTTTCTACTTGATGGCATTTACACCAACTTGAGCAACATACTAATTTAAGATAAATAATACAACGAACATCTTTCGATAAAACATTTCACACTTTATTTATTAATTTTCTATTTATTTTCTTAATCGACAAACCACAAAATTACAAATAAAAAAAACTAACACTGTTTCCTATTTGATTTAATATTTACATAATGCCTTCGAACAAATTGAGCATCGTTTTTATAAAGAGGATTTCATATATTTTATTTCAGTTTCATATACATTAGTCACATACAAAACATTTAATTTACCATTTCCACATACCATCTCAATATACAACTCTGGTCAAACGAGAAAATATTCACCTCTACAACTACAGACCACCATTCCACTTTTTAAAAATTTGAACAACCGTATATATATACACATGTAATATTATGACGAAAACTTTACATAATTAATTTTTTATTATTTATGTAGAAATATATTACGGGGCTTTATTCCCGAACACATAAATTGAATTGAATTTAGAATATATTGTGAAAGTTGTTTTTCGGAAAATCGTTGCCGTTACCGTTTAATGTTATGCAATACAAACTTCACAATATTGTCAAAATTCACATTTATGTTTGACGAAACAAAGCAATTAAGTAAGAAAATGTTAAAAATTGGTTGTCATGTAGCATCCATAAATGTTTTTATGTTTGCTAGAAAAGTTTTTATGATGTTGTTTTGAAAATAGCATTGATTATTGTTATGGCAAGAATCGAACGAGACCATCGATAGAATATATTTACAAAAAGAAATCGTAAAAGAAGAAAAATTTTAGTTCATTTTTTTAGGTATGGGTTGATGAAAAAAAAAACAAATTAAATGTGTTTGCCAGACGGCAATATCTCTCATTCGATTTTAATGAAAAAATTGAGCTAGATTACAAAACTGAAAAAAGCAATAATTTTGAAAACCCCAGCATTTAGAAAAATGACGGCAAATTGCTAAATGGGAATATCACGAAAGTGGTCGATTTCCAGATTCTGTTGAAATTTTACAAAATTATGATTTTTTAGAAGTTTGTAAGCAATTAAACCCCAGTAACTTTGTGAATCATTCGAAATAAAATATTTTCCATCCTACGAATTCACACATATTGAGGTTAGGGAATTTAATAATTCCCGAGAAAAACGACTTCTAATTGTCTAATGACGGAATGAGTAATTCAACTTTGGCAACAAAAATATGTTGATAACTTGATACATTAAAATATATCTAACCATTGCACTGAGAAAATCGAATTGGAAAAATCCAAATAATTCATATGATTCGCCCATAATCAACAAATTCAAAACAATGACCATGACCTGACCGTATGTCGAATATTGATTTCGCACATTGTCTTTTGTTCCTTGAAATTAACGTCAATGTTAATTCTGCAATTGAAACGTAATTCAAAATTCATTAAATTACAGCAATTGGCTGGGACGACCTATATAAAAGTTCAAGAATTAAATTTATTTTTTAACACGATTTTAAAATGAGTCTGTCTGTGATTTATGCTAAGATTAAGTCTCGTAATTTTATTAAAGTCAAAAGATTGATTTTGGAGATATCAACAATCGACCATATGATAAGTTACCCTATATAATAAAATACAGTTATATACAGCTCACCAGAATTTACATTTTTAAAAAATTTTATTTCTAAAATATTCCTTAAGTAATATTCCCTAATTCCCTATTCCGAAAGAAGGGTGAAGGGTGGTGGTTTCAGGCATTTTTCACTTAATTTTTAAAAACGATAATAATATCATAAAAATGTTAATTAAAAATTTAAACAATAAACATCTTTATTTCAAAATATTAACGAAGAAAACAATGATACGATTTTGCATAAAACAAAATAACTTATTATAATAAACTTTGAACTAAATGGCAATAGTTGCGGAACCGATTACTCAATTTGTATTAAAACATCCAGACACAAAAAAAAATTATCACCTAAATCATTTTTACTTTCATTTAAAATTACGTACATAGTTACGTTTTCTTTTTGTTTTTTTTTAATATTCATATACCTAAAAGTTTGTTAGTTGGCGAGCGTAATTTATAGGAATAAGCGATAATGACGGGTGATTTGATTCAATTTGGTTTGCAGACAAAGCCTTTCTTTTTCTTCAAAAATTTCAAGAGGTAGTAGGTGTTACCTTTTTATAAATCATTTCTAAGTTGTCTCACTATTGTCACGACAGGTATGCGAAGTGAAATTGTCACGACAGGTATGCGACAGGTATCAAGTGAAAATATCATAAATAAATATATTATTTCTTTGAATTTTATCAATCGTAAATTAAATTTTTACGCGCTTCTTTTACCGTCATATTCGCTTCATAAACTAGCTAGCTATTTAAAGGGTTAGTATGGGTAGGCACAGCAAAACGCAGCCACCGCTGAAAACAACCACAGCAAAATATAACTACTACAACCGTTTAATTCAAATTGCATCGAAGAGAAGAAGTGTGAATGAATATCACACAAGTTTGTACTTGACCAGGCATGAGTTTTTAAAAGGTGAGTAGGTGCTGCCATTAAAAGTGTTTCGGATCACTCGCTAATACTTTAAAACAGTTTTACTTTCTTTGTTATAAATCATACCTGGTATTTCGAATTCAACAATTTTTTTGATTGCGAAACAAGATCCAACAGCTGAATTTTATGTTTTGCAATTTGTATTTTGTATTTTATATTTTGTGTTTTAAATTTTGTATTTTATATACTGTATTTCGTATTTTGTATTTTGTATTTTGTATTTTGTATTTTGTATTTTGTATTTTGTATTTCGTATTTCGTATTTAGTATTTTGTATTTTATAGTTTGTATTTTGTATTTTGTATTTTGTATTTTGTATTTTGTATTTTGTATTTTGTATTTTGTATTTTGTATTTTGTTTTTGTATTTTGGTTTTTGTATTTCGTATTTTGCATTTTGTATTTTTTTTTATTTTTTTATTTTGTAATTTGTATTTTATGTTTTGTATTGTTACGATTACAGAAAAATCTAGACTATTACAGTTTCTTCCAGTAAAATCAAATCACAACAAAACGCAACAACAAATGAATGAAATGAATAGTGTTGTTGTTGTTGTACACATTCTTAGAATTAAGGTCAACATAAAATAAATGTTTTATGAATCAAATCAACGTAACGTAAAATAATCGAATATTCCAATATTTTCTCAAGGTGTCTAAAACGTGACCTCGAATTATCTAGAAGTATTGCCTTGTCCAGAAGGTATATAAGCAAATTGCCTCTTGTAGTTTTTAATTAGTGTTATTTTAAACCTGCGATAGTGAAGTTATAATTATAAAAGTGATTTTTAAATTAGTTTTTGTGTATAAAGTTTAAAGTGTTATTAAGTAGAAATAATTTGTGTATTTTAAACGTTGCATTACTGGAAATTTCTACAATCAACCGTTGAAGTTTCGAAGCTGTTGGAACAATATTCTAGTTAGGAATATTGTTTGCTGTATTGTTTTCCTGTTGTTGTGGAACAATTGAGGTGTTGAATACTTAATAAAACCTCGTGTGTTTGCTTACTAATCAGTGATTGAACTCCGAAGAGATTTGGGAATTGCGTTTATCGAATTGTGAGTAAGGCCAATTCGAAGTAAGGTTGGAAAAACGTAACAGTATTTTGTATTTTGTACTTTGTATTTTTTTCTGTATTTTGTATTTTAAAGTTTTTAGTTTGTTGTTTTACAAATTTCCGCCGAATATTTATAATACTTTTACGCTAACAGTTCGTTAGATGTGGAGCACTTCTCCAATTGGGCAGGGCAAGTATTTTATCCAACTCAAAAACCATTTTAGATTGATAGGAAATACACAGAAAGCTATTTCTAAAACTTAATAAAACTTCATGAACGTCGATTATGATTCGATTTGATTTGGACCATGCAAACCTTATTCAAATATTTTGCTAACCACAAAAAGCTATTTGTGTTGAACCGGAATGTATCGTTTACACATTTGTAAAATTTAGTGAAATTCATTAGAAATGGATCGGGTTGTCGAAATTGGTTGTCGACTTTATCACTAACGTTTTACTGTTTCTAAAAAACCGTCTAACCAATCGTAAATTTTGACGTAATCCTATATGTGAGGGACACGAAAAGATATACCTTATCGATTCATGAGGGACACGATATCTTATCGTGTCCCTCAAATATAGGATTACGTCAAAATTTACGATTGGTTAGACGGTTTTTTAGAAACAGTAAAACGTTCTTTAAAAATGGTTTTCGCAGTGATAAAATCGACAACCAATTTCGCATGTTCGCTATACTAAAGCTACGATCTATCCAAATTATGTTGCATATTTTACGGATTAACTAAGTTTTACGTTGATATATTTGATATATTTAATATTGCTTTTTGAAAGGGAGAAAATTGCCAATTTGAATCATGTCCCACCAAAGAATGAGTTGCAACACAAACTTTAACAACATTATTGCTAGTTACGACTCCGTTCAAAATTCTTGAGTGAAGAATATAGATTACGTTAAATTTTACAATATCTTACATATTTGTTGTGGTGGGGTTGTCACACCTGTAGATCAAATATAAAAAATTGATAAACAAAAAATGGATTTTGCCGCATTCGTAAATTTGATTAGTTTATAATGGATATGTTTCCAAATATCTGTAGTTGATGATGTAGTTGAATCTTCCGTGTCTACTATCTGCTGTCATGTTTTTAATCCACTCAACGCTATTGACTTGACACATACACACTTGCACAATCGTAACTTTGTTTTCCTTGACATGGCGGACGACAGATAAACACATTTTAGGAAATTTTTTGTTTGGTCCAATGAATTTCTTGTTTCATCTTATTGATTTACGATGCGCGAAAGGTTTGCTTATTTGTGATAACATCTTTTATCTTCTATTATATCTTGTTGCGCCGAATAAGTACTTGTTTGATATAGAATTGACACTTCTATCTGATAAAAATCACATACTCGACGTTTCATTATTACTCGTCAAAGATAAAAGCAACAATTAAATCCATGATTAACTACTTCCAACAAATGAACCTTAATTTACGAAATTATTTATTTTATTTCAAGTAATAAAATATAAGAAAAATGCCTTTATATGCAATGTATCATTATCATTACAATAATCTCAGGCAACATCGTTTGCTATTTGATTCTTTTCTTTCAACTTATTCATTTAATTTCTTTCCATTTTATTAGTTACATTATTACCAAGAAAAGTTGGTAGGTAAATAAATGGTTTATTTAACGAAAAAGAAAATAATATAATAAGAAAATAAAACAAAAGCATGTTTAAAAAAAACAACTAGGAAAAAATTCTTTTGTTTTTATTTAAAACGAAAATTATTCATTTCCCAAGCATAATTTAACCGTTAAGACTATATAACATTTCAGTTTTATTGTTCGGAAATAACACATCAAACTGATTTTTGTTGTTTTTGTCAAGCAAATTGCTTGATTTGTCAAGAACACAAAGAAAAGGTTGATAATACGATACGATGAAAGGTGAAATATTACTCGAACCACTTTGCAAAAGTTTGAAATCACATTGTAATTTTCTCACAAGTGTTTAATATTATGGACTATGGTTCATCTTTTTTGAGCTATAGCCGACTCCAGTACATGAAATTGGAGTATTCGGCGATTAGTAATATTCCGTAAACCAACAATTCGGTTTAAATGAAATATAGCTTAAATAGCGTCTAAAAAATTCAACTATATTTCAATACGCTCGAGGTAATAATTTTAAAATTTGCCGATTTACATGCTTTTACTATTCAACTCTATTCGAATAAAAGTTTAAAGGAACAGTCGGACAATATAGTTGCAAATTAAGAGTTAGATAAATAAAATTACAAATTCCAAGCATTTAAATTGCCCTACACAAAAGCAAATAAACAAGTCATTGCAGGACCGGACGAAAGGAGAAAACGGGATACGGAAGAAATGAGATGAAGCAAAAAAAAAACAAACACAATCAAACACAGAGATTGATTGTGCCCTCGATAAAGTAGAGATCATGCCCTCGATAAAGTAGAAGGGTAAAATTATTAAAACATATAATGTAATGGATAGAATAATGTGCCCCGCGATCTATGTAGAATTTCGTTGTTTTTTTTTTATTTAAGAAGATGAAAGTTTCACAAAATACTTGGAGCCCGACATTCCAAGTGTGAGAGGTTTTGCCGGGTAAAACTATCTCCCGTGATCGTGTTGTATCTCTGAGGCATACCACCAATTAAGACATTCTTTCTCAGGGCAGGGGTTGAGTGTTGTGCTTTTTCGTGATTATAATATTATGATAACGTGGTTTGTCTGCATAGTGTTGAGCATAGCTGCTCTTCGTTTGTCTCGTCTACATCGTTTCATTATACTCGTGATGATCTCATTCGCTATGTCACAGTTGTTTTGAGCTCTGCATAAATTGCACGTGGGTATGTGAAGTGATTGATTCTCTCTTATGCTGCTCAATAAGTTTTCGTGTGTTCGTAAATCTTCCGCATTTGTGCTCTGAGTGCTCTTCCGCATTTGTGCTCGTTCTCGGTCTTTGCCTCACAGTAAAGGCAGTTGGTGTCCATTACGCGCTAAGTGCTCACTAGGGTTTCTCATTTCCCGTAAAAAGTCAAATCCCGGGAAGCCGGGACAAAAAATAGTAAATTCCCGGGATCCCGGGAAACGCTAAAAAGCTAGATTTTTCTAATTGGTTGGTAGAAAAATGTGTAAAATTAAAACAGCACAAAAAATGCGCTATTGATTTTTAAATTTCCATTATTTTTAATTATAAAAACTTCAAAAATTAAATAAAAAAGAATACATAAAAACAAAACAAAAATAAATTCATAATACTAATTTTTAAACAATTTTTCAAAAAACTAGGTTGTCAATGGCGCCATCACTCAATTTTGTCCGAATTTTCGTGACGAAACGTCCATTGAATCATTCATGGAACCATCCGTCCAAGAAAACCATTAAACATAAATTAAGAGAAATGAAGCGCAAGTTTAAGGTAGATTTCTCAGAAAAATCTACCTATTTTAAGTTTGATTGGTTTTAATTTGTTGTGTTTATATGTGTCAAAAAACCATACAAAAAAACCATGATACCATATGTGTCAAAAAAAACATTTCCATAACTTTGAACGAAATTAATTACTACAGAGGGAAAAGAATTAAAAACTACTCGATTTTCGAGTGAGAAAACTTTTAATATCTTTGAAAAAAGTACAAAAAAATGTTAATAAAAATTAGCGGGATACCCGGGATCCCGGGATGAAATCCCGGGAAAACGGGAAGAAAAATATATCCCCGGGATCCCGGAGGAAACGGGATCCCGGGATCCCGTTTCAGAAACCCTAGTGCTCACGGCAACATCTATCTATCTATGCCTGAAAACATCTGTGTCAAGAGTTTTTAAAAAAATTATTTTATAAATTCTACTATAAACTTTTATGTTTCACATCTGCCTGCTGTCCCGTGACAACATACATTTTGTGTAATGAGAATGAATTATTTTCATATTGAAAGTCTTTCATATTCTACTCTACTATTCTCATACTGAATGAATACTTGTCCCAGCTAGAAAGAATTATGATATATATCCCTCAGCCAGGGATATATATCATAATAAAAATCTGATTTTTTTAAAAAAATCAAAAAAATCCGATTTATTTGATTTAAATCAGTTTTTAGGGTTCCGTTTTTTATACGGAACACTATTGGTGAGATTAAAACTAATTTTTCACATTATATCGATTATCTCGTAAACTATAAATGCTATGGACTTGAAATTTGAGGTGCTAAAACTAATCTGCTCACATGAAATGACGAATACAAATAAAACTAAAGTGGTTTTCGTTTGGTTTACAGGGGTACGATGTGAGACCTTTGAGAAAATATATTTTTTTATAGATTCAAGTAGGGTATCATATGAAAGGGCTTCATTTCAGTATTCCTTAAAAATTTATTTTGGAATTTTACACCTCACCATATTTTGTATAATTTGGAATAATGACGTTTTTTTCATGTTTTCTTACCTCGATTAGCTCCGAACCTAACTGATCGAAAACTTTCAAATGTATTTTGAATGATAGAAAAATTAGTACGATTTTAATAAAAAATATAAAAAAGTGTCATATTCTCATACTTAGATTTATTAAGGGGGTGGATATGAGGAGGGGTAAAATCACTATTTAAAATCGGGTCAAGTGGGGTGTCATTTGAAAGAGCTTTTTATTTAGATAATATAGCAATTTTTGTTAGAATTTTGCGATGCACAGTTTTTGAGTTATTTTCAAAAAAGTGCAACTTTCAGACCGCCCCCCCCCTACGTTTCGACACTGATTGACAGAAAAATTTGTAAAAATTCACAGAGTTAGGAAATTTGATAAATTTTGTATGAAAATTATAGAGAGGTCTCAAATAATTATATTTCTGTGTGTTTAGGGGACCGGTGTAAAGAGGGTAAAAAAAAAATGTTTTTGACCCAAGCGAGTGGGGTGTCATTTGAAAGAGCACTTAATTTAAAATTTGTTGCAGTTTTTTTTAGAATTTTGCGGTGCAGTTTTTGAGTTATGGACAAAAAAGTGCAAAATTCAGACCGTCCCTCCCCCCCTACGTTTCGACACTGATTGACATAAAAATTTGAAAAAATTCACAGAGCTAGGAAATTTGGTAAATTTTGTATGAAAATTATAGCGAGGTCTCAAATAATTATATTTCTGTGTGTTTTGGGGACCGGTGTAAAGAGGGTAAAAAAAATTTGCAAGAACACTTAATTTAGAATTTGTTGCAATTCTTTTTAGAATTTTGCGGTGCACAGTTTTTGAGTTATGGACAAAAAAGTGAAAAATCCAGACCGTTCTAACCCCCCCCCCCCTACGTTTCGACACTGATTGACAGAAAAATTTGAAAAAATTTACAGAGCTAGGAAATACGGTAAATTTTGTATGAAAATTATAGAAAGGTCTCAAATAATTATATTTCTGTGTGTTTAGGGCACCGGTGTAAAGAGGGTAAAAAAAATTTTTTTGACCTAAGCGAGTGGGGTGTCATTTGAAAGAACACCTAATTTAGAATTTGTTGCAATTTTTTATAGAATTTTACGGTGCACAGTTTTTGAGTTATGGACAAAAAAGTGCAAAATTCAGACCGTTCTCCCCATCCTACGATTCGACACTGATTGACAGAAAAATTTGAAAAAATTCACAGAGCTAGGAAATTCGGTAAATTTTGTATGCAAATTATAGAGAGGTCTCAAATAATTATATTTCTGTGTGTTTAGGGGACCGGGGTAAAGAGGGTAAAAGAAAATCTTTTTGGACCCAAGCGAGTGAGATGTCATTTAAAAGAGCACCTAATTTATAAATCATTGCAATTTTTTTTAGAATTTTGTGATGTAAAGTTTTTGAGTTATTATCAAAAATGTGCAAATTTCAGATCGTTTCGCTCCCTACGTTTCGACGATGATTGACAGATGCAGCCTCTTTACCCCCCCTAAATTTCAACACTTGATTGACCGAAAAAATAATCAAATTTAAACCATTTACAAGCTGGTGAATCTTTCTTGAGTTACCATAAACATCTATGGATGAGATTTAACCTAATGTAACATTTTTTGAGTTATTTTTGATCAATGTGGATTTGATTGTAATTTACTATTGACAATTACGATTAAACGTTAATTATTTTGTTATGCGTCTATGGTCTGGAAATATAAGGACATTACAACACAACTTTTTGTCAATAGTTTTTGATATTGTGTTCTTTTACATTCACGGAACCCTTGACGAGCGAATTTTATTCGCACTTGTCTGACTTTTTTTTTGATTTAAATCGGATTTTTTGATTTTTAAAAAAATTTGCTTTAATTTGTATAATTTTTGAAGAAATGGTCCCAAATTGTCTCTTTTGAAGCAGTGGTCCTAACTACTTTACATAAATCGTTAAGTTTGGTTGTATTCTTTTGAGAGGCAAGGAAAGATAAAAGTAAAGTAACAGTTTTTAGTTACTAGATTTTTACACTATTCCAGCGACATAGAAATCGTGTCTTGTCGAACGCCGTTGCCAAACTTTGTTGCTGCTTTAGAGTGATGTCATCGATCATGAATAGTGAGCGCATCTCGCATTTCAACAATCCTTGCCTTTAAAGTTGGAAGAAAAATCAAAAAACATTTGATAGTGCTTGGGGTAGCTGTACAACCAGGTCTTGAATATATCCGGAATTATGATATCTGGGACAATGACAAAAAGCATCTTATCACATTCAATATTTTCTGTACTATTCAAAAGTTATGTATGATAACTAAGAGTTAACGATCTCGAGAGCCATGGTAGCAGTTTTGAAAATATTTTTGTATTAAATTGAATTTTTAATTTTCCCAAATTTTCTAACTCCCACATGGAGGGATCAGTTTTTGTTGATTTGTAAATCTTTTTATTCTTGGTCTACGGATGGACATTCTCAAGTACTCCAGTCCCTGGTATTGACATAAGAGTTAACGTGATCTATTACATACCTCTGTCAATAGAAGTGAGATATCACTAACCAAGGTGATATCTTAGGGGGGCTGGCGGACGAACTGTATTCAATCAACGGTAGTGTTCTCAATGTTAGTTATGGAAGATTCCTTTAAGATGGCACGGTATTGTTTGCTCGAAAAAACGAGCCTATATAGAACTCTATATCTATTCTTTTATTATTAAGGAAGACAGCGCGTCAAATGCTCATGAACTATGCCAATGCCACTTACTGGCTTACTTTTTTTATTTTCTTTATCGTTGCATGAAATATTGGCATAAGTCATTATGTGATAGGATTTATTGTTTAGTTACCAATTCTTTAAGAAAAACTTAAAAAAAACAAAAATAAATGCTTCGATCATCACCTTAGCACGCATGTTATTATGGGACCTTGCCCTTAAAAGGTTTCTATATGCTGTTGTGAAACATATTGAAATTCCTACATTTTTTTTGAATTTGCTTAAAAATTTTAGAAATTTCTTCAATTGATTTAAATCAATGATTTTTTTAAAAAAATCAAGTTGATTTAAATCTGATTTAAATCACTGATTTGAATCAAATGATTTAAATCAATGCAACCCTGCCCTCAGCCATTGTTTCTAGACTCTTAAGAGCATGAGAAGCACTCAGACTGCGCACGTTCTACTTTTCGATTCAGTAGTCAGGTCCTTTTCTACGTCCAGGTAAAATTGTTTTGTTTTGTCCGGGTCTAATTTTCTTTTTGTAATTCCTATAATTTCATCGGCAATGGACTGTTGAACGAACGTAGGAACAAACACACAGTCCATACTTTAGCTAAACACATACCACCCTCATCCTAAGTTGGATCATTCGTGAACATAAATAACATGCCAGATCGCTGGCCAACATTAATAGGTGCCCAAAATATAAACAGGTCAACAATTTAGCCAACAAATATCGGTATCCAACTAGCTTAGCAAAACTGAGAGCTCAACACATTGATTAAAATAAATCAGGAGTCAACCGCGTGTCTATCATAAAACATGGACTCGTCGATTGGCCAATATAAATCGAGGTACATCTGGTTACACCATATATAAATGTCCAACTTGTTGGTGTCTATGTATACCAAGGATGACTTGTGGCTTAATAAGTGATTGAAGTTCCTCAGCTCTATTATTTGTATCAGTTATCACTTTCTTTCTAACAAAATAAAACAAGATAATAGTCCTAGATCTTAACCTCTATTGTTGTTTTATCAAAACTATCGACAGATCGCACGAAAAACAAATAAAAAAAAGTCGGACAGGTGCGAATAAAATTCGCTCGCCAAGGGTTCCCATCGTACCTCTGTAAAACAAACGAACACAACTTTATTTATTTTTTAGCCCGCCATCTTGTGTGGATAGGTTAGTTTTATAAGCACCTCAAATTTTAAGTTCATCGGATTAATGGTTCACGAGATAATCGAAATAATGTGAAAAACACGTTGTACTCTCCTCTCACCAATAGTGTTCCGTATAAAAAACGGAAGCCTAATTAATCCAAAAAACAAATCAAAGTTCCGAAATACAAAAGTAATAAAAATTGTAGTTAAAATAGATGGAAACAAAACAATCAAAGTTATAACCTCGACTTTAAATTTTAACTTTTTATTACTTACAAGTCGAAATACTTAAATTACCGATATGCATTATTATTTTACTATTTCGATTTAATTCATATTGTAAACTTGAAATTAATCTGCAGCATTGGCAAAATGTCAAGACGACTTCAAGCACAATTTTATAACAAATAATAATAAAAAATAGTAGAAATGAAACTCATAGTTGTAGTAAATGTAGCGATAAATTTAAAATAAATATATTAAAATTGATAGGTAATGCATACATGTATGTAGTATGTACCGTGTTTGTTTCATTCTCTAAGGATTCTTTTATTTTTAAACGTGAACTCTGAATTTGTGATATGTTTGAAAATAGTTTTTGTAGTAATAATAAAAATTATATTTATCTTTTGTAAGTTTTGTAGTTAAATTCATTCGATAATTGTTTGTGTAATTTAGTGACTGTTGATCAGTGTTAATTGAAATTGTGAAATAGCCATCACATTAAATCAATTAAATTTTTGAATCAGTGCCAATATAATGATTATAGAGATAAAAGTTTATTTAACGACTATTCTTTCTAGGCATAGCATAAGTAGATGCGTAAACATTTGCTATATATTATTTTTTACTAGATAACTGCAAAAGTTTTTCACTCTTTGAAGCCTGTAAAGTGGGACCTACTTGACGCACCAATGTCTTACTAAATCGCTTTAACCTTGAGAAATAATAAGCTCATCTAAATTCTTAGATAAAAATTACAACGATAACAATATTAGGTGCGTTCGAGTAAGCTTATCTGATTTTAACGAGTGATAAGTTTTAATCAGTGTTTCGAACCCAGAAAAATTTGGGTGCAGGTTCAGATTCGGGTTCAATGCATTAAAATTTAGTGGGTTCGGGTTCGGTTCGGGTTTGGGTTCGGGTTCAAATTTGTTACAAAAAAAAACAATTTTTTCGAATTTTTTTTATGACTTCATTTTTTTTATGGTACCGGTACATACCGTATTTATGTTTCATACATATTTATTTTAGAAACAAATTTTCATTTAATTCTCACTATTCACTATTCTCTACTGAAACAAATAATAACCAAAATAATCTTGTTTGAAACAAAAAAAAATCTGTGAAATATGAAATTTCTTAAGCAAACTTCCTAAATTTCCTATATAAAAAATTGAACCTGAACCGCGTTTTTGATTGGGTCCAAATTCATATAATTTAAAAAAAATCTTGCTCCGGAGCGGGTTCAGGGTTCGGATTCGGTTCGGGTTCGGAACCCTGGTTTTAATGCAATGCTTCGATTTTATGTTGCTGACATGTTCCAAGACGCAAATGGACAAGATAGTATTTATATGCTACTATTTGTGCAAAAAGAACCGACTCTTATCACTATATTTAAAATTGATTAAGTTGGTTGGGATAAGACGTGTGTTAATCTTTATAACCTCTTATTAATTATTTTTAACTATTATCACTTAGGTAACTGATTGTTCCTATGGAATTATAAACAACAAATAAAACAAGCATGGCATGTCTGTTATGATTTTATAAAGAAAAATTTTGTAAAAAATCAAACAATACTGAAATCATTAATTTGTTTTTGTAAAATCAACAAGAGATTCGTAAAATCAACATTTTATCACACGCCCTCTAAAAAAATATGAAGGGGATGAAATCTCACAGCTCTGAGATACCAAGACTTCGGACTGGGTTAAGGATTTTGATATAATTTTCGGCAAAACACTTTTATGAGGACATGGTTTTTAGTTTTGGGACATCGCTGCCTAATATCAAACATAACTTTTTGTTAAAGTACATGTATTTTTTATCTCTGTTTAGATATGTATTACAAAACTAACATGAAACATCAATACGTTGTCGGAAAATTATAACAGATCATAAATTAAAATAATTTAGTGAAAAGATTATACAATAGCAAACTACTCAAAACCTCACCATTTAGCGTTTCGAGAAAATATTTCAAAATCACAAATTCATATTTCTTTCAAAATTCCAAAAATATTGTAAAAATTAAATAAAATCAACAATTCTATTCCTTACAGAACATTCTATTCCTTACAGAAACACAAGTTTCTGAAAATTTTCTCTTTATAGAATCGCTTAATTCCAAATATAGGCTCGAATCAGCTTTCAAACTCCATCAGGGCGTATGCGCATTCATTCATGAGAGTGTTGCGTACACGCGCTTTCCAAATTTTGAACTACACGGTGACGGCTTCAATACAATGGTTTTAAAGATTTGTCTTCCAGAAATGACTTTTTTTACAATAGCTTTATACCGGTCCCCCAACAAACGTAACCCAAACTTTTTTAATATACTGACAAAAATTGTGGACGAGATTAGAGCAAAGTCCCCTAATTGTGAAGTTATCGTTACCGGTGATTTCAACGTCCACAACAAATCATGGTTGGAATTGTCCAAATCGACCGACGATGTTGACAATAGTGGAAAACTGGCAGAAATTTTTGCCGCGTCTCAGGGCCTATTCCAAATTGTTAAAAGCCCGACTTTCACTCCCCGTAATGGCGGTGATAATAGTTTTCTTTTAGATCTCTATCTTACCACAATGCCAGATATTAGGAGTGTCGATGTCGCGAAAGGTAGTATTGGAAATTCTGATCATTATTTAATCTCATCAGTTATCAAAACTGATTTACTTAAAACTACAGCTCCCAAACCCCGTAAAATATTTCACTACTTAAAAATGGATAAGAGTGGTCTTCAAAATTTCTTCCATGGTTTCCCTTTCGACCGTCATTGTTTTTACACTGACAATGTAAATGTTTCTGCTCAAAACTTTACAGAAACCATCCAATTTGCTATCAATAAATTTGTCCCTTTCTCCATAGTAAAACCCAAACAAAAATACTTGTATTCGAAAGCTGCCAAAACGGCACTTAGAAACAAACGTAGATCATTTAATATTTGGATTCATAACAAAACGCCCACTAATCGATCCCAATATCTAAAGGCCAACAAAATATCTAACCAGATTATCTCAAACGAAAAGTCTGAAATTGACAAAGCGAAAGCCTCAAAACTTACGTCTATGTCTGTTTCTGACAAGAGTTTTTACAGTGCCATTAATTCTTTAAATTCTGGTACAAAATTTTCTATTCCCCCTACTATTGATGGTGATTTAATCGTCAATGATCCCGCAAGAAAAGCTAACTTGTTCGCTGAACGCTTTGCTCTGAACTCCACTGTTTTGGAAACTCCTAAAGAAATACCCCAAATCCAATCTTCAGGAGTTAACATGAATGAACTTCACTTCAAACCCAAAATAGTCGCTAAACTTTTAAAGGGGTTAAACATCAACAAAGCCTCAGGAATGGACAATATTCCACCCATTATTTTAAAAACCTTTTCCAAAGAACTTGCACCAACTTTAACTAAAATATTCTACCAATCCTACAAATCTGGTATATTTCCCTCGTGCTGGAAGTTGGCAAATGTCCAGCCCGTCCCCAAAAAGGGACCAAAATCCGATATCTCAAATTATAGGCCAATAGCTTTACTATCGGTCCTATCCAAAGTCTACGAGCATTATATTAATACACATATTTCAAAATTTCTGGAAGAAAATCATTTAATATCCGACAGTCAATACGGTTTTCGAAACAAAAGATCAACTACCGATCTATTAAACTATGTAGCGCATTGTTGGAACAGCATACTTGATAAAGGTGGTGAAACATACGTTATCGCTTTAGACATCTCCAAGGCATTCGATCGAGTCTGGCATGCCAACTTAATCAACAAGCTCGTTGCGTACGGTTTTCATCCCAATGTTGTGAAGCTGATTCAAAATTTTCTATCCAACCGATACATTTCGGTAACTTTAGACGGATTTTCTTCTGAGTCTAAACTAATTAACGCTGGTGTACCCCAAGGCTCAGTATTGTCCCCAACCTTATTTTTGATTTATATCAACGAATTGTTAAAAATCACCAGCAACCCAATAAATAGTTTTGCAGATGATAGTACTCTGCATAAGTCGTTCGAGCCCCTTCCTTCAAAAGGTAAAATGCACGAACGAATTAATCCTGCCCGGAGAGACGCTGCCATAAACGTGAACAAAGACCTGAATAAAGTCGCCGACTGGGGTGACCAAAACCTTGTCAATTTCAACTCTACCAAAACACAGCTGTTGATTGTTTCCAGATTAAAGACCGAGTTCCCCAAAGATATTTTATTTAGTATGTGTGATGAACCAATAGGTGAATGTAAAAACATTCGTTTATTGGGTGTCACAGTTTCAAATGACCTACTCTGGAACGATCATGTAATGGCGATGGCAAAAAGCGCGTCTAAAAAACTCGGCCTCCTAAATAGATGCAAAAAATTTTTCACTCCATACCAATTGCTCTATGTTTATAAGTCCTATATTCGTCCCTGTATGGAGTACTGCTGTCAAGTTTGGGGTGCTGCCTTTGTTTCCATTTTGGCCCTCTTGGACTCTGTTCAAAAGCGAGCTATACGAATTGTGGGTGATCGAACTTTGACATCAAAACTTGATTCCCTACAACATCGTCGCACTGTTGCTGACCTCGTTGTTTTTTACAAATATCGTCATCAGCAGTGCTCAGATGAAATCAGCGGCATCATGCCTCAAACTTATTCTTACCCCCGTTCCACTCGGCAATCGGCTGCCGCAACCGGTGAAACGGTAAAGATCCCGCGCTGTCATACTGGCAGATCGCAGAGAGACTTCTTTGTCCGAACTGCGTACAAATGGAATAGTTTGCCGGAACACTTAGTCTCAGGTGGCTTCAACCCACAGATGTTTAAAAAAAGCGTTAATCTACACCTTAGAACGCCAGTTGTTGTGGGACCCAGGTCTAGACCTAGGTCTTAAAAGGTATTTATGTGTTGTTGTGACACATATTCTAAACCCTATTACACAACACATTTTATTAAAAAAAAAAAAAATTCAAACTTTTTTCAAACAAAATTCTAAAAACATTTAAAAAATTATTACAAAATCAAAGATTAAAACTTTTTTCAAAAACTCTAAAAATATTGCATAAATTATAACAAAATCAAAAATTGTAACTTTTTCCAAAATTATTATTATATTATTATTATTTGTTCTAAATTTTAATAATATTCCAAAAATTCTTAAATATTCCAAAGTTTAAACTTTTTCCAAAATTCTAAAAATATTGCAAAAATTAGAACAATATCATATATTAAAACTTTTTCCAAAATTATAATAAAATCAAAAATTTAAAATTTTTCAAAATTCTATAAATATTTCAAAAATTCTTACAAAATCAAAAATTGAAACATTTTTCAAAATTTTTAAAATAAATATAAAATTCAGAAATTTTGTTTCGAAATTCTAAAAATATTCCAAAAATTAGAATAAAATCAAATATTTAAACTTTTTCCAAATTCTAATAATATACCAAAAATTCTTAAAAACTCTTAAAAATTCAAACTTTTTCCAAAATTATAATAAAAACAAAAATTTAAATTTTTTTAAAATTCTAAAAATATTCCAAAAATTCTTACAAAAGTAAAAAATTGAATTTTTTTTTCAAAATTCTAAATATATATATAAAATTCAAAAATTCCAGTTTTTTTTTTTTCAAAATTCTAAAAATATTCCAAATATTAGAATAAAATCAAATATTTAAACCTTTTCTAAATTCCAATAATATTCCAAAAATTCTTAAAAATTCAAAAATTCAAACTTTTACCATAACTCTAAAAATATTGCAAAAATTAGATCAATATCAAAAATTGAAACTTTTTCCAAAATTATAATAAACTCAAAAATTTTAAATTTTTCAGAATTCTAAAAATATTCCAAAAATTCTTACAAAATCAAAAATTGAAACTTTTCCAAAATTCCAAAAATATTTCAAAAACTATAACAAATTCAAGAAGTTCCATCTTCAATTACATTACTTCGGTCTGAAAGACCTAAGTATTGCATTAATGAGCCAAAATTGAAATTCTTACCCACACTTTTTTTGGTATTTCTCGACGTTTTAGGACCTACTGATTCTAAAAAAGCAAAAAAAAAATGTATGTCTGTCTGCCGGCCGTCACAACCTACGAAATCTAGAAAACCGCTTGACGGATTTCAAATTTTTTTTTTTTAAATAGGTTTACTCAATGGGAAGAGCCGAAAGAACTATGTGTTCGATAACTGTACCGGAAGTGTTTAAAAAAAAAACGTCAAGTGTGTCAAAACAAGGAAATATGCATATTTTTTGCTTAAAAAACATTCATTTTAAGTGATTACGAGTAGGAACATGGAATTTGGAGAAATCTTGATGGTCGGGATTGGTATGTGAGACCAAAATCTAGATTATTGCATTATAAGTTTGTCAAAAAAATGTTGTCAAGTGTGTCAAAAGAAAGATTTTTATTTATTTTTTTACCCAATTTTCTGGAAAAAAATAAAATTAATTATTTGTTTGAAATGAAATTTTATTATTATTATTGAGAATTATGGCATTATCAGTTTGTCAAAAAATGTTGTCAAGTGTGTCAAAAGAAAGATTTTTATTTACTTTTTTACCCAATTTTTTGGAAAAAAATAAAATTAATAATTTGTATGACATGAAATTTTATTATTTTTATAGAGAATTATGGCATTATAAGTTTGTCAAAAAAATAATGTCAAGTGTGTAATAATAATAATGTGTAATAATTTTTGAAATATTTTTAGAATTTTGGAAAAAGTTTTAATTTTTGATTTTGTAAGAATTTTTGGAATATTTTTAGAATTATGAAAAATTTTTAATTTTATTATAATTTTTGGAATTTTGAAAAAAATTTCAATTTTTGATTTTGTAATAATTTTTGGAATATTTTTAGAATTTTGGAAAAAGTTTGAATTTTTGAGAATTTTTGGAATATTATTGGAATTTAGAAAAAGTTTAAATATTTGATTTTATTCTAATTTTTGGAATTTGTCAATTTTTGATTTTGTTATAATTTTTGCAATATTTTTAGAACTTTATATATGAACCGTTTTTTTTTTAAGTGGCATAAGTCCATTTTTTCATATATTGAGATATTTAAGGATTTGCGTTTGTATTAATATAAAAATATAGGCAAATGTAACTAAAATTTTGTGATATTTTTCACACTTTAAACCTATTTAATTTTATTATGTAGTAATAGTTATTTAAAATTAAAAAGAAAATAATTGATTTTTTGTCTCCAAATGGACTAATAACATATTCTAAAAAATAAGAATAAGAGGTAGTATAAGTCCCATGTAAATGGGTCATTCTTTTACCGACACATTTTTGATTTGGCTGAAATTTTTTTTATGCGTTTTATATCGAAAAGAAAGATATGGGTGTTCGAGGATTTTTTTTTTTTGAAAATATAGCGGTTCTAAATTTCTTGATGAGTTATTTTCAAAAATTCATAACTTCGGTTCTATTAAAGATAGAAACTTCTGTTTTGTTTTATTTTAAAGTTAAAAGATGCTAGTTTAAAATAAAATAATATTAACAAAATTTATTCTATTGAAATAAACAAATAAAATGTGGAAATCGAACTTTAGCCATTTCTCCACCCACGCTCCACCCCAAATCGGGCTCTATTGAAGGTATGATTATATATAAAAAGAGGACATCATTATCTTTCTAAAACTACCATTAACTCAATATTTTCCAAAAATGGACTTATGCCACTTTAAAAAAAACGATTCATTTATTTTTGGAATTTTGAAAAAAGTTTCAATTTTTGATTTTGTAATGATTTTTGCAATATTTTTAGAATTTCGGAAAAAGTTTGAATTTTTAAGAATTTTTGGAATGTTATTGGAATTTAGAAAAAATTTAAATATTTAATTTTACTCTAATTTTTGGAATATTTTTGGAATTTTGAAAAAAGTTTGAATTTTTGATTTTGTTATAATTTTTGCAATATTTTTAGAATTTTGAAAAAAATAGAATTTTTTAATTTGAAAAAAGTTTCAATTTTTGATTTTGCAAGAATTTTTGGAATATTTTTAGAATTTTGAAAAATTTTAAATTTTTGATTTCATTATAATTTTTGGAATTTTGAAAAAAGTTTGTATTTTTGATTTTGTAATAATTTTGGCAATATTTTTAGAATTTTGGAAAAGTTTGAATTTGTAAGAATTTTTGGAATACATATTATTGGAATTTAGAAAAAGTTTAAATATTTGATTTTATTCTAATTTTTGGATATTTTTGGAATTTTAAAAAAGTTTGATTTTATTTAATTTTTACAATATTTTTGGAATTTTGAAAGAAATATGAATTTGTGATTTTGTAATATTTTCTCGAAACGTTAAATGGAGAGGTTTTTGAGTAGTTTGCTGAGTGTATCATCTTTTCACTAAATTATGTTAATTTATTAACTGTTATAGTTTTCCGGCAACGTATTGATGTTTCGTGTTAGTTTTGTAATAAATTTCTAAATAGAGATAAAAAGTACTTGTACTTTAACAAAGAGTTATGTTTGATATACATCGCTGCCGAAAACTAAAAACCATGTCCTTATAAAAGTTTTTTGCCGGAAACTATATCAAAATCCTTAACCCAGACCAAAGTCTTGATATCTCAGAGCTGTGAAATTTCATCCCCTTCATATTTTATTTATTTTTTTACCCAAGTTTTTGGAAAAAAATAAAATTAATTATTTGTACGACATGAAATTTTATTATCATTATTGAGAATTATGCCATTATAAGTTTGTCAAAAAAATGTTGTCAAGTGTGTCAAAAGAAAGATTTTTATTTATTTATTTATTTTCCCAAAAGATTGGGAAAAATAAAATTAATTATTTGTACTACATGAATTTTTATTATTATTATTGAGAATTATAAGTTAGTCAAAAAAATATTGTCAAGTGTGTGAAAAAAATGATTTCATTTATTGTTTTAGATATTTTTTTGGAAAAAAAAGCTTAGCTGTTTGTTTACGTAAATATAATTGAACAAGGAGATTTTTAAATTTGTTATAGTTTTTGAAATATTTTTGCAATTTTGGAAAAGTTTTAATTTTTGATTTTGTAAGAATTTTTGGAATATTTTTAGAATCTTGAAAAGTGTTTGATTTTATTATAATTTTAATAATTTTGAAAAACGTTTCAATTTTTGATATTGTTATAATTTTTGCAATATTTTAAGAGTTTTGGAAAAAGATTGAATTATTGAATTTTTAAGAATTTTTGGAATATTATTAGAATTTAAAAAAGTTAAATATTTTATTTTAATCTAATTTTTGGAATATTTTTAGAATTTTGAAAAAATATAAACTTTTCAATTTTAGATATATTTTTAGAATTTTTAAAAAAGTTTCAATTTTTGATTTTGTAAGAATTTTTGGAATATTTTTAGAATTTTGAAAAATTTGAAATATTTGATTTTATTATAATTTTTATAATTTTGGAAAAAGCTTCAATTTTTGAAATTGTTATAATTTTTGCAATATTTTTAGAATTTTGGAAAAAAGTTTGAATTTTTGATTTTATTTAATTTTTACAATATTTTTGGAATATTGAAAGAAATATGAATTTGCGATTTTGAAATATTTTTTCGAAACGCTAAATAGAGAGGTTTTGAGTAGTTGTCTGATTGTATAATCTTTTCACTAAATTATGTTAATTTATGATCTGTTATAATTTTCCGACAACGTATTGATGTTTCGTGTTAGTTTTGTAATACACATCTAAACAGAGATAAAAAATACATGTACTTTAACATAAAGTTATGTTTGATATACATCGCTGCCCAAAACTAAAAACCATGTCCTCATACAAGTTTTTTACCGAAAACTATATAAAATCCTTAACCCAGACCGAAGTCTTGATATCTCAGAGCTGCCCCTTCATATTTTAAAAATTACCTAAAAAAATAAATGAAATCATTTTTTGCCACACTTGACAATATGCTTTTGCCAAACTTATAATGCAATAAAATTCTCAATAATAATAATTTCATGTTCATTATACATTTCATTTCATACAAATAACTAATTTTATTTTTTTCTAAAAGAATAAATGAAAATCATTCTTTTGACACACTTTACATTGTTTTTTTGACTAGCTTATAATTCTCAATAATAATAATAAAATTTCATGTCGTACAAATAATTAATTTTATTTTTCCAAAAAATTGGGTAAAAAAATGAATAAAAATCTTTCGTTTGACACACTTGACAATATTTTTTAGACAAACTGATAGTGCCATAATTCTCAATAATAATAATAAAATTTCATGTCATACATTTCATTTCATACAAATAACTAATTTTATTTTTTTCTAAAAAAATAAATGAAAATCATTCTTTTGACACACTTTACATTGTTTTTTTGACTAACTTATAATTCTCAATAATAATAATAAAATTTCATGTCGTACAAACAATTAATTTTATTTTTTTCCAAAAAATTGGGTAAAAAAATAAATAAAAATCTTTCTTTTGACACACTTGACAACATTTTTTTAACAAACTTAAAATGCAATAATCTAGATTTTGGTCTCACATACCAATCCCGACCATCAAGATTTCTGCAAATTCAATGTTCCTACTCGTAATCACTTAAAATGAAAGTTTTTTAAGCAAAAAATATGCAAATTTCCTTGTTTTGACAGACTTGACGATTTTTTTGAAACACTTCCGGTACAGTTATCGAACACATCGTCCTCTCGGCTCTTTTCATTGAGTAAACCTATTTAAAAAAAAAAATTTGAAATCCGTCCAGCGGTTTTCTAGATTTCGTAGGTTGTGACGGCAAGCAAACAGACATACATTTTTTTGCTTTTTTAGAATCAGTAGGTCCTAAACCGTCGAGAAATGCCAAAAAAAAGTGGGGGTAAGAATTTCACTGTTGGCTCTTGAATGCAATACATAGGTCTTTCAGACCGAAGTAATTTCTTTTTGGTGAAAAAAACACGAGGGTATTATTTTTAAAATAAAAATAACACGTGTCGCAAAATCGAAGTTGATGTTTTGATAAAATCGTAGATTTTCCTAAATATCTCATGAAATATGCAAATTCAAAAAAACATTGTTGAAACATTTTTGTAGGAAATTTAATTTTCTATAAAAATGGTCTTAATAGTTTTTTGCCCAAAACGTATACTTCTGATGATATTTTGAAAAAAAAATATAATTCTTCGTAGCTCATAAAAAACATAAATAATAAGGATTGAAGACAGAATGCTAAATTTCTTCTTAGAATGGAATAAAAAGAATAAAAGTATATAATAATCGTAAAAAGAAAAAAACAAAATTAGTACTTTTACGTCATATTTGTTTTTACAATCGCGACGAAGAATTTCGAGTTTATTTTCAAACTAACATCAGAAATATACGCAGAACCTTTTTTCTAGGAAATTAAATTGTGTGGAAATTAAAATTAAAGTTCAGCACCGCTTTGACCTTGAGGGGAGTGTTGAACTCCGGTTCTTCGATCTCGAATTCAGCTTGCTAGCCACTAGGCTACACAACACACATATTGAAAGTTATTATTCTCATATTGTAAGTAAAATAGTACAGAATGGATATCATTTCTCTAGAAAAAAAAACAGCTAATAATCGGCAAATATGATCTGGATAGTCACTCTCTATACTTTAGTAGCCATTCCGTGCAGGTGCACCCATACAAAAGCGGTTACGAAATTTATTCCGGTCAATAAGAGGATCGCCTACATACGGGTACACGAAACATACAATAAAATTACCGTGCATGCTCTCACTGAAGTTAAGACCGTAAGAGATTTCTACATAGCACTGGAAGAGATTACAAAATCAACAACAACAACGTGACTTCATTATGGTTCTTTTTGATTTTAACGGCCAAGTTAAATAAGATACCTCTTATGGAAAAGTGGTGGGTGCCTACACCCTGTATTTCTTGGAGGATGAGTTTGCATTGTCAAATATTATAAGAATTGACAGTATTTTCTTTTCGTACCGATCATATCGATTAATTTAAAGGCAGGCTTGGGTACCACGGAATGGAAACATTTGGAAACGATTTAGAGTGTTATTTATGTTGGCCAACAAAGTAATCTGTTTTATGTGCATGTTGGACTAATATAAATCTTCACCAAGGAAGTTGACTTTTTTATTTATGTTGACCATTGTGCTAACCTATTATTTATGCTGACCAATGGGTTGGTCTATAACTCATGTTGAGACTAACGTCTTGAACTCTTCTTTATATTGGCCACGTTATTATCCTTTTTAATTCGGCGAACGATTTGACGGGCCATATTGGCCAATGAGTTTTTCTTTATTTTTTATACACTTTTTTTAAATTTATATTCACATTTATATTCATATAATACTAGAACATGTAATGGCTCTTTTATATATTGCTCAACTAGTTGGTCCCGTATTTCTTTACACTATAATTATGTAGCCCAATGTAACTAATTCTGCTTGCATTTATATTTATATTGAATCCAAATAATTTCTAAAATAAACAAGAAACAAATCAGTTCAGGTTGCGTAAAATGATCGCGTTTATTTATTTTAAATCCGATTAAAATCGAATTTGACTTCTGAAATTTGAGTTTTATGTAAACGAATTTGCAAAAGCAGCAGCACCGTATTTTTCAATTTTTATTGTTAAATCATATCGCCAAAATATTATGAATATGCAACAACAAATCGATGAAAGTTGAAAAAATATGATTCCCACGATGATTTATGCATGTCGAATCCTTTAACCGTGCAATTTCTAAAAGAGAAACCATCAAAACAAATTTATTTATTTTAAGAACTACCAAACTGGCAAGTCGTGTATAACACAAAGTTTGTTTCGTCGTAGATTAATATCAATTTGAACTAACAGCAAAAAATGCAATTATTTTTTTTTAAATTAATATTAATATTGACAAATAGTATTTTGACGAAACTCACGTTTTTCATATTATTAGTTGATCTTGGATATTATTTATCGATCATGTATTGGCATTGGAAAATCGTATTTAAAAGATTTTATTGAATATCTTATCTTCCATTGGTAATCAATTTATTGCTTATGAAACGTGGAAAATTTCTAATTTTTTAGTTATTTTAGTATTATTTCTTTAATTCTATCTATAATCTTAAATGGAAAAAGAAGTTTTGAACTTTGAGTTTTTAAGATTACAAAGTTGAATTTAAATTTGTATAATATGATGAATGAATTTATCTTTTTGTTATTTTTAATTTGGTTGACTAGCTAATTCCTATTAATTTTTTGGCATTCACTTAAAGAATTGTCTAGTAATAATGTTAAACGCCAGTAACAATATATATATACACTATCCAACATCGCGAATCGATGATATAATAAAATAAATAAATTCAGATTTATGTACATTTTTGTTTGTTATTTTTTGTACAATATTCAAAATTGTTTTGCGGTTTTTGGAATGAAAGATTATTTATAATTATCTGCATTGATGTCATATCTTGTTTTGTTTTAGTATTAAATTATTTGATTTGTTTATATTTAAGCCAAATGATTTCGTCTTTCTTTATTATATTAATTTATTAAATGGTAACGTTCACAGATATAATTATTGAAATCCTAAAAAAATCAAAAAATTTATTTTAGTTGAAATTAGATTTGTTGTGTGATAAATTGCATTGAGTTATGGCAATGCCGCCGGTCTGGTATTTTAATTCAAATAAATCTAGTTTGATTATAATATTATACGGTAATATTATTTTATCTTTGAGGTAGAAAAATAAATTATATCATAGACAAATTTCTAAAAAATAAAATCAAAACTCACTAGATTTTAATCCGAGGAAAATTGTTTGAAGAAAAGA
The DNA here is from genome assembly GCA_963693315.1 of Diogma glabrata. Taxonomy (NCBI): domain Eukaryota; kingdom Metazoa; phylum Arthropoda; class Insecta; order Diptera; family Cylindrotomidae; genus Diogma; species Diogma glabrata. Next base: position 172,089,151 of record OY856186.1, read on the forward strand.
CTTTAGCAAACTCTTCAGTATCGAATGGTATGACGATGCATCTAATGGTATGTATGGTTTTAATGACTTTATTGGATATATTTGTTCGAATGCTGTAGTGATTCGGCTCGAAGGACCTGACAGTATTGGTCCTTCGTGCCGGATTACTCCAGCTTGCGAACAGATATCATATATCCAATAAAGTTAGTGTTACAACCATTTTACAATTTAAAATTGGTAAGCTTTTTACTTTTCAGTATGTAATATGTAATAAATAATCTGTTTTCCACTCCTTAACGAAAACAAATTGTTACACAAGCGGTTGCATAAGCAACAATCATTGTTAGATAAGCGGTTTTGAGTAAAAGAATTATCAACTTTAATTTTAAATATAAAGATCACTTTAACATCTAAGTATAGAATTAGGTATAGTGCATAGAATAAAATATCAGTTCATAGTTCGTTGTCTGACATGAGATTAAAAAACTAAAATTATTATTGAACTCAAAAGTTGCTATAAATAAATAAATACATTTAAATTTTTCTTAAATTGTAATTTTTTAATTTAAATTTAATACTAAGTAATTACCGGGAATATCGAGTTAGATGTAACGCAATAGATAAGGTTGAAAAAGTTGATCAAATGTAGTAGTGTAAAATTCATCATAATAAAAAAATGCTGGTAGTTACCTGAAAATATACAAAACAAATAATTTTTTTACACAATGTTAGGCATGTTTAGTGCTAATTATAATAAATTGTAAAATAACGTCTCTGAATATCCGAAAATACTATGCCAACTAGGGATTAGGATTAAGTTTGAATAAATTAAGTTTCTTTAAGAAATTTATGAACGCTAACTTTAAAGATTTGAGGATTAAAGGTATCGGGGAAAACCCATGAAGGTAAAGCATTCCAAAGATGAGAAACTCTGTTTAAAAAGTCACGTTGAAAAGCAACAGTTCTGCACCTTTTTATATGAACCGTAAAAGGATGGCCTACAACATTAGCTCTGATGTTACGCGACAGGTTTGCTAGTTCAGGTAAAATTGATTTAATATCTGCGGACGTTCGTTCATCCATAACGTATTTATAGAAAATTGTCAGATCAGCAACATTTCGTCTGTACTGTAAGGAATCAAGCTCATTAGTAAGAGTATTCACTACACATCACTAATTCAACAGCTCTTTGCTGAACAGAATCATGGCACTTCAAACGTAAAGTTTAGAGGAACTTTATGGTTCTGAAAAAATGCATAACTCTCACACCACTGTAAGTCAGTAGCAAAGTATCTTAATTTGGAAACGGGGTTTGACAAGGAACGCTTGGCTTCCTCGAAAAAACGAAAATATATGACAAATTGTAATGAACAATAAACCTGCTAGTGAGTCATTAGCAGAAACCAATCGGGGGTCTGTGTGCCTAGCAGAGTTGTAATCCGACGAGCTTCAGCCATGTGTTTTCGAACAGCAATATCTCCTAATTGGATTCGATCACTGATTATTAAGCAAAAACACCCGGTTTTATTAAGTCTTCAACACCTTGAGTATTTCAGGATAATATAGCAAACAATATTCCTAACTAGAATATTCTTTCAACAGCTTCAGAAACTCCAACGGTTGATTGTAGAAATTTGCACGTTCAAAATAATACACAATACTTTGTTCACAAAAACTAATTTAAAAATTACTTTTATAATTTTAACTTTGCCGTCGCAGGTTTAAAATAAAACTAACTCTATTCTACAAGAGGTAACTCCATATACGATTCTGCATAATTTCTAGACTATTCGAGGTCACTTTTTAGAAACCTTTAGAACCCTAGAAAATATTAGAATATTCGATCATTTTAAGTTCTGTTGATTTGATTCATAAAATCATTTATGTTGTTGTTGTTTTCCTTTAACCTTTTTTTTGTAACCTTGAAATATTATTTGAACATTTGAAATAAGGAAAATTGACGTTGAATATAACTTTTAGTGTATTTCTTTACGTTTAAGTATGTAGAATCGTAACAATATAATAACTGATGCAACAATTTGATGCCGGTAATTGTTGACTTGTTAGAAATATAATAACTGATGTAACAAAAACGAATGTCGGCAATTGTAGAATTTTTTAGAAATATAATAACTGATGGAGCCAAAAATTATGTCCGCAATTATTGAATTTGGTAGAAATATAATAACTGAGGAAACTAAAATAATGCCGGCAATGGTTGAATTTGGCAGAAATATAATAACTGATTTGACAAAAATGAAAGTAGGCAATTATTCAAGTTGATGGTAATATATTAAATAATGTAATAAAATGGTCGAATTCGTTAGAAATATAATAACTGATGGCCCGTTATAATTAAAAAAAAAACCACTACGTGTAGATAAAAAAAAAGAATACACACAAATTATCCAAAATAATCACAAGCAAGAATCATAGGTTAGTTAACCTTGTATATTGAATTTTGTTAGAAGTCTTGTTTTTCTTCTGGAAATTGTACTTTAAATAGATCAAAACACAGAAAATTTAGGTGCACGAACACAACAGTTTTATTGTTATTTCTCGTGGTTCATGTTGTACATGAACATCGTTAAAAAGTTATCGATCATTAGTTGTGATAGTTCAATTTTTGTAGTGTGGTAGTATAATTTTTAATCATTAATTTTAATTTTTTAATATGTAATTCTAACTTATTATTTTAACTATTTTAATGCATTTTAACCTAAATCAATTTATTTGTGATTTTAACCAAAATCGTCAACTGAAATGGTAAACAAGTATATTTATTCACAATATGTATATTCTATAGAATTTTTATAATGTAACAACCAAATGATATAATTAATTTTATTGTAGAACTGATGAATGGACCAAAAAAGTCCCGAAATATCTTAAAATAATAAATAGTTGAACTACCACAACTAATGATCGATAACTTTTTAACGATGTTCATGAACAACGAGAAATAACAATAACAACAACGATCAGGCAGAAGTATAAAACCAATATATATTCCGCCAACAAACAATAACAACAGTTTTATTTTTATTGTATTTTACAATTTAAATTTAACTATACGTTCACTTTCGCTAATAAATTTGACCAATTTATCTGATTTATTTACATATCACTATTTGATTTGATGTTTTTTTTATCTTCAAGAACTGTCTGTCGTAAATGAGGCCGGTTAACAAATTAACCGGTTATTGAACACACTAATGTTTGACTATGCAATGACTATGAAAAATTCATAACTGCAAATTTTGATTTTTCATATTTTCTTTTAACTACGAATCAATTAAAATGAGAATTATGGGATTATAATCAAAACAAATCGACACGACGGGTTCGAAATATAACACGATCGCAGTAATTTCAATAAAAAAAATGCATCGTCCTTTAATTGACTAAATTAATTCCAAAAAATGAATCCATACAAATGAATTAATTTTCGTTATTTTTTCCAACCGACTGTGCACTAATTTAATTCCGTTTCACTAACTTTCATTAACGGTATCAAAAAACATAGATTAGTTTTTCTAATTCTTTGGTTATTTTGCGTACAAACACATAAAATGTTGTCTACTTAATTTTTTTAATTAATTACAACTTTAATGGTTCGTTAACATAACTGTTTCTCAATTACTATAAATCCAAGTAAATATTAAGAAATGGTCGTTGAACCAACAGCATACAATATGAGATAGCAAATCAAAAAAAGTAACATGCCGGCACGGGTGAACAGAAAATATGAATAAAAAAAGACGATCAGTTGTATTATACGCATTGATTTACGTAGAAGAAAGTTGTTTAGAGAAATGAAATTTTAGGGGTTAAACAGCTTCGTAACGTAATTCTATTTTATTTACAGTTCAATTTCTTTTGTTCTAGTTTCTTCTGCAGAAGTTCTGCTTACTTTACTAATTATCAACAACCGTTCATTAGTACAGCAACAAAGTTTTCTAGCTAGAATATGTATCCAGCTTTAAAAAACTAACAGTTGATTGCAGAACTTTTATTGAAAATCAATTATCACTTTACTTGTAAAATTCACCATGTAAGTTTATCGCAGGGTTGTTCCTTTACGCGTAATCTAAAATAGATTACATTACATGTAATCTATGTAATGTAATCTATGTCATCTATGTAAATTTGGTGTAATCTATTAATTTTGATTTAAGAAGAAATATGTGGAATTATTGTATTATCCCTACTGAAAATTTTTTTCGCAAAAGACATGATCAATAATATTGTCAAAAACAAGATCTTGCGATCTTGAAAAAAGTTAATTTAATTGCTAAAAAATTTAGAATGCGCATATCAATTAAATAGATTACATAATAGTTTACATTATAGATTACACGAAAATATCTCTCGTAATTTACACGTAATCTATGCGTAATCTATACATGTAAAGTAATCCATTTTGTCTACGGCACAACCCTGTTATCGCTTTGAGCTATATCGCGTTCTGTATGGATCTGTATCGAATTCGCTCGACCAATCAACCTGATTATAAAAGAGTCCAACCAGTTTCTCGAGCTACTGTTATATTGACGCTAACCTTATTAAATCTCATACTTTTGAACTAAATAGAATTTTTCACCCATAAATGTGTTTGAAAGACAAAGTAAATCACTTGACTCAGTCTTAAACAACAAATTATTGAATAAACTAAATCAACATACATATATGTTTATAAAATTTACACAGAATACATGTGATGTATTACATAACAAAAGTGTTACAGGCATTGAAACATGTAATAAGTATTTTAACCTTCTATTATAAAAAACTGTATTCGGCTGAAGATGTAAGCTAATATTATGTATTAAGACAATTCAACCAACAATTTACCTTAAACATAATAAATTAACACAACATTTACGATCAATGAAAGTAAAACTTTATATTACAATAGTTTACACAAAATTTGCTAACTCAGGTAATTACTTTTCATACAATAAAGTAAAGCGATTAAACTCTTAATTTTTTTTGTTTATTATAGTTTTCTGCTAAATATTAGCAAAATTTTTATAATGGACGAACATAGTACATACGTATTTAACCTTGTACCGAAATCTTTGTAATCCTAATAAAATCAAATAAGTTGAAAATTGCGAAAGCTAAATCGATGACATTGAAATAAAAAGTAGTTAATCTTCAATAAAATTTAAATCGACAGTTAGTTAAGTTTTATCGTTTCATCATCATAACACAATAAAAATTGCAGTTTTGCTTTATTAAAATAATCGTTTTTTGCTAATTCCCGGATATTTTTGTTGTTGATAAAAAAATTTAAGTTTAACAATTAAGAAATAAAAAGTAACTAAGAAAAACAACTGTGAATGAGTTTTTTTATTCTATGATGGGTTCTTTAAAAGTCGTTAGTAGTTGGATACGCAATAGCGTTTATCTCCAATCGGATTTCTTTTTTATTACTTTGTGAAGGGATAGTAAGAGCACTTTTCGCTGCCGCTGAAACTAAAAAACACTTTTCACTGCAGTATATTTTTTGGAGCTATTTGTTTTTTTTTTGGAGCAATAGATAGTATTTTTTATGTAATGTCTACTACGAAAATTTTATGACGTTTAGTTCTTGAAAATGATGTTAATAAATTTATAAATAAAATTTTTTAATTAATTCTGGAGCTAAATAAATTTATTTATCAGCACTTATGTGTGCCTGCTTCGCTTCTCCGCCTAACGTACATGCTCATCACACAAATCATTAAATAAAACAATCTACTATGACACTCACGCTTTTCAAACTTATTTTATCTTTAGATAACCGATATGGCTAGCAAGTGTAAGAAGCGCTATCTTATTAAAACAGAAAGGCTGAAAACTTTTCATCACAACTTTTATTGTATATCAACAAAAACGTGTTCTTTTGAGTTAACTGGATACAAGGTTAAAATATCATAAGATATAAAAAGTAAAAAGTCAATATTCTAAGCAGTGGTTTGGCAAAAAAATTATTTTAATTAATATTTACTTTTTATGGTTTTTAAAGCTACAATTTTTTTGTTTGGTTTTAGGTCATAGCCGAATTTAATATTCCATATAATTTAGTTTTTTGATCAAATCCAAATTAAGTATTTGAGATACATAATGGTTTAATATTGTGTATAGAGGAGCACGTAGTCTTCGGTTGATTCTTATCTGATATATTTTTATGTTTTCAACCTATTTTTTAGATTATTTCTTTCTCTACCTCTCTTTCTCTCTGGCGTTTACATCCGATGTAGGAATTTTGTCGTCGGTGCAGTCAGTTTCTATTCATCTCGTTCCATGACTAGTTGTCCCAAGTTTCGACATCCTATATATCACGAAGGTCTTGGATCATGTCATCACGCAAGCGTTGTCTAGATCTTCATCTTTGGCGAACACCAGCTGGTTGTAGTTGGAATTCTTTTTTCTCATTCTATCTAATAGAGCCCTTTCTACATGACCAAACCATCTAATCCAGTTGGATTTAATTTAATCCGATTACATAGCAGCCTCCAAGGAGCTGTCTGATTTCATGATTCATTCGGCTTCTATATTGATTTTCAGCAACTTTACATGGACCATAAATTGTTTGTATGACCTTCCTCTCGAATGTTGATAGAATTCTACAGTCAGTAATACTTAGAGTCCAGCTTTCACTTCAAAGGTAAGTATAGGTCGAATTAGTATTTTGAATAAAGTGTGAGTTTACACGACCGCGAAATATGTTTGGGTTGCAGAAGTTTTAAGTATGCGAAGAAAACTCTGTATGCGGCTGTGACACGTGCTTTGCTATCTACATGTTATTTGACGATATTATTACAGACCCGGAAGATTTGGAGTTTTCCACGCAGTTTACTTCATAGTCGCCATGTATTCAGATTTTCGGCAGATATGTTCCTGGGTTTTGTTAAAAGTTTAGTTTTACCGATGTTGATCCAAGTCTTTTAGAATTTCCTTTAAGCTATAAGAGACTATCCTTAACATCGCTTGGTCAATGGTCTACGTCCGAGAAGTGCAAAATCATCTGCATAGATCAGAATTTGACTAGATTTGTTAAATATGCAGTTTTGTGTCTCAATTCGACTTTTTCAAATCTTGTAATCAAGTGCCAAATTAAATAGTACGAACGCGAGTGCATCATCTTGTCGAACACCTGATGCTATATTAAAATAGTCAGACTCTGACCCTTCGATTACTGTTCTACAATTTGACTCCGATGTTGTGAGTTTACATAGAGAAACCACTTTATCTAGGATACCAAGACATATGAGCGCAGACAAAAGGTTGTCGTGGATGATGCTATAATAGGATTGCTTGAAATTGACGAAGAGCTGGTTCATGCTGATGTTGTACTCCCAACATTTTCCCAGCATGAACCTTAAGGTAGAACATGGATCTGTGGTTGAACGGTTGGGACGACAGCCACAGTGATAGTTACCGATGATAGTCCGGTGAACGGGATGAGTCGAGCAAGTACGCTAATTTTTTATATGCAGCAATACATTAGATAGTTTTTATATGCCGTGTTCAGATTGCACGATAAATCGCACACCAATTTTCTAAGAAGTGAAACAATGAGAGCTGTTTTCCATTCAGCAGGCAGGTAACTTTTTCTTTACACTAACATTTAATTAACATTTTTGGCGATTTTACAACAAAAAAACCTAAAATTTACTTTTCTTTGCTTTAATATTATATAGAAAGAATCTAGTAATATTCAATTCTGATGCTACCACTACCATTCATCCAAACCGAACAGTACTATTCATTCCAATTATCCACACGCGACTGTACTAGCCAACTCCAACTCATTAACTGCCAAAAAATATAAATATTCCGATTACACGAGCAAAAAAATCGTCAGCATAAATTTTCTTAATTATTTGTTTATTGCAAATATTTTGTCTTTTTTATTCTCTGTTAGTTTTACATAGTTAGGCGAAAAATTAATAGAAAATAAAATAGAATTTAAAACGGGAAGTGTCAGATGTACTAGGAAATATTTTAAATAATTAGGGTTTTTACAAACAGTGGGTTGAAAAGTTGTTGATAATGTACATACATTTTCGAATAACGCTATAATATATTACTATCGGTAAAGAGAACGGAAAATGGAAATTCAACTGACACAAAATATCTTGTCCATTACAGAACAGGACGAAAGGAGGAAGTGTGGCTAGCTACATTCATCCTGAGAATCATAAAAAACCAAGAAGCGAAATGCTTGAACTCAAACCCAGAGATTAAAACTCAGGATCTTCCAACTGAGCTGGTCGGACCAGACAAACAATATTAAAACCGACGACTGAATAAAGGTGGGCGATGCAGTATATAAGGAAAATGGAAGGGACTTTTCAGACAAAAGAAAATGAAAGGAGAACTGGAGGAAAGCCATTATCTACTGACGCACGTCTTCGCGTCGTTTGGCAAGCACGTCCTCCAGTTCGAATGATGCGTTACCGATTAACCGGATAGCTTTAGCTATCACAAGCTTTGCAGCTACTTTGGCACTGAGCTGCTTGCCGACGTCACTTAAAACGAAGTTCCGAGGAACACGATGTCGCTGCAGGAGACAAAAGTATGTTTCCGGGCACGCAAATTGTAGCGAACCATTTTGCCCAAAAACTTCAACGGTCAGATCTTTAATTCGGGACCGAATCTTGAAAAAAAGATCTGGAAGATCAAGGGTTTCTCCACTCTCGTCTTGACAATTAAAGCGTCGGAGTAGAGAGTAGGACGTACTATCAGAGATGAGAAACAAACAACTTTGAGTTTGTTTATGCAAAGCCTAATAATGTTTTGGTTTGTTTGTATTCTATTTCATTCGCATTCTATTAGAGTTTGTTTAAATTTGGATCCTTTCTATTTACTTCTATTCTTAATTTTAGATAGTTTTTTGCATTTATTTTTATATTATGTCAATTCGGTTCAATTATCTTTTCAGATAAGGCGGTTGTATAATTGTAGTTTTAAGATTTAAACTTAATTTTTAATGTTGAGCACATATTAATATTAATGCACATTTACAAATAATTCATAGTAAAAACATTTATATAGCTAAGGCTTAATGACTGTTTTCATTTATTTTTTGAGTTCTGAGACCACTTAGAATCTTTCGGACCGAGAACTTGAAACTGGAATGCAGAAAAATCAGGGAATATAAATTTCGAAATATCAATGCATGATTTGACCAATATTCATTTACATCAATCATTCCATTTTCCACAGATTTAGATTTATATTGCTCGTTTTCTTGGTCATCCGAAAAATTAGGAACATTGGATGATTGGTGAAAGGCAGCACACAGGGGATCAATACTGATATCAATGTTTGGTTGATCAAAGGCATCTTGTTCTGGATATAATTTTTTTATATTTCCATGCACCTTATTTTTTTCATCACAAGAAAGCACATTCAAATTCTTACTTTTAGGATACAAAAAAGCAGCAGTCTTGTGAACTACAATTAGTTGTGGCTCCCATTTTTTCGTTCAAAAATCTGCCGATACTTATTTGCAAATTATTAACCATATCACTAATCGAAACTACTTTTCAATAAGCCTTGACATGAAAAATGTACGATAAACCACCTTTCCACCTCAAGAGTGGCGACTTTGAATCGTTAAAGAAATGTTAATAAATATTGAAGAGTTTCTAAATCAATTCCCACTAGCAAGTTTCTATCGTTTTTTTCCAAAACAATTTCGTTTATTTTCTCAAGTTGTCTATGATGAATTTTATCATATTAAATTTTGAGTAGCAACGGGTCGCTTCCTCCAATTTGAGTGCATTCGATAAGATGTTTTGTAGGTTTAATGGCCGTCTGAAGTAACAAACTACATTTCGACATCCTTGCAACCGCTTGCAGCTCTTAATCCACTTTCTAAGATATTATTCATATTGATCAAATGAGCAGCACAACTAATTCTATTGCACTTTTCGTGACAAAAACGAATCTTCTCCTAATATATTTCTAAAACAATCCCAAACAACACTTCGTTGATGTGGACGTTTTGTACATATTGTACATATTTTTTGATTTAATTTTATGTGAATTTCATTAGTGTCCATTTGTCCAATATTTTTTGTGATTGATTTATAAATTCAACGTCCTTTAAAAAACGATTTTGATATTTAAATCTGAACAATCAACAATGTCATAATGTACACTGCATGTCGCTTATGTATAATAGTTATTTAATTCAAATAGGGAAATTGATGTAATTTGTAAGTAACAAACAAAAGTAGAATAATGAACGAAATTGTAGAACTTAAACAGAAGGAACAAAAAACAAATAGAACAAATGAAAATAATTTTGTTGCTTTTTTAGGGTTCCGTTTTTTAACACTATTGGTGAGAGTAAAACGAGTTTTTCACATTATATCGATTATCTCGTAAACTATAAATGCTATGAACTTAAAATTTGAGGTGCGTATAAAACTAATCTGTCCACATGAAATGAAGAATACAAATAAAACTAAAGTGGTTTTCGTTTGGTTTACAGGGGTACGATGTGAGACCTTTGAGAAAATACATTTTTTTAAAGGTTCAGGTAGGGTATCATATGAAAGAGCTTCATTTCAGTATTCCGTAAAAATTTATTTTGTGATTTTTCACCTCACTATTTTTTGTATAATTTTGAATAATGACGTTTTTTTTGTGTTTTCTCACCTCGATTAGCTCCGAACCTAATTGATCGAAAATTTTCAAATGTATTTGGAATGATAGAAAAATTAGTACGTTTTTAATAAAAAATATATAAAAGTGTCATATTCTCATAATTAGATTTATTAAGGGGGTGGAAATGAGGAGGGGTAAAAACACTATTTAAAATGTGGTCAAGTGGGGTGTCATTTGAGCACTTTATTTAGAAAACAAAGCAATTTTTTTTAGAATTTTGCGATGAATAGTTTTTGAGTTATTGTCAAAAAAGTGCAACTTTCAGACCGCCCCCCCCCCCCTACGTTTCAACACTGATTGGCAGAAACATTTGTAAAAATTCATAGAGTTAGGAAATATGGTAAATTTTGTATGAAAATTATAGCTAAGTCTCAAATAATTATATTTCTGTGTGTTTAGGGGACCGGGGTAGAGAGGGTTAAAAAAAACTTTTTTGACCCATGCGAGTGGGGTGTCATTTGAAAGAGCTCCTAATTCAGAATTGTTGCAATTTTTTTTAGAATTTTTCGGTGCACAGTTTTTGAGTTATGGACAAAAAAGTGTAAAATTCAGACCGTTCCCCCCCCCCTACGTTTCGACACTGATTGACATAAAAATTTGTAAAAATTCACAGAGCTCGGAAATTTGGTAAATTTTGCATCAAAGTTATACAGAAGTCTCAAATAATTATATTTCTGTGTGTTTAGGGGACCGGGGTAGAGAGGGTAAAAAAAACTTTTTTGGCCCAAGCGAGTGTGGTGTCATTTGAAAGAGCACCTAATTTAGAATTCGTTGCAATTTTAGAATTTTGCGGTTTACAGTTTTTGAGTTATGGACAAAAAAGTGCAAAATTCAGACGGTTACAAGATCCCCCTCCCCCTCCCCTCTACGTTTCGACACTGATTGATAGAAAAATTTTAAAAAATTTACAGAGCTAGGAAATTTGGTAAATTTTGTATGAAAATTATAGCGAAGTCCCAAATAAAAATATTTCTGTGCGTTTAGGGAATCGGGGTAGAGAGGGCAAAAAAAAACTTTTTTGAAGCAAGCGAGTGGGGTGTCATTTGAAAGAGCACCTAATTTAAAACTCGTCGCAAATTTTTTTTAGAATTTTTTGGTGTACAGTTTTTGAGTTATGGACAAAAAAGGGCAAAATTCAGACGGTTACGGTTTTTGAGTCATTTTTGATCAATGTAGATTTGATTGTAATTTACTATTGACATTTACGATTAAACATTTATTTTGTTGTGCGTCTATGGTCTGGAAATATAAAGACATTACAACACAACTTTTTGTCAATAATTGTTGATATTGTGTTCTTTTACATTCACGGAACCCTTGGCGAGCGAATTTTATTCGCACTTGTCTGACTTTTTTACTTTTTATTTTGTTTGAACGTAAAAGTATAGAATGGAAATAGAAGTAAACCAAAAATTTTATTTCTATTTCTCATCACTGCGTACTATGAGTGATAATGTTTAGCTCAAAGGAGGCATAATGGGAACAACCTAAATGTTTATGCACGGAACACAAACAATTTCGCTAAGATGCATGTCCCACCGAGTATGGTATTAGATTAGGTACGCATGTAGTACAGCGATGACACTTCTGTTTAATCGCTTGGATGCGTTAGCTTGTGGGGAGTATAAGGCTGCAAAGGTATGGCGAACCCCATACCTTGAAAAGAAGGTTTCAAAGAATTTAGACCTAAACTGCGACCCATTGTCAGAGACAATTGTTTCGGGACAGCCAAAAACATGGAATATATTGGTTTTCAGCAGTTTAGAGATAGGCTCAGCGTGAGCCTGACAGTGAGTTTCCGTAGAGGAAAAAGAAACGGGAACTTTGAGATGAGATGGTCTAAGACAATCAACAAAGCTATATGACCGGACTTAGTTCGGGGGTAAGGACCGATTATATCAATGTATAGTCGTTGGTCGAATCTTTCAAATATAAGTGACGTCACCATGGGAGCACATAACACTTCTTCTTTAGTGTCTTTATTCATCCTACAGCCTACAATAATGAAGTGATTATGATGAAACTTAAGGAAAATGTTTCAGTTAGTGTGAGAAGATAATTATCAACTTTTGGTGAGAATCGATCAAAGTGGCGCGTGGTCTACCATAAAACTGCTGACTTGACTCATTTTGTATTTAAAGATTGTTGGGAGCATACAAACTTCGTTCATTAATCAATTTTGATGACAGTTTAACAATAGATGGAGATTTGAATGACAAATAACTGATTAGTTTTTGGACAGTGTTTTGGTAAGTGGTGGGGGTCTTCCGAGCACCTGTGAATTTGAAACTTCAATAACATCAGTTCCTGATAATTGATTTTAATTAAACTTGGCAAATATGCTTAGAGGATGATTTGTAACAGTTCTGCATTTAAACTGCCGTTTTATCATTTTCGGTCAAACATTTTTTTTTACTTTTTCTATTCATACAACCGAATTTATGTGTATTGGGATACTACACCTTTTTTAATGAACTAATTTTGATGAGATTTTAGCAGATGGAGATTTATGAAGAGGAACTGATAAGCTTCTGAGCGATAATTAGTAAAGTTCCAGGGGGCTTATGGAGTACCTGTTTTTTATAATTAGAACTACGCAAAACCTATAACAGTAGTTAGTCATTAATTGAAGTATTTGATGGATAGCGAAATTCAAAGGTAGCGAAATCCAAAGTCCACGCCGTGTTGCATGGGTAATGCTGACAGAATTAGGTTCGTGTATTAGAGACAAGCAGAGTAAAAAAACTGCTTACTCAATGACGCTACATAATGGCGAATTGGCGCTTTAAGACCAATGCGTCTGTTCTCCATGTCAGGGGCGGCTTGGAGCGGGTGTCTGTCTTGGATCAAGCGGCTTGCCATATAAGCGTGTAAAAAGGTTGTTTCTGGTAAGTGGTAACCTTGAGATGCAGAACGAACCCATTCGACGACAATTTGGGTTGAGCCTAAGGTTAACACCTTAACCCCGAAAAAAAACTAATTTGTTAAATTTGGTTATCAGAAAGGGAATAACAGACCCGGATACGACAACAAAATTTTATGTGAAAAAGGACCAGACTACCGAATCGGAACGTGGAACGGACGCAGCCTGAGTGGTCCTGATGCTTTAATAAGTCTAGAAACAGAGGCTGAGGGGTATCGGATGGTTATCATAGCTCTGCAAGAAATTAGACAGCCGATAATCGGAAAACAAGATTTGGATAGTCACTCTTTATACTGTAGTGGTCATCCTTCTCAAAAAGAATTTGGTGCTAGTTTTCTTGTTGGTGCACGCATACAAAAAGCCGTGATGAAATTCATCCCGGTCAATGAGAGGATCTGCTACCTACGTGTACGCGGTACATACAACAATATTTCTCTTTTGGTCGTGCATGCACAGACTGAAGCTAAGACCGTCGACGAGAAGGATAATTTCTACATAACACTGGCAGAGGTTATGAAACAAACACCAACACGCCACTTGACTTATGGTTCTTGGTGACTTTAATGGGCAGGTGACTTTAATGGGCAGCAAGAGATATATCTTATGGAAATATGTTGGAAGAATGGTGAAAGAATGACTGAGTTTGCATTATCAAGCCAGTACTTTCTTTCCGCATCGATTGATTCATAAGCAGACTTGGGTCTCACCGAATGGAAACACTCGAACTCAAATTAATCACGTACTAGTAACAGCACGTTTCTTTTCGAGCGTTCCGGATGTGCGATCCCTTAGAGTTGCATACATTGGAAGTGATCACTTCCTTGTACTTGCTACGTAAGGTTCCACTTTCCAAATCCAAGCATTCCAAAATTCAATCAACGGAAACGTTTTAACATCTCATCATTAAAGAATGCTGAAACAGAAGAGAGATATCAAAACCATATTGCTGAAACATTGGAGGAATCAGAAACCATTAATGGAGACGTCGATAAGTCATGGTATTTGCTCAAAGATGCTGTTTTAAGCGCTGCTGAGGGAATACTTAGACGACCACAAAACCACTCCCAGAAGCCATTGATGGATTAAGCATGTCTTGACGCTATTCAATACAAAAGAGATTGCTATTTGAAATGTCTACAAGGACGCAACACCAGGTCCACATAGGAGAACTATAAACTGGCAAGACAAGCCGTTACAAAGCTATGTAGACGAACGAAAAGAAAATGGTGGAAGAGATAGTGTGAGGAGATTGAAAGCTGTAACAAGGAAAATCAATCGCGTAACTTCTTTCAACAGGTTAAGGCCTTAAAGAAGGAAGCTCAAGCTAGATCGACTGCTATTCAAAACGAAGATGGGGAGCTGCAAGTAGACCTTAAAAATATTTTAGGTACTTGGGCCGCTTATTTTGAGAATCTTCTCAACTTAAGCGATCAGCAACAAGTCGGGCGACGAGCAAAGCTTATTCGTGCGTCAAAGGTAGATGTAGACAAAAAAGCCAAAGAGGAATTCGACGCGGCGCTGTCAAAATTAAAACGCCATAAAGCACCTGGTATGGACGATATAACATCCGAAATGATTGTACATGGTGGTGAGACTCTATCTTTAAGATTGTTTGAACTTATTCAAATGATCTGGAGAACTGAAACCATGCCACAGGACTGGAACTCAGCTATGCTGATACGAATCCATAAAAAAGGTAATCGCCTACAATGTGCAAACTACAGAGGAATCGTTCTCCTCTGTACAGCCTATAAGATCTTTTCCTACATTTTGCTATCAAAAATCAATCCTTTTGCTGAACAACAGTTTGGAGAATATCAGTGTGGCTTCTGGCGGGGCCGAGGTACCACCGATGCACTTCGATAAGGATGATTTTGGAAAGTGTCGAGAGTTCAACATACCTGTGTACCAACTCTTCATTGATTTCAGGCAGGCCTATGACTCCCTCGAACGAGAGACTCTATGGTCTGCTCTGGTGTTAATGGGAATCCCCGGTAGTCGACTCCGGGTTAAGACAAAGTGATGCTATCTCTCCTATACTCTTTAATCTAGTCTTGGAATATGTGTGCCGTTAAAAGAAACTACTTACCGACTAACAACAATATCTTGTCAATAAACTCAGTAGTACAGATGATCGCTTACGCTGATGATGTTGTCATCCTCGGCCGAAGTGAAGCTGTTATGAGTGAGACTTTCAAGTCGCTTGAGAGTGGTGCTAGTAAGATTGGTCTGCGAATTAACAACGATAAAATCAAACATATGAATGTTTCAAGAGAGGCTGAGAAGAAAGATTTGATGTGCGGTGAATGGTGATGAACAAATTGAGGGAGTTGAATCTTTTAAATATTTGGGATCAATGCTTGACTCAAACAACAGCATACTTCCAGATATAAAAGCTCGAATCGGTGCAGGTAATCGAACTTTATACTCAATTAAACCTCTGCTTGGATCACCGTTATTATCAACTAACACCAAGCTCAAGTTATACAAGACATTGATTAGACCGGTTGTGATGTCTGGCGTGATGTATGACGAATCGCATTTATCTGTATTTGAGCGTAAGATCCTACGCTACATTTTTGATCCACTTAAGACTGACGATGGAGAGTACAGAACTCGGTATAACTTTGAGATCAGAGATCTTCTTGAGGGTCCTGATATAATAGGTTGTATCCGTTCTAATAGGATTACTTGGTTTGGACATGTTCTACGAGCCGATTCACAGTTTGATTAAAGAAGCCGATTCACAGTAATGATTAAAAAAATGCACGTTAGTACCGCAAGGAGTGGGCGTTAGCGAGGGAGACCACGACTCCAATGGGAAACGGACGTAATAAACGACCTTAAAAAAATCGGCTGCCATGGTAATTATTTCGCTGTTGCGAACGAACGTGGTGAATATAAACCTGATTAACCTGGTAATGCTTCTATATGGAGCATGAACGCTGAGAAAAAAAAATATATTTAGAACATTTTGTTTCCAGAGCTGTGGTGAAGTCAGCGTCGCCAATATTTTGCGTATGGATATGTTTCATTATTTTAAAGAACTATAAGATTAAGTGAGTTCTTTAAAAAATGACATGCTAAACAATATTTTACTTACACAAATATTGTTTTTATGATTATGATTTTTATATGTGTAAAATATTGTTTACCATGACATTTTTTTATGAATCATTCAACCCGCTTAATCTTAGCTTTCTTTAAAATAATGAAACATATACGCAATAATATTAAAAAACAATAACTTAACTTAACTTAACAATAACTTGTATATACTTATTCATAAAAAACATAATTTTCTTCTTTTCCTCCAACCAAATCTTTTGCAAAATCTATTTTCAGTTAGCTCATTTTTCCTTTGTATTGCGATGACAGTAAAGTTTACTCCGATTAACTTTTTGTTCTTTTATGATTTTTTTGACATAAATAATAAATTATTTTCTGTTACATATATTGAAAATCAATTTCTTTTCATAAAATACGTAACCATTTGCATTTATGGTTGTATTAATGATAACTTGTTTATCTATTTTTCTTGATTTGATTTAATATTTTAATAATGAGTTTTAGTTTAGTTTGATAAAAGATAATAAATCCAACAACAACAAAACTAATACTTACGTATTTTGTAAAGACGATAATTTATTTAATAAGAATTAGATTTCTAGATTATTGATTTCCATAAAAAACAATTTTTTAATAATTTTTCTACAATAAGATTTAACGATGTTTTCATAAGACACATGTCGGATGTTGTTGTATTTATTATCCGTTTAAATTTTTTGTTACTAGTAAAGGCATAAGCATTAACATACTTTCTAATTCACAGAGAGATTTTTTGCTTCAAATCATACAATCTTATAATAAATCTAACGACAAGAAATCAATTTTGTATCATCTTTTGATTGGATTATTTTGTTATAATTGAATTATTCACTAATTGGTGACTAGTCAGGAAGAAGAAAATATATTAGCAAAAAGATATATTGTTTTGTATTTGAACTAGGTCGGGTGAACTGATTTGAATGACGTACAAAAAATTAGGTAGATTATATACGTTTTGTGGAATAAATGGCCAAAATCGCTTTGACCCACTTGGAAGAATCCATTTTTGTTGATTTATAATTTTTTTTATTTTTGATCTACCGGTGTGAGACAACTTTGCTTACTCCAGTATCTGCTATTAGCATAAGAGTTAACGTGAGATTGTACATACCAATGGCAATAGTGATATATCACTGGCACTTGGCAGAGGTGATATCTTATAAGTGCTGAAACTTCATTCAACGGTAGCAATCCCAATCTTAACTATGGAGTAGGTAATTTCCTTGGTAATTTCGCGCTATATATCCATATATCTCTATATGTGAGCTTAGTCATTAAGAAAAACAATACGCCATTTGATCCAGAGATATGAAACTACTATTATTGGCAATTAAATTTTAGTTTTGTAACTGTGAATTTTTAAAAATTTGCTTTTTATTTTTATTTGCTACATCCTATCTGAAATATTGGCATATGTCATATTTTATTTTATGAGAGATTTAATGTTTAGCTAAAAATAATTAAAAAATGTTGCGTAACGTGGTGTTCAACACCATATTTTTGTGGACGTAGGTCTTAAAGTTGTAGGAAGTGACAAACCGGAAGTTTAAATGCAGAACTGTTGCAATTGCAAACCATACTCTAAGCATATTTACCAAGTTTCAATTATTAGGAACTGAGATCATTTAAATCTCCAACTTCCGGTTTGTCACTTTCGGTAAAAAATTGTTTTTGAAGAGTTTATGCGTACTGTAGCCTACATATCAATTTCCATGAAACGTTGGTAAAAAGTCCATCAATATCAAAAATAATTACCTTTTGGGGTACATAGAAAAAAGGGTTGGGAGGTTCACTATACAACAAATATGTATCACTATGTTTTTTATGTTTGTAGGGCCCATACAACATTCGTTCGTGAATTAATTTTGATAACACTTGTTACGAAGATGTTATCCCTGAATTAAATTCATCTGCGTTGAAAGATTATTTTTGCCGATTCAACGTTGTCGATATAATAATACAATATATCGGTCTGTCTCTCCACACAGAACAATCAGCTCATTGGTTTATTGACAGCAAAGTTTCATTTAATCTATTGATTATTCGTAAAATTTTCCTAATATACACTTGGACGAGTATACAAAATGGAAATTGGTTTTTAAAATATACGCGAAACTTTAATTAAATAGATTCCGGAAAATTAAATTAAAATTGCTAGTGAATTTTTTTCTCTGCGTCGAGGTTTTTTTGTGTAGTTAAATTAAATTAGAATATTTACTTAGTTAGAAAAATTCATATTTGTTTGTTTTGTGCAAATGTACAAATGATAATTACTTAATTAGAACAAAAAAAATTGATATTTGTTTGTTTTGTTCAAATGGCCGTCTGTCGGAACTCGGAATGAGTTCAACGTTATATATCTAGAGTTTTTTTTATTACAAAAATTTGATTCAAAACCATGGTAGCTTTTACAAAGTTTGATAATATAAAATTTCGGCGCTTGTTTTCACAAAGATAAGAACCTTAAATTTCAAAATATATTATTTTGCTAGTATTTGGCTCTAATAAATTTAAAATATATAAAATTTTAAATTCATTATATTCCTTTTTTGGATGGTGTCTTTTATTTTCACTCAAAACAAAATTTAATTATTTAAAAAAAAACTATTATAATTTATTTAAAAAATATAAACTTTATTAATCACAACATGTTTCGGTATACAATATTCCATCTACAGGTATTTTTATACAATTGAAGTACATTACCATTTTATACTATTTTTTTCTCTTAAAAATTATCGTACTCACACTTAAGAAAATGAAAGGAGTTTCGGGTATAATAAAATTCATAAAATTAATTAATTATTGGTTTTTGTTATTCATCAATCGCCGGGACCATTGGCGCAACTATTTTGTTAATATACTAGTTTTTAGTTAGTTTATTATGTTGGGATTAATTGCCTTCGTCAAAGCTGGATTCTGTTCAATCATGGGATGATCGAAATGTTTTAAGTTTACTAAATGTAGTAATAATAGACTGAAGTGGGGGTGTGTGAGACGTTTTGGTTGTTGCCTCTTTTGGAGTTGTCAGAGTCCTAGTTCCTTATTTTACTCATTTAAATCCGTTCTCTTGTTAATGTTTACGTGCAATTTCGCAATTGTATTGTTTGTACTGTGCTGGGGAAATACCTTCTTGAATTCGCAAGATTGAAGCTAGTCGGAATTAAACCTCGCAAGGCACGCAGTTTCCTAATGTTTCTGATAGTGATTGCACTAAAAGGATCAGTGTTCATTACATTTTTCATTTTAAAAGAGGTATCATACATATGGCAATGAGCTGATTAGTTGTTGAGCAATATTCAACAAAGCGGTGGGTGGTCCAGCGATACATCTGTTTTTTTAAAACTCCATAACATATGTGCTGGATAAGCGAATTGGATGATAATTGGTACATAAACATTTAGTACGGTTCACAACAGTTCTGCATCCCAACTTCCGGATTTTCCGGAAAAAAAATTCTATTTTTTTAATATCATTATTCACACTACAACCTACAATAATGAAGTGATTATGATAAAACTTATGAAAACGGTTTCAATTAGCGTGAGAAGATAATGATCAGCTTTTGGAACACATCGATCAAAATGGTGGAGGGTTCTCTATACAACTGCTGACTTTTCACACTTTAAAGTTTTGTGGGAGCATACAGACTTCGTTCATTAATCAATTTTGATGAGACTTTGACAATAGATGCAGATTTGAATGACAAAGAACTGATTAATTTTTGGGTGGTCTTGAGACAAGGGGTAGAGGCCTTCGGAGCACCTGTTTTTTTAAATTAAAACTACGGAAATCTGTAACAATAACTAGCCATTAACTAAAGAATTTGATAGATATTATAAGCTCACTATATATCCAGGACATTTTGTTTCCAGAGCTGTGGTGAAATCAGCCTGTGGATCAGTGTCGACAATATTTCGATAGATTGCATTATTTGACACAATTGAAAGTTGTTGTGGTGAAGTAAAAATAACCGGAATTAAGAACAATATGTTTCTTAATATCTCGTGAAGTTTGTTTTGAATAAAGATGTTAGTCATCCGCGAAGCAACTTTTCCTAAAATGCTTTTGCTCGTTTATTTAATAATAATTAAGTACTATTATAAGTAATTATAAATTAAATAATGATAATGGCATACAAAATATGTACAAATTCGTGATGAAGATCCATAAAAAAATATAATACTTAATAAATATATAATTAATATATCAAGAAATATCTTGCCATCATCATACATTCGAACAAGATAATTGTTTCTAAATAATGTTTTTTTAAATTATTTCAATTATTTATTTTAAAAAGTATTTTTTTCAAATAATTCCCATAAATTCATATTAATTACTTTATCGTTGCTTTAAACATTTTCAGCTGCATTCATAATTTTCGATATGCTAATAATGTTTTTTACGCTATTCATGTTTCCAACTTAGCATAAAAGAAAAATGTTCGCTTTTACAAATATACCAGGGCAGTTTGATATGATTTAAGCTAAAAAAAATACCTTTACTTTGATGTATATAATACATTTTGGTTAAGAACTTTTAATCCACAAACACTAAAACTTTACCGGCTACTATTAGAACAATATTTTTATGTGCAATGTCCATAACCGCTTTATAATGTTCCAAACTAATTTATCATTTCCATAACAAACCTACGTACACGCCGGATACATTTTCTATAATAATTGAAAAGAAAAGAAATAATCTCTTAAGTTTGTTAACACTTCGACTGTTGTGGTATAATTATGTAATGTGAAAACCTTAAATACTATCTATATTGAATTTGTTTTTATTCAAAAAAATTTTATCCAGCCATGTGTTACAAATTTTTAAATTGTTTAATTAATTTGTTTTTTTTTAAATTACTTTAATTTCCTAGAAAGAATTGAATAGGTAGGAAATTGCAAAATTAATCTGCACAAAAAATAAATTTTATTGATTGAAAAAAAATCATATTTATGCTTAAGTACAAATATTGTGAAGAAAATTGATTTTTAGAATTTTCGGTGTAATTTGATTTCTAGTGAGGTATGAATGATATTACGGAGGTCTGCACGTGCACAAGAACTGGTGTTAAACAAGTTGGTCAAGTGAATTCACTTGCCGTATGCTAATGTTGTACTCCTAACATTTCTACACGATTATTCGTAAGGTAAAATATTGATGTGTAGAAGAATGGTGGGGACGAAAACCATTTGTGTGGTTTTCGTCCCAACCGTTCTTCTACACATCAATATTTTACCTTACGAATAATCGTGTAGAAATGTTAGAAGTACAACATTAGTCACATATGATGAAATCAAGAGTTATTCCATCATTTTAAAATAGTTCTGCGGAGATTCCATCGACACTTGGTGATTTATATTTTATAATATACAGTTGATGGAAAAATAGATCCAACAGGATGGACTCACTCGAAGACATTTTTAGACTGATTCTATACCCTTGTTCTGGACTCGTTATAAGCGTTTAGGACTACTCTTGTTCTGAACTCGTTATAAGCGCCACATGGACTAAATTTGTTGGGATTTGGGTAGGGAACTGAAGAAATAATATCTTGTATGAAAAAAAAAGAATTGGCGACATGTCAATACCCATGACAATCTAAGTGACTTCTTGAGGTAAAGACCCTGAGAAAAAATAAAATTTTAGCTTAAGGAACAACATTGTTGTGTAATCCAAAGTTAGCCAAAAATAATGGAAAATAATTTGACCACGCCGGGAGAAATAAGTTGCCAACACATACACATACACATTCAAACTCTAGATCAAAACACAATAGATTACCTAATTAAAGGAACAAGCAATTTTAGCACCTTAAGCTCGATTAACGAAAAAAAAGAATTAAACCAATTCATTGTATTTCGAATTCAGCATTAAAACAAGCAGAGCAGCTACCCGACTAGCAATTTGTTCAGGTATGCCCTATTATGATCCGGGCCGGATCAGGGTGTAATAAGGTAAATCCTAATAGGGCAGTTGCATCCGGCCCCTATCAGAAACCATACTTGATTTCACTACTAGGGCGTGCGGTGTGCCGTATTTGTACTGATCCGGTCCGGATTTCGAAAACCTATCTCATCCCTAGTAGTAAATGCCGGACCAAGGCCGGATCAAAATCATATCTGATTTTCCAAATAAGGTTTGTCCTGATCTGAGCCCTATTTCATTTTAATAAATTTTATTTGGTTAAAATTCACTAGAGTATTATCCATTGTAGATATACATAGCTTGCGAAATTTCACATATAATTTGGTTATCACTTCTCTGCGTTATGAATATATATAGGTAAGTATAAAGTTAGAATATTTTTATAAACATTTTTTTCTAATGTATGTAATAGTAAATTCTCTAATGTATGTTAAAGAAAATTCCGTTTTAAATGATCCGGCTTTCGTCCGTTTCTAGTAGGGATGCCTGATCCGGTTTGGATAGTTTGAGGCGTTACATTACTGATCAGGACCTGTTCAGTGTACCTGATACGGTCGCTATCGGTAGTAGGGAAAGCCGTATCCGGTCCAGATCTGAGCCCTTACATAATGCTAGTCGGGTACAGGCAAAAAACTCACGTTTTTGGTAATAAAATAACTCAAAAACTAAGCAGTCGATAATTTATTTAATTCTTTTTTAAATATTTCAATCTTTTTCGATTTTTCTTATCCAACCTCGATTCTTTAAAAAAAACTTTTGTTTTGCTATCTCCTTATCTTTATCTATAAAATACAGATAAAAACAAATAAGGATATGCAATTTTATAGTTTTCAGTAGGCATGAACAAATACATTTTATAACTGTAGAAAATAAAATCAATTATGTAAAAATTCGGACGGACACCGAATTCTCACGAATAGACTACCGTTTTTACTTTTTCAAACTATGGCACCCTATTCAAAAATGCATACATATTTTGTTTTTAAATAGTGTTACGGATTTCTGGTTCTGCAAAGCACTCGAGAAATAAAGAAAGTTTAATTATTTAATATTTATTTTAATTCAATCTTTATTAAATTATTTCAAATAGCATAAATTGTTAATTGATTGATTGATTGATTGATTGATTGGACTGTAGGACCAAGCACTAGGCGAGACTCCCGGATTACGGCCGGGCCACTTCCTACAGCCGTTTTACATATAACAATAGGTAAGGATAGGTAGGTAATTGTTAGTTAGGAGTGAACGACCCGGTTACAGACACCTGGCAAATCGTATCTAGCTACTACTGTTAGGAGACAATCACAAGGACAATCACTTATACATATAATCTGCAATCGCCAATCAGCAATCCCGTATCTAAAATTTCTCGCCTGCAATCTCCAGTCGGAAACCTGTTATTCATGTAATTTATTAGTATAATAGGATGATGACTACATTGTAGTCCTCTGCACTCTCCAATCTGAATTCATGTTATTATATTTATGGTTAATATTATTTATGATTATTTATGGTTAAAAACATTTATATTATGTACATATATATAAAAAACAAAAAAACCCTTTGAAAATTGAGTGAATTTCATATAAAAAAGTATTGGGATTGAATTGGATAAAAATATAATCTTTCACTTGATGTTTTTATTTGAAATGTATTTATTTAAATTTTATAAAACATTATTTTATATAATATAATTAACGCAAGAATGTTTTGAATTTTTCTTGAAACACAAGAATTAATTTAACAAAAACAATTAACCCTGCTCGTTGATATCGTTCAAAAATCTTATTGGATTTTATGGATAATGTTTGGATAAATAGAAAGAGATAAATCTATCACATAAAATTATGTCAACAAATGAAATTTTAAATTTCGCTAGTTAAAGCTCTAAGTAGGTTTAAATTTTACACAAAATCGAATAGCACAATAACACCTTTATTTAGTTTTCTAGTAAAAATCAGAGTTAATAAATTTTACATTTAGGGAAGATTACATCTTGGTCGCCCACATCTTTCCATTTTTGAAAGCAATCTTACCTTAGAGTTTAATTATTAAAGCCAACACTTTAGAACTATTATATTAGATATAAAACTGATTATTACAATTAATGTTTTCACTACATTTAGTTATACTTATATATTTATCATTTAAGAGATTAATTTAGTTTAAAATTCACACTGTCACTTATAACAAGTGTTGATAAGACGACCATTCACCATTGTCATATATATATATACACATATATACACATATATACACATGCACATACATACACATACACACATATATACACGTACATACACACATATATACACATGTACTCACATATATATACATATATACATACATATACACATACATGTACACATATTTATTAACAGCAAACATACATATTAAGAAGTTTTCACCTTATGTCCAACATACTAATTTATGTGGTATTGTTATATAAACATACATACATACATATATATACATACATATATATATATATATATATATATATATATACATATATATACATATATACATACACACACATACATACATACACACGCACACATACATACATACATACATATCCATACACATATATATACACACACATATACACATATATACATACGTATATATACATACACATACACACATACACATACATATACATACACACATACATACATACATGCATACATACACACATACATACACATATATACATATATTGATAATTCATATAAATATGTTATATATATTTTGATAATTCAAATATGGAATATATGTATAAAATTTGTTTGAACGATATCTTTAATACTTTAGACGTATTTTTAGACTTCCTTTCATTTATTCCAAATTACATAAAATTGATAGAAATACGAAAGATGTTTTAAGAAAGTTATATATAAACATTAAAACTAGTTTCAATGTTTATATATACCTTTTGTATTATATTCTGTAGCTGTAAATCAAAGAAAGTTAATTAATTCGAAGTTCTATTTTCATTAAATTTATTAAAACTAAATTAAATTAATGCCAAATCTCAGCTAATCTCATATATATATATATATATGAAAATTCAATTATTTCGAATAGCGAACCTAAGATATCAAACCATCAGTTTTTTTAAGAAACAAAAATGTTATCAATGTTTTTTAAGAATAATATTTCACACGCCATGACACCTTTTCAAGTTGACGAAATTTGTATCTTTATTTCTAATAAATCTGCATTTTCATTAATTATATTATGAAATTTAAACTAAAATACTCCATTTTATTTACATTCATTTATTCCTGGTAATGGCATTTTGATAAATTTTTTTATTTTCTTTAAATCAACAAACAAAATTTTTTTTTTAATCAAAACAAGAAACACGAAATCCTCTTACATAATTATACCCAACTATAGGTGCGTTCGATTTGACTGAAACAACTGAAAAAACAACAACAATTGCATTTAATTTTTCAGTTGCTTCAGTTGTTTCAGTCAAATCGAACACGGCTTATTTACCACGACTTGTTGATTAGATCGTTTCTTAATTTAACACTACAAAAATCAGATCTATAACCTTTTTTAAAAATGTTAATAATTTTCATCGACTAAAATCACTACGGTTTAATTTCATTTTAATTTTAAATGAAAAAAAAGTAATAAAAATAAACAACGACACAACAATGTTGTATCGAATTGAAAACCATAAATTACGAAAATTTCAAGAGAAAAAAAATTATTTTCCTGATTTTTTCAATCTTTTAATTAGAAAAATTAAATTATTTTTAAAATACCACCATTATTATATATTATTATATATCATATGTTATATATTATTGAAGCACTTGGTTTGAAACACATTTTAGACACTTTAAATATGGTAATAAGACACTTTAAATATGGTAAATTATTAAAGTAAAAAATATATATGTATTTATCACGACGGAGAGTTTTATCCACGTCCATCTTCTTTAAATGCGCTCGGCAAACTCCTCAAATAGCATAAATTGTTAATGAATAAAAATATTCATTAATTTATTGACATCCAGAATTGCTGGCTCACAATTCTCTTTTTGACGAAAAGCCTTTTGAAGTTCAGGATCAAGTGAAGTCATCCCTCGAAATTGCCTTCTTATATTCATACTGCATTTTTCCTTCTTTCCTTTCCCTTTAACGTTGCTATTTTATCTTACGGTTGTAAGTTTATTTTTATTTATAAGGTTGTAAGTTTATTTTTGTAGCAGCCTATAATAAGGCATAGGTACAACTTATAACACAACCATAGATACAACTTATAACAAAAGAATTTAAAATTACCAGGTTAAGAACAAATCACTGCTTCGACAAAAGATACCTAAAGCTGATAAGAGCAATAAACGATGACTTCTGTGCAATACGCAACACCCCAGATAGTACCAGACACGCTTTGACAGAATACGTCACACACAACAACGTAAGAGATAGGTATAGGAGCATCAGCTCACAAAACATACAAGACATTTTAGATAGTAAATCACAAGATATTTTGACAGAAATCGTAAAATTTTTTGATGATATAGGTTTATTTATTTATTTATTTGTTTATTCAAAATCAAATAAAATTACATTCAATCTCACTTCCGAAATTAAAAAAAAAAAATATATAGGAACAAAAAATAACATAAAACAGAGCTAATACAATATAAAATGAAAGCAATAATTGAAACAAACTAAAACACACATTAACAATTATAATACACTGAGTCATATTTAAGATTAGAAATTTTAGTAATTAACAGTATTTCAACTTCATTGATATAGTTAACACTCAAAGTGAATAACGTCAGATTACAGCAACTAGTGTGATTTACAATTTTTTTAACCTTAATTTATATTTACATACTCGTACAGTAATAAAATTAACTCTAATGTTATTACAAAAAATGATTAAAATAACAAAATGGAATAAATAAATTGTATAGAAATAATAGCATAAATGCTAAAACTAGATAAAAGTACAACAAAAGGGAAAAACATTTAAAATTATATAGAAGCAATATCATTAAAAATAATTAATTAAACTATAAGGAAAAGTATGTAAAGATGTATGCTTGTCCAGTCAGACATAAAATGACAATAGTTATTGGTGATGTAGGTGATAAGCCTGAGCCAAACAAATAAAAAGATAAAACAAAAAAAAAACACAAAAGAATTAGATTAACTCATTTTGTTTATTAAATGTAAACAAAAGTTGACAGCTACAAAACAGCAATGGTAAGATGTGTTATTGAACTTAATTTAATAAGATAAGATTTTCTAATTTCAGGCTGATTTTCGTAACAATATATTGATGAAAATTTTTCTTTAATCGCTTTATTCCAAACATTCCGACCGCCTTGAACCGACTAAATCAATGCAATGAGTAAACAGAATTTATAGATGGCCGTTTATTGATTTAATGGGTAGTTTAGATAATATTTGCCCTAACATTGTTGCCTGCTTCTGGAAACAGCTTCATTGATAACACTCGGGTTGCACCGATTAATCGATAATCGGCCATTTTGCCGATTAATCGGTATCGTTTTTTTTTTGGTCCGATTAATCGGCCGATTATCAACACATGCATTTTTAATTGTTTATTGCATTTTAAACACAACAAATTCCAAATCCTTAAACAGCATAGTCAGCCATAGTTGAAAATCTTTTTAAAAATGTATATAAAAAATCAGCCGTTTAAAAAAAATCAAATCTGTTTATGTATTTCTCCATTTTTTTGATAGCTTGACAGTTCTAACTT
Source organism: Diogma glabrata (assembly GCA_963693315.1). Lineage (NCBI taxonomy): Eukaryota > Metazoa > Arthropoda > Insecta > Diptera > Cylindrotomidae > Diogma > Diogma glabrata. Next base: position 172,117,530 of record OY856186.1, read on the forward strand.
TTGAAAAAGCTAATTTAAAATAATGTTGTTTTTAAATAAGGTACTTCAGTCACTGGCACTGTTATCGACATATGGGTTTTTTTTTAACTTTACCAAACTTCATGACTAGCTGTAAATTTGTTCAAATTGTTTTATGCATCAAGTTCGAAAAAATAGAGGCCCATACATACATACATATATGTACATGAAATAGTCTTGTTTGACATTAATTTATGAACTGCGTAGTGCAAAATTATGCAAAAAATTGCGATGTGACTTTAATTAAAAGCTCTTTCAAATGGCAGTTCTCTAAACTTTGTTATGAATGTTGGTTTTATCCAATTCTTACTCTTACGAGTTACGAGACATCATTGTATTTATTATAATAAACTTATTAGTTTTTCTATCATTTCGAACTCTGAGTTTTTAAAATAATGACAACGAAGTCGTTTCCAAATACATGAATCCACCAACTGTGCCACAGTCAAACTAGATATTGGGTAAAAAAATAGGCTGAGGGATGCAGATTGTTTTACCTATGAATGGAAAATAGTTGACAGAAAAATGCAAAAAAGCACTTTCAACAGTTACAAACTTTTTTAGGGTTCCTTTTTTAATAACGAACCAATAGGTGAGAGTAAAACGAGTTTTTCACATTATATCGGTTATCTCGTAAACTATAAATGCTATGGACCTGAAATTTGAGGTGCATGCGTATAAAACTAATCTCTCCAAATAAGATGAGAGATACAAATAAAACTAAAGTTGTTTTCGTTTGGTTTACAGGGTTACGATGTGAGACCTTTAAGAAAATACATTTTTTATAGATTCAAGTAGGGCGTCATATGAAAGGGCTTCATTTCAGTATTCCGTAAAAATTTATTTTGGAATTTTACACCTCACCATTTTTTGTATAATTTTGAATAATGACGTTTTCTTAGAGTTTTCTTACCTCGATTAGCTCCGAACCTGACTGATCGAAAATCTTCAAATGTAGTGGGAATGATAGAAAAATTAGCAAGTTTTTTATGGAAAATATAGGAAAGTGTCACATACTCATAATTATAATTATTAAGGGCGTGGAAATGAGGAGGGGTAAAAACACTATTTAAAACGTGGTCAAGTGGGGGTTTCATTTAAAAGAGCACCTAATTGAGAAAACATTGCATTTTTTTTAGAATTTTACGGTGCAGTTTTTGAGTTATTCTCAAAAAAGTGCAACTTTCAGACCGTTCCGCCCCCTACGTTTCGACGATGATTGACAGAAAAATTTGAACAAATTCACAGAGACAGGAAGATTGGTAAATTTTTAATGAAAATGATAGCGAAGTCTCAAATAATTACATTTTTGTGTGTTTAGGGGATGGGTGTGGGGAGAGTCAAAAATAACCATTTTTGACCCATATGAAGGAGCACTTAATTTAAGAAACATCACAATTTTTTTAAAATCTAGCAATGCCAGTTTTTGTGTTATTGTAAAAAAAATATTTTCAGTATGATTGACCATAAAATAATTAAATTTAAACCAACCCAACCAGTTTGTAGTGTAATTGAATCTTTCTTGAGTTACCATAAACATCTATGGATAAGATTTAACCTGAAGCAACATTTTTGGTGTGATTTATGATCAATGTATATATAGACCGGGAAGCAGCGTTGCAAATGAAAAAGTCATTTGATGCCGGTTGATTTTTATTTATTTTAATTATTTAACTCCAGCTGATGATAAATTTGGCGGTCAGCTGCTAAAGTAGTGGGGGGTGTGTTTGTGGGGGAGTTTTAAACTAGTAAAAAAAACGAATTCCAAAAGTAATTTGATGCCGCTTCAAAATTTGTATGATGCATGTTTACACTATAGCAATTGAAAAAAAAGTCGTCAGCTGATTGGCGGATGGGGGATTATACGTCAGCTCCTCGTATACATCAGTATAAAAATGCAATATAGTCAAGACCTTTCTGCATAGGATCTTGATGAAACTTTGGCATATGATCCAGGTTCACTTGAAAATGGAAAATCTGAATTAATTTTAAATTTGGACAAAATGGTGGGGGGTCTCCCGAACACCTCTAAGTTTAAATCTTCAATAACTTCTAATCCCGACTTATGATCTTATGGAAACTTGGTATATAAATTTTTAGTACTGTTTCCAATATTTCGGCGTAACAACTTCCGGCTTGACAGTTCCGGTTAAACAGTTTTTTTTCCAGGTATTTATCTCTACTGTAGCCTACAATTACAATTACAGGTATTTTGTCATTTAAGTCTCCATATTTTTTCAAAGTGTCACTAAAATTGATTAATGAATGAAGTCTGTATGCTCCCAACAAACTTTAAAAACCAAGTGCGAAAAGTCAGCAGTTGTATGGTAGACCCCCGCCACTTTGATCAATGTGTCCCAAAAGATGATAACTATTTTTCACTAATTGAAACTTTTTCCATAAGTTTCATCATAATCACTTCAAAAAATTACGAACCAAAATTTTTTACCGGAAATGAAAAACCGGAAGTTGAGATGCAGAACTTATGTGAACCGTACCAAATGTTTATGTACCAAGTTTCATCCAATTCGATTATCAGGTGCAGATGTTATTAAGCTTTAAAAAAACAGGTGTTTGGGTGACCCCTCACAACTTGGTTCACTATCGCTCAAAAACTAATCAGTTTCTTGCCATACATATTTGCATCTTTTTGCAAAGTGTCGTCAAAATTCATTCCCGAACGAATGTTTTATGCTCCCAACAAACATAAAAAACATTGTGGAAAAAACCATCTGTTGTATGGTGGACCCCCCAACCCTTTATCCAATGTACTCCAAAAGCTAACAAAATGTTTTTCATGTTACTTGAAAGCGTTTACCAACGTTTCATGAAAATCGATTGGTAATTGTAGGCTACAGTAGAGATAAATACCTGTGAAAAAAAACTGTTTAACCGGAACTGTCAAGCCGGAAGTTGGTACGCCGAAATATTGGAAACAGTACTAAAAATTTATATACCAAGTTTCCATAAGATCATAAGTCGGGATTAGAAGTTATTGAAGATTTAAACTTAGAGGTGTTCGGGAGACCCCCCGCCATTTTGTCCAAATTTAAAATTAATTCAGATTTTCCATTTTCAAGTGAACCTGGATCATATGCCAAAGTTTCATCAAGATCCTATGCAGAAAGGTCTTGACTATATTGCATTTTTATACTGATGTATACGAGGAGCTGACGTATAATTCCCCATCCGCCAATCAGCTGACGACTTTTTTTTCAATTGCTATGGTGTAAACATGCATCATACAAATTTTGAAGCGGCATCAAATTACTTTTGGAATTCGTTTTTTTTACCAGTTTAAAACTCCCCCACAACCACACCCCCCGCAAGTCTGGCGGCTGACTCTTATTTTCTACATCACAAATAATTAATCTATCTATAAAAATTAAATTCAATCGGCGTCAAATCACTAACCAAAATGCAACGCTGCCTCTTGGTCTAATATGTATGTGATTGTAATTTACTATTGACATTTACGATTAAACATTTATTTTGTTATGCGTCTATAGTCTGGCAATATAAAGACATTACAACACAACTTTTTGTCAATTATTTTTTATATTGTGTTCTTTTACATTCACGGAACCCTTGGTGAGCGAATTTTATTCGCACTTGTCTGACGTTTTTGATTTAAATATTGCCGAACTATAAATTAAAAAAATAGAAGCGACATTTGCTTAATATTTTAAACTAAGGTTGCAAAGCTTCCCGATTTTGGTGAAACTGTCCCGACTTGTGAAGAATAGTCCCGTATTCTAATTAATAGTCTAATTAAAAAATTATTTGCGCAGATTTTTCAACTCATTTCCATCAAGTCACCGGCAGCCGATTAATCGGTATCGGCCGATAAAAAAAGCCGATTAATCGGCAAGATTGCTTATCGATGCAAACCTAGTTAATACATTGCCCATTTTGCTGGTGGTAAATTAGTTGCCTTGATCAGAACAGTACCAGCAATTTTCTGATTTTTGCCTTTTTCAATCATTGCGACCATTCAAAAAATATACGAGTGTTAAACAAGCCATGTCATCAACCGATAGAATACAACCGTGACTCTCGCTGTTACATTGGGTAGCGACGGCTGCTTTGTCCTGGTGATTGTAGTTGCGAAGATTTTGTATGAGCTGCGTCGATTTTATTTTTGGCTTTTGCCTTGTAACCTTATCGTTAGTCTAAAGTTCGTTTTAAGTGATCCCGGCAAGAGCAGCAAAGTACCAAAGCCTCAAGTCTTTAAGTTAGTTAGAAATGCTTGCTACGTACCGGTGAATTTGATTGCATTATTTCATTATTCGATTATTTTAAATGAAGTCATAGGAGTCTTTTTTATTATGCGATAGAGGAACATGCGCATTAGTTTGTATTTTTTTTCTATGTGTAATTTAAAATAAGCACGAAAGTTTTTTTTTATTTTTTTTATAAAATACAATCAAAATATTAATGAAATGCTAAAAACTCGAATTTTCCACTATATAAACATTACTCTCAAATCTCTATTAAAGTTTTGTAGCTTCTTGCTAAAAAATTGCTTATTATGGTTTAAGTTCGGTTTACATCGTAGCGTTACTTATGATCGTAGCTCAGAATACTTACTACAATAAAGAAATGACACCTAGTTTTCAGCTTTTTTAATTACTTAGCACAAATTATGTCCCTCATATTATGATCTAAAAGACCGCAAAGTAATAAACAAACTATAATAATATAAGAAGTACACATCAAGAAAAAGAAATTAATTTCTCTTTTATTACTTTTTTTAAACTAACAACTAAAAATTTACATTTGAATATCAAATTTTGAGTATAACTGTTATTTTCCAATTACATTGCATAACATCATATTCATGTGATAACTTTGTTTTGTCTGAAATATTATATTTGTATTGTAATTAATATATCACTACAAATTACATGTGTACACATTAAACCATACATATATTAACGAATTAATTCTAAGAACAATCAATAAACAACAGTAGACGTATTTCAGAATTATTATTAATAATAACATTAATATGTAAATAAATGGAGCAGAAAACACACAAATTTAATTTTATCAGAAATACATTTACAAAACGATTAGAACAATACAGTTCAGTAATTTTTTTTCGTAGGTTTTAATCTTTCACGAAGTTAGAAAACGTAAGAAAAAAAATTGTACAAACAAAAAAACAATAAAATGACATAAAAAGCAAAAACCCAGACTAGATAGTAAAAAAAATAAATACACAAAATAAACAAAAAAACGATAAAAGAAAGACAAGGAGATGGAGTTAATATGTGTGTAGTTTACATTGGTATATATTATTTACTGATACAGTGAAACATCTACAATTTATGAAAGAATTCGAAAGCGATAATGAACTTTTTTTAAGGCTTCTTTGTAGGTCCTGTTCAGAAATTTCAAAATATGAAGAGATTTTGCATCCTTCTCTCCATACAGTACTCATCTGAATAAGTCTAGTGATCCTCCTATCACACGATGCAGTTGCAAAAACTCTATATAATCTACTTTGATTTTACTATGTGGCTCGTAAATTAAATCCTATGTTTCTCAAAGTGACATCTGTAACGTTGTCAAAACCCCTAACACCGTACTACGTGCTCTCATGACAACATCTCTGAAATCGGAAAGACTCGGCCAACGATTATACATTGATATCATCGGTCTTTACCCCCGAACTAGGACCGGCCATGTAGCAATTTTGACTGTCTTAGACCATCTCCTTAAGTTCCCGTTTCTTTTTAATTACGAAAACTTGCCGCCGAACCTATCTGTAAGCTACTTGAACAATCGTCTCAAACCATGGGTCGATGTTTAGATCTAAGTCGTTTTAGAGTAAGAGCCCGCGACGGCCAGACCTTCGTTATTTTATAAAAGCTGTAAGTTTCTCTGCGCATACCCCCTACTCAGGTAGGAACGATTAGCGACATATGAAGTTTAGATCATAGTGGCTTTGGCTGGGAGCAGGTTCCAAAGGGGCCTCCAAAGTTTCGTGAAAGTATAAAAGCTAATTTTTTTTATATATTCTTCGGGATAGTATTAGAAGTCACGTCACCCATTGCCAGACACTTACTATCGTGGAAACCCTCTGCCAGACACCCTTAAAGTTTAAAGTTTAAGGGTGTCTGGCAGGGGGTTTCCACGATAGTAAGTGTCTGGCAATGGGTGATGTGACTTCTAATACTATCCCGAAGAATATTTAAAAAATTAGCTTTTATACTTTCACGAAACTTTGGAGGCCCCTTTGGAACCTGCTCTCTGCCAAAGCCACTATGATCCAAACTTCCTATGTCGCTAATCGTTCCTACCTGAGTAGGGGGTATGCGCAGAGAAACTTACAGCTTTTATAAAATAACGAAGGTCTGGCCGTCGCGAGCTCTTAGTCTATTTGAACCTTTCCTTTCGAGGTATGCTGCTTACCATACCTTTGCAGCTCTATAGTTCCCGCAAGCTAACGCATCCAAGCCAGTGAACAGAAGTATCATCGCTGGACTATGTGCGTACCTGAACGAAGACCATACTCGGTGGGACGTGCATTTAAGCGAAATTTCTTGTGCTCTTCGATGTTCTGAACATCAAACTTAAGGTTGTTCTCCATATCTAGGTTTCCTTTGGGCTATCGATGATACTTCATGGTACGTCCTACTCTTTACTCTGACCACCACATATATTTTTATTTCAAGTCCCTCTGTTCCTAGTTCAAAAACTTTTACAGAGTTTTCATGAGCTAATTCATCGATCGGCCGAGTCAATTATGTTTAAAACATTTATTTGTCTTCAGAAGTAAAATAAAAATTTTGCCTCAGTCAAAATTAAAATTAGTTGATCGTTTCCATTCCCAACCTCAAAGAGATTGATGGTTTGCATACAAATTAACTGTATGTTCTATTATCTTAGAATTATGCCAGAAAGAAGTACAATCTGAAGGGTTATACCTGATTTCTTTCTCGCATCAGTTCATGAGCTTCATGGCAGAATATTTTTAACGCATTAATATTTTTTATGTTCCGCAGCATACTGTATCTGCTGCTGCATAAGTGTATCTGCTGTTAAAGTGTCAATTCTGTTTTCAAGTAAGGACGATCTTGGATCATTCTTTAAGGTCTCGTATTCAGGGCAATCCAAAATAACATGCAATGCAGTTTCATCTACATCACTTGTTGTGCATATACCGTTGTCCGTAGCTTCAACTCGTTTCAAGTACTTTCTAAATTTGAAGTTTATAAACTGAACCATAGGACCAGAGTTACCTTTTTTATCCCTAAAGCAAAAATTGCATCGCGGATGAAGGGATATGTAACCCTTCCCGTATCTGAGGCCTTTCAACGTTTCTTCTATATATTGAGGGTCTCTTGGTGCAGTCCCTGTTTTATTTGTTTTATTTGAACTCTGCTGTTTGTATTAACAGCACGGTTGTATAACCCGACCTCTTTTAGACGAAGGTCCTAAGGGATTGTATCCGCAATGACCTGAGTCGAGGTTTATAGATGGATTTATAACCTCGGATCATGCGGAACAGCATATTTTTTTGGGTGCCTAATAACTTACATTATGCTTATTATGTATCAATAATAGATGGTATGCAACAATGTGGATTGTGTAAAATTTGATAGAATTGTATACAATTCACATTTTCTATGCTGCAACCTAGTTCTATGGTGAAAACAAAAGATTGTATTTCTAAATTCCAATGAATAAAAGTTTGGTTACTTTTTGCCTGGATCTTCGAAGAAGAAGTAAGTCATTTAATGAAAATAAGTGAAAAAGTGGAATAATAATTAGCATTTGAACATATACAACATTGGTGACGAAGAAAATTAATAAGAAACGCGTAAGAAAGGTTTTGTTTGCGAGCGTGTGCACATGTGGATACCACATTGTAGTATTCTCGAAGGTTCAAGTAGAAGGAGAAATGAAACCATACATTGGTAAGATAGAGGAGTTTGAGCCCGGTGACGATTTTGATTCGTAGAACAGACATTCATTTTGATATTTGGATGACATTTTGATTGGAGGAACATCGGAAGAAGATTGCAAATCAAAATTGTAGGCAGTAGTCAAACGTTTAGCTGAGTCCAACGTCAAGATAAATGTTGAAAAATGTCGATTTTTACAACCGGAGGTCTCTTATTTAGGTCATACGTTATCCAAAGATGGCATACGCTCAAATGAAGAAAATATTCCAGCTATTGTTGAACCTCCAAGTCCTAAACATTTGACTGAGTTGCAATCTTACCTCGGTCTTATAAATTATTATAGTGGGTTTTTGCCGAATTTGTCAACAAGATTAGGTGAAATGTACGCTCTCTCAAGGAAGGACGTTGCGTTTAATTAGTCCGAGGCATGTGAAAAATGTTTTCAGAATAGTACAAAGTTGATTCTGGATAACAATTTATTGGTTACGATCCATTAAAGGAGATACTAATTTTTACGGATGCAAGTCCGTATGGTGTGGGGGCAGCATTGTCTCATGTATTAAATGGTGTAGAGAAACCCATTCGTTTTACCTCAAGTACCTTGTCACCGGCGGAAAGAAATTATTCCTAATTACACAGTTTCATAAATACATTTATGGGCACCATTCCACAATTTACTCTGATCATCAGGCACTAAAAGAAATTTTCCATCCAAAAAAGGGAATTCCTGCCGTAGCCACTGCACGGTTGCAGCGTTGGTTTGTGATTCTTTCGATGTATAAACTGGAATTTAGGAAAGGATCCAAAAACGGAAATGCGGATGCAATGTCCCGATTACCGTTAAACGAAGCAACAGGAATTGATGAAACAAATTGTATAAATTTCATTAAGGATTCGTCAGAGATTGTCATGAATATGGAACTAATTTCGCAAGAGACACCAGAGGATGTAATATTGCAAAAAGTCAGAAAGTATATTATGTCAGGTTGGCCATTAGAAATTCCAGATAATCTCAGACCATACTATCACAATCGGTATAGTCTAAGTAAGGAAAATAATTGTTTATGGCGTAAAGCCAACCGAATTGTTATTCCACAAAAACTTAAAAATTCTATATTGAAATTATTACACGAAGGTCACATAGGTATGGTAAAAATGAAGTTATTAGCTCGGTCTTATGTTTGGTGGAATTTTATTGACAAAGATATCGAGAATTGGGTAAATTCGTGCGTTGCTTGCCAAACGGTAAGCAATATTCCCGTCGAAAAAGTAACCACGTCTTAGGCACCGAGTCAGTGTCCATTCTAGCGTATTCACATCGATTTTTTGGAATTTTCGGCATTTGTGTTTTTAATTATAGTCGATTCGTAAAGTAAGTTTTGTGATGTTCAAATAATGAACTCCACAAATGCTGAAAACGTGATAAAAAAGTTATCTAATATATTCTTAATATTTGGGTTACCAGAAAAGTTAGTCTCGGACAATGGTCCCCCATTTTCATCTTTCGCTGTAAAAAAATTCTGTATAGATCATAATATCAAACATATTTATGCACCTCCCTATCACCCACAGTCCAATGGGTCTGCGGAAAGGTATGTACAGATAGTCAAAAATTGTTTGAAAAAGTTTTTAATTTTGGTTTTTGTTTTCTATTTTCTTATTTTTTTATAAATATTGAATTAGTTTTTTTTTGTTTTGTTTTAGATATGAATGAATTTACAGAATTTAATTTTTCAACTGATATTGAATACCATGATGAATTTCTTGATGTGCGGAACATTTATGGCATGAACATTATTTATATAAATGGCCGAAGTATACAGAATAAAATTATGGATATCGAATTGTTGTTGATTCAATTAAACTTTAGGGTACATGTAATTGTTATAAGTGAAACCTGGTTAACTAGTACCTCAGCACCATACTTTAATCTAACAAATTATTCAGGCTACCACTCAACAAGAAATAAACGAGGTGGGGGTGTATCAATTTTCTGTATCAATGATGTGCCATCCGAATTCGTAAGTGACGAACTGATATTAGATTTTAGTCAATGTTTGATCATAAAGTTTGGATTAAATAATACATATATAGCTGGTATCTATAAAACGGAAGACACTAATTTTAATATTTTCTGTGATTTTTTTCCAAAGTAAGCTTAATAGCTTTAAAAATATTTTTTTTATCGGTGATTTCAATATAAATTTATTACAAAACACAAGGGATGTACGCATCTTAACCTCCATAATTAGAACTGAGGGTTTTTTTATTTTAAACAAAATATCTGCAAATATGGCAACCAGAAGAACTCCAACTAGTCAATCGATTATTGATTTAATAATTACTGATAATATCAATTATCGATTTAGTTTTTCAGTCGATGACATTGACTTTAGTGATCATAATATAATTTTTCTAAATATTAAACTACCTGAAAGAAGAATAAATAATTCTATTAACACGTGTTACAAAATTGATTTTGATGCGGTTCAGGTGGAAATAAGTGATGTGACATTCTTGGGAAACTTGGGACATTCTATTAGATTCTTTTTCTAATTCCATAAACAGCAATAAAACTTTGATAACCCTAAACAAAAATATCAACGGTCATTATAAAGAAGAATGGTGTACTAAAGAAATTACATCCTTGTGTAAAGAAAAGAAATCACTGTTTAAATTAATACGAAATAACACGGCTAACCAAATAATTATCAAACGCTATAATAAAATCAAACAAGAAATAAAACATAAAGTGGACTATTCTAAGAATAAATATTATAGTTCAAAATTTAAACAAAATCTACACAACCCTAAGAAAACATGGCAGTAATTTAATACAGTACTATATAACAGAGTTTCTGCAACTGATTCCTTCACCGATTGTATTAATTTTGATGGTGAATGTTTCACAAGCGAAGATACAATTGCAGATGTTCTGAATAGATATTTCATCTCAGTAGGTAGTACAATTGAGAACCAATGCAATAGTAATATTAGTTTTCCAATGCCACTTCCCAATAATTCATCAAATCTTTCCAATTTTGATCCTTGTACTGAAACAGAAATTTTAACCATAATAAAAAATTTAAAAACTTCCTCTGCCTCAGGCTATGATGAAATATCAGTCAAGTTGATAAAAAATATTGCAAATGTTATAGCTCCAACAATTAGTAAATTAATAAATAAATCTTTTGATGAAGGTACATTCCCAAATCAACTGAAAATAGCAAGAGTTAAACCCATTTATAAAAGCGGCAGTAAAAAAGACCCTAATAATTACAGACCTATTTCAATTCTTTCAAATATTTCTAAAATTTTCGAGCTAGTAATAAAATCTCGGCTGGAATTTTTCTTGGACAGTATCAATTATATTAATGACAAGGTTGGCAAATATCATGATATTTATATAAATATCAAAATATCCGATATATATCAGATATATATCCGATATATATCAAGTTCTGATATTTATTTTTGAATATGTTGTTTATCTTAAATATTATACAATATATGGCCATTTCCACACTTGTATGCAGTGCAACCCATCACTTCCTCGTTTCTTACCTCTTTGCCTATAAACTAGATTCAAATATGACAGCTCCTGTTTAGTTTATAGGCAATTTATCAAGCATATTCGTCTATATCTTCGATTGCACGAGTCCAAATGACGAATACGCTTGTTCGCTTTGTCTTGTTTATTTGACCAAATTGCATCATCAATATCCACACAAGGTTGTACAACTGGTCCAGTAATGGTTCATTACTGGTGACTAGTATTGCAGCAATGGTCGAGTCCTGGCAACCATAACTGGACCATAAACAATATGTTACTCGATGATAACTCGAACGATAAATGACTGCCATTAAAGGGCCAGAGATACTAGCCACCAATGGCCCATACAAGGTTATACAACAAGTCCAGTAATAGTCAATTACTGGCGGCCAGAAATTCAACAATGGTCGGGTACTGGTCCAGTAATGGTCAATTACTGGCGGACAGTAGTTCAACAATAGCCGTGTGCTGGCAATCATTACTCATAGTACTTGCAACTATGACTCAGCCATTAACATTATTTTTTTGTTGCTAACTTGTAGCAACTGCTAACTTGTTGTACAGCTGGCCCAGTAACAGACCAATAACTTGTAGCAACTGCTAACTTGTTGTACAGCTGGCCCAGTAACAGACCAATAACGATGACCAGTATTGAAGTAATGATCTAGTACTGTCAACCATGACAAGTCCAATAACAAAATATAAAATATTATCATTTGTAAATTTACATAAATTAAATACAAAATAATTAAAATAAAGTAAAAATGTCTGAAGAAAAAAATTTAAAACTTATACCAACCTTTACTTTATTATCATAGTCATTCAACAGAGATACGATAATTAAACTATATTTCTAATGTAGTGAAATTTAACCAAATGACCTAGATCGGCCAATTCATGTTTCAGTACTGGCCCAATAACAATAACCAATTAATGCTAACCATTAACGTGCCATTTAAAATGGTCATTTAAAATAACCTTTACTGATTAATTTCTATAAACCGTAGATTGGTCAGTTCATGGGTCCAATAATGGCCCAATAACAATAGCTAAGTATTCATGGGCCGGTATTTAGCCATTCAGAGGTAACTAAATACTGGCTATTTTCTGTTAACCATAGATCGGTCGATGAATGACTCTATAGTACTGGCCTGGCACAATAACAAAAGCCAAGTACCGTTACCCATTAATGGGCCAGGAAAACTCTATTTGGGTAGTCATTCCATTCCACCACACCATTGGTGGTGTATTTCTAAACTGAAATTGTGTAGATTCAGTTAAAACCGCCATTACAAATGGAATAAAGTCTGAAATAATTATATTTAAATAATGAAGTATATGCTTCTTCTATTTGTTCAATCGTTTACCTATAAATCGATGGTCAAACATAAATTAGCTAGGTGTTGAGGTGCATTTAAAACCATATGTCTCTACTTCGATAAAAAGTTTGTTAACTTCTACAGGTTGTTCTAGTTTAAGATCTGCTTCAAGTTTATGCTAAATATCTACTACAACGGCAATAGTCGTTTTCTCTCTTTGAGCTCAATTTAAAGCGACTGATTGACTTTTAGGCCAGTAATAATAGGAGAAAAAATTAGAAAAAAAAAAATAATTCGTTACAGCAAACTGACAGCGGGATATTGTAGAACACGATATTGTAAAAGAGGGAAACATAAATCGAACCAGCAGCTGCTATCCGGGGGAGAATGGGGAGGGTTTTAAGGGGTTGAAATGGGTTTTTCGTGATTTCTGGCTAAACCGTGCATCCTATCAAAAAGAGTTATATGTAAAAGTTGTAGGGAATAAAAATATCTACACTTTTTGTATGGACCATTTTTACCCTCACCTCAACATTTTTCGAAAAAAATGCGAAAAACCGATTTTTTTCTTTTTTCTTGTTTTCTTTTACAAAAAAAATTTTATGAAGTTCAAATTTTGGAAAAAGATACCTCCATTTATTGGAAAAAGGCAGCAATTTTTTCGGAGGGAAATATTTAGACGTTGTTGTTAAAATTAATTTTTTTGAAAAAAAAAACTAAATTTTTAACTGCGATTCCTCTTAAAACTACGCCTCCTAAAGAGTTCAGTTTTGACTCATTTACTCGTTCTTACGTCTATTTTTGATAAGTGGTAAAAAAATGGTACACTGTTATGGAAAAAAAGGCGGGAAAATTGAAAAAACCGAGAAAATCGCTTTTTTTTCGTGGTAATTTGCATATTTATCGTTGAATAATCGTTATTAATTAATAAAATCATTTAAATTTTTTATGATAAACGTAAACGACGATCATTTGGAAATAAATTAATGAATAATTATATGCTTTCGTTACTTTTAGTTTATTTAGGTAACAAAAAAGTAAATTTTATTCTTCAAACATAGCGATCTCAAAAAGTGCCTTTTAGTTTTCTTTCATGTTTTTTATATTTTGCAGATTTGTTATTTACTTAAAACATACTAAACCTATAAGGACAATTGTTATTTTTTGTTTTTGAGAAAAACACATTTGAATATAGGTTGATTTTTTTTGTACTTTGTGCCATACACTAAACCCAAGTTTACTGATTCTATTAAACTTATTTTGGGTTTAGAAGGTACTAAATGAGGTTTAAAGAAGGTACTAAATAAGCTTTTTTTGGGTTTTCTGAAGGTTTAATATTTTACCCAAAACACACTCAAATTACAGACAGACGTTTTGTTCGACGATAAAAACCAATTCGAATATTTGTTAGCAAAAATATGCCAGTTGCAGATTTTGCTGAAATTTATCAAATAGATAGTGAATTTTCCTTTCAATTACAATAAAAAATTCATATTAAATTAAAATATATCATATATTAATTATCATATATTATAAACTAAAATAAGCATTAAATATTTTAGAAAAATGAAAATTCTGCCAATCCCATGTACTTTCGAAATCAAATTGCTCAAGAACGGCTTTACCAATTTTATCAAACTTTTTTTTTTTGTAGGTGATTAGTTAATCGTTTGAAAAAAAAAATAATTAATTGTTTTTGTAATTAATTTTTAAATTAAAATATTAAAAAACTTTTTTAAAGTTGGCGCTTGGGTTGAAGATCAATTGAAATTTAATTTATTTTTTTTTTTGTAAAAACAGTTCTATCTTTACTCTAAAATATTACAAATTTACAAAGAGGCTAATATTCGTGTTCTTGAGATATTTAATTTTTAAGATTTTTAGTACGACTGAAATTCTAATTGTTGATTATTTCTTCGAACAATTTTTATCAAGTTCGAAAACGAAAGCATCTAATTATTCATGAATGTATTTCCGAATGATCGTTGTTTACGGAATAATAAAAAAAATAATATGATTTTATTAATTAGTAACAATTATTCAACGATAAATATGCAAATTACCACGAAAAAAGCAATTTTTTCGGTTTTTTCAACTCTCCCTCCTTTTTGTCCATAGATTTATAGTTTTGTTACCATTTATCAAAAATAGACGTAAGAACGAGTAAATGAGTCAAAACTGAACTCTTTAGGAGGCGTAGTTTTAAGAGGAATCGCAGTTAAAAATTTGGTTTTTTTTTTCAAAAGAATTAATTTTAACAACAACGTCTAAATATTTCCCTCCGAAAAAATTGCTGCCTTTTTCCAATAAATGGAGGTATCTTTTTCCAAAATTTGAACTTCATAAAATTTTTTTTGTAAAAGAAAACAAGAAAAAAGAAAAAAATCGGTTTTTCGCATTTTTTTTCAAAAAATGTTGAGGTGAGGGTAAAAATGGTCCATACAAAAAGTGTAGATCTTTTTATTCCCTACAACTTTTACATATAACTCTTTTTGATAGGATGCACGGTTTAGCCAGAAATCACGAAAAACCCATTTCAACCCCTAAAAACCCTCCCCATTCTCCCCCGGATAGCAGCTGCTGGTTCGATTTATGTTTCCCTCTTTTACAATATCGTGTTCTACAATATCCCGCTGTCAGTTTGCTGTAACGAATTTTTTTGTTGTTAAAATACTATTTTTCCTGGCCTATTTAGATAACAAAGCATATGTTTAGCATTCATTACAATATTTATGTCATAAGTTTAGTTATGTCAGGATCTATGTCAGCTTCATGGTCTTGGCATAGCTGCTGAACCAGGTTACCTCGATTTAGCATGCGTTTTGCGGGCAGTTCTGCGACTGTTAACAGTTTTTTCAACTTTAAGGTAGGAATAGTTAATTATTTCTTTTTTTATAAATATCATGATATATATATCGGGGAATAAATATCGTGATATATATCAATGATATATATCGGATATATATCATTGATATATATCATGCCAACCTTGAATTTAATGATGAACAGTATGGTTTCATTCGTGACTCATCCACATTATCCGCATGCCTGAACTTAACAGAAAATATTTATCAGAACATAAACTCTCGTAAAAAGACCTCTATTCTACTAGTTGATATAAAAAATGCATTTGATAGTGTTAAACATAAAATTTTAATAAAAAAGTTGAATAATGTTGGGGTTAATGGTAATGTCTTGAAATTACTAAGTGACTATTTATCAAACCGCAAACAATTTGTGCAAATTGGGCATTCTAGTAGTTCTCAAAGGACAATCAACACGGGAGTTCCTCAGGGCAGTATAATTGGTCCCCTTTTATTCATAGTTTATATAAATGACGTTTTTCATCTTCCCCTCAATGGTAAATTACAGCTATATGCTGATGACGCTGTGCTTGTATATGGCGAATCTAACTTTAGTGACCTAAAAGGACGCATGATCGATGATTATTTGACGATGAAAACATTTCTCGAAACCAACAAGTTACTGGTAAACGTTAAAAAAACACAGTTTTTAGTTTTTTGTCAGAAAAATGCTAACTTGGAAGAATTATTTGATGAGATAAATTTTGAGCATGATAGTATAAATAGAGTTCCTAATGTCTCTTATTTGGGACTAGTCATTGATCAGAGACTAAATTGGTCTTCGCATATCCATAAAATAAATTCTAAATTATCAGGTTTAGCAGGTGTTTTAAAAAAAATATCATATCTACCCCTCAAAATTCTCAAAGAAATGTATTTTGCTTATTTTCATTCTGTACTATCATATTTTATTCCCATATGGAGTAACGCTCCAAACTACATCATGAATGAACTATCTACAGTGCAAAATAGGGCGATGATGGCGATTTTGAGACTACCATATTTAACTCCATCCGTTGATTTATACCAGGATAACATTTTACCGGTAATAGAATTGGGAAAGTTTGAATTACTGATCCTAATCTACAGAATTGATAAAAAGCTGACTAAATCTAATATCAGTTTTGTTACAGCAAATCATAATCATTCTACGCGAAATGCTACATCATATAGATCGATATTTGCCAGTAGTGTTTGCAATCTTGGTATCCGGGTACCCGGATACCCGGGTATTTAGGAAGATTTTTCGGGTATTTAATATCCGGATATTTTGGTCGAGTACCCGAACAACAAAAGGTCCAGTTTTTTCTCAATTAAATTTACAAAATAAAATTCAGCTCATTCTCTTTTTGCAAATTCGAATTATTCTTTATGCTAGTTGTTGACAAATGATTCTATTCTAACCATACAAATTGCAATATGTCCATAAACATTAAACCAACCAAATCCGTAAACATTAAAATGTCCGTTAGTTAATTATTATTGTTTGGATTACGAAAACAACAGAAAAACGACGAAGAACACATAGTAAAATTTATGGAATTTTAGTTCTTATTAAAATTAAAATGAAGTCATAAAAATTAAGGATCTTCATTGGTTATTTGTTTATATTAGTTTAAAATAGAAACGGTAAATATATTATGATAAGTTTTTATTTAAGATTTAAGCTAACAATTAAAATAAGTGCCATCAAAAGTTTGGGACCAGTTCAAGAAAATGTCATCAGATAAATCTCGGTGCCACGTAGTTGGATGCGCACGAATAATTTCAACTAAATGGGGAAATACGTCAGCAATGAAAAATCAAATCGGATAATGATGCGGCTAATTATAATATTGAAAATTTACAACTACAAAAATGTATTGCTGTCTACACAAGATCTACTATAGATAACAGTGGTACTACAGTTGATAAAGAGCTGAAAATTTTGTATAAAGGAAACCGAAAAAAATGATAGAAAATTTAAATCAATCGTTATTGACCGTGAAGCCAACATCCATTTTATCGGAGCGGGTTTTTTCTATTTTTTTTTTTTTTTTTTTTAATAAAATGTGTTGTGTAGTAGGAATTACAATATGTGTCACAATAACACATAAAAACCTTTTAAGACCAAGGTCCCACAACAACATACGTTCAAAGGTGTTGATGGACGTAAATCTTTCTTTTTTTGTATTTTTATATTTTTTGATAAAGAATGGATAACTAAAAAAAAAATCCTATCACTGACAAAATATGACATAGGCCAATATTTTATGATAGGATAGAGAAAATAAAAGTAAATTAAAAAGTAAATAGCAAATTATTACAAAAATTTGCTGAAACAAAACAAAAATGTAGTTGCCAATAATCCAGCCGGTTGCATATTCCTTGACCCTGTGACGCACTCTTTCTTAAAGATTAAAGCCCACACTTAATTATATGAAGGCTAACTTCTTCAAGAAATAGCGTCTCATCATCAATGATTATTTAACAGCTAAGATTGAGGGTGCTACCGTTGACTGAATACAGTTCATCCGCCACCACCCCTAAGATGTCACCTTGGCTAGTGATATCTCACTGCTATTGCCAGTGGTGTGTGATATCTCACGTCAACTCGTATGTCAATAGCAGGAACTGGAGTATCCGGGGTTGTCACACCCGTAGATCAAAAATAAAAAAAAAAAATGTCAAAATTATAAAAACTGATCCCTCCATTGCAGGAATTTAAAAAAAAAATACGAAATTGGATGAGTACAGCTACCCTAAATGCTTTGATATTTTTGAAATATTATTTTACAATTAAAAAATTATCAATTTTTAGTTTACTACTGTGAGGTTTTTTTATTGTTTTCCATCTTTTAATTTTTTTATAACTACCCGGGTTATCCGGGTAATCCGGGTAATTTGGAAAATACTAATCGAGTAACCGGGTAATTTGAAATCGGGTAATTTGCAATCACTATTTGCCAGAATGAGTCTCACTCAAAATAGTATAATGAAAAAGGGAGTGGATTTGTACAACTCCCTTCCGGCTAATATTAAATCTTTATCGAAACTATCGGATTTCAAAAGGGAAATTCGAATTATCAGGTTATATTTGTTCAGGTCTGATTATTTCGCACATCATTAAATGTATCATTGGATATTAAATGTTTCATTACTTTCGATATCTTTCATAAAAGAAATAAAATTTTTTTTTTTTTTTGTTGTTTTTTTTCTTTGGCAACCTCTTTTTAAAATAAGATTTAATAAATATAAACGAAAATTTTGTTAACTTGATCCTTTCATAGGCTTTTAGCCTCTTAGGAGAAATTTTTATATAATGTATTAATTATTACCATGAAATAAATAAATATTCATAAAAAAAAAAAAAAAAAAATGGGGAAAATGGGGACATGCAATTTAAGATCAATAAAATTTTATTGATTCATAGAAATACTCCAAGCACTGTTACAAAAAGTACGCCAAATGAATTGATTTTTTCATATAAAACACGATCTATGCTTGATCTGTTAAATAATAACAAACAAGTAAACTTTAGTTTAGAAAATAATTCAAAAGATAATAAAAAATTAGAAGACTTTTGTTCTGAGAAACTAAAAACAAAGTCATGAAAAATAATTCAACTTTCAACAGTATTATACAAATCAATTAAAATTTTTTAAAGAGGGGGAGAATGTATTTTATAGAAACAATTTAAAAAATCATGTTAAATGGGTACTCTTACGAATTTTAAAAAGAATCTCTCATACAATGTATCTAATTAATGTTAATATAGTGTCAGGAATGTGCATGTAAATCGATTGAGATTTTCGAATTTGGCGGATAAATATCATCCCGCGATTCACATTTTTCCAAAATCGGTCAAAATTCCGCGAAATACAACCCAAGGTCATAAGTCATAACAAACGTAAAATAAGCTCACCAATCGAGTAAAGGCGATCAAAAAGAATCCGAAAATCTCCCAATCGATATCCAAGCACAAGTCCAAGAAATTAATTAAGGTCATAAAAAGTAATCATAATAATATTGTAAAATTATATTTTTATATATAATAACAATAACAATGTAAAATTAAATAAAACGAGGAAAGTATTGTGTATCAATAAATAGATGGTAATGTATGCAACAATGTGGATTATGTAAAATTTGATAGAATCAGTGTTTAGATTTTTATTTTATTTTGCCCTTAAAAAGTTTTTGCCTCCCAAAATAAAATGCATATAAATTAAAATCTGCACTCAAAGAGCTAAATTTTACTTTCCTATTTTTCGCCCTCATATATTTTAATTTTACGTTAGAAATAAATTTTTTATTCGCCTACACATTAAAGTGTTACTTTATTACTGTGATTTGCGGCCCTAAAGTATCACTTTTCAGCTATTTATTTTGTTGTCATAGCTACGTCCAAAAAAGTAAAAAGCATTTGTATTTGTTTAAATCCTATGAAAAATAAAAATTTTTATCAAAGCAACCCTTAAATTCAAAATTTCGTTATCCAATTAAAATAGTTGTTATCATTTGTTGTCATAGCTACACAATAATTTGGAAAAAATAATAAATATTTTGTCAAAGGTTACTTGTTCCACATATTTTTATTTTAAAATTTTTGAAAATTTATAATTTTAATTTAGAATAAACCAATTTTCTTAAAATATTTTGCTTGCGGCGAATAAAAAATAGTATATGATGCACGGACGTAAGCTATTTTGGACTTAATGTGGGTGCAAATCTCGGCTAGCGCCTCGATTTGCAAACTCCACATCCGTCCAAAATCTTTAGCTTTACGTCCTAGCATCATAATGTACTATTTGTGCGTGGTAGATTTGATTTTTTTACTTTTATTTCGTTTAAAGAAAAGAGGGACAAAATTAAATTTATTTTTTTAAACGGTAAACGGATACCGTTATATGTACAACAAAACCAAAAAATGATACGTTTTGTCTAGCAAATTTAATACTGTTATAGTAAAAACATATTATTTATCTATTCAAACTAAAATTTGCAGTAAAACTACACAGTGACAGAAATGTATTTAAACATGTCATGTTTAATTTTTTATTTCAATTTTATCAATGATAATATTTGTGGAAAAGCAAATGTCTAATTAAACAAAATGTCTTTAAAATGTTTGGCCAAGTCTCGGTGGTCGATACAGCTATGTTTACAGAGTATAAATTTATTTCCCATCGGCACCCAAATGTACAATGCATTATTTGATAGGTAATCTGAAACGAGAGAAGTACAAAACAAACGCGAAAACTCAAATAACTATCTGCCAACAATGAATAAAAGTTTGGTTACTTTTTGCCTGGATCTTCGAAGAAGAAGCAAGTCTTTTATTTAATGAAAATAAGTGAAAAAGTGGAATAACAATTAGCATTTGAAAATATATAACAATGCTTAACGTTGGTCCGCCGATACCAACCAGCTGATACCAACAGATTCCACTACAAACTTATAAACAAGACACATTGTAGTTCTATCAAGACCCCACAGTTCGTGCGATAACCTTGTGAAACTGTGGAAGAGGGACTTAAATTTCTGGCATATCCGTGTTATATGACTTGAGACACTCAGTCTCTGATCCATGTCAAGCCCAAGGAATCTAGTTGAGCTAACCATTTTGATTGTAATTATATCATTTACTTTAACGGTTGGTGGCCTTGCTCTGTCGTACTTTCGCTTTAGCAGTAGCATAACAGTTTTTTGCTCTGACAAGCTTAACTTGTTTCTTCTGCACCAGGATGCCATTTGGTTTAATGCTTCTTAATCTCTTTCTTGTAATTGTTTTTTTGTAATTGCAGTTATTACTATTACTTTATTATCAGCGTACGCGACTTCTGAGACTCCGTCTATCATACTAGTATGAAAGACCATATTCCGAAGAGTTGAACCAAGAACAGACCCTTGCGGGGCTCCTCTTGTAATAGTCTTTTCCACCGAATCAAGATCATCTTTAATTATTACCTTTCTTGTATTAAGATAGTTATCCAGAAATCTCTAGAGGTTAGCCGGACAACCGAGTTCTGTTAGGTAATTCATGACACTTGTCCACCATAGATTATCAAAAGCACCCGATATATTTATGAAAATGCCAAGAGGAACTTTTCATCGGTTGACTGGATAATTTTTATTAGTTTGCATACTGCGTCCTCAGTAGAGCGACCCGATCTAAAGCCAAACTGCTTATCCGACACGACAACCCACTATTCAAATCAAAGCAATTTAAGAGCTTTTTATTTATTATTTTCTCGAAGATTTTACTCAGAACTGAAGGAAGTATGATTGGTCGATAAGATTTGGGATCGCCTAAGTCCATATCTTCGGCTTTTGGAACTATAATAACCCGACCAATCTTCCACTATTTAGGAAAGATACCACATTTGAGTCAGCTATTGAAAAGTTTTAAGAAAGTAGGAGCTAAAACCTTCCAGGACTACTGAACAATTGGAACTTCTATTAAATCCAGGAGCTTTACCACATTTCATACTAATCACAGCCTGCCCAAGGTCATCGACTGTGAACTCTGAGACATCCTGAGAATCATACGTTAGCTTAGCTATAATTCTGATCTTCTCAGGTGCGTCCTCTGTATTATGTGGTAGCAAGGTATCAAGCAACAAATTTGAAGAGACGGTTCCATGCACTCTACGTTGTGCAAGCTTTCCTGTCTGCCTAATTCCGTTCATGTGGGTCTGCTTTTTAGTTGTATGGATCTTTTACACGTATATATTTCTAAGGTTCCTGTAAGCAGCCTACTTTTGCAACCTCAGATTTGGATTAACTTCTTTCTGGTATTTTTTTTTAACCTGTTTTACCTCACTTTTGAGCTAAGTTAGATCATTGGTTCTGCTGATTACCCCAATTGTTTTGTTACAGTTTGATTTTCGCAATATGGCATCTTCACAAGTATTTAGTATGACCTCAGTAAGAGAAGCAACTACCGTTTCACAGTCCGCAGAATCACAAATCTCTTCAGCTTGCTTCTCTCTTAATATTTACTACTAGATTTAGATTAAAGAATTCCGAGTTGATAGGCTCGCCTTTGAACCTATATTGGTATTATTAGCACGAGAAACGAAGGCAGAATGGCACTGAAAATCAGCTATCTCAAAAGAGATAGCACGATGATTACTGGAAGTCCAGTCCTCATGGACTTTGTTTTATACGCTTTATCATATTATGCGACAAGGTGACGTCTACTGATTACTCGCTGTTGTGTGCATATCTGCTTAGATTCCCAGATTTATTCGCCACAAAACGACTCCGCCGTGAGATAAAATCTTATAATTTGTGGCCTCCACTGTCAGTAAAACGGTCGAACCGTATTTTTGATCGAGCGTTAAAGTTAACGACAATTATTATTGAACCTTTTATATGGCTTAGTATCATATCAAGTTTATTTAAATGGTTCTCGATAGGCTCTCGAAACTGACAATAGACGCTCCACCAGGGAATCTAACCTGTACACAAACACAGTGAGAATCTGTGAATTGTGAGAGCGTTATTGCTTTTATACTGGTGTTGTGGAAGCTTATGTGAGCAGGTATGCAATTATCCCCCCCCCCTCAATTTCAGCACTGGAGGCATAGTGTGTGTTAATTCCCAGACCCGTTACAACTCCACTCATTCCGCAGACCTCCTATGCACACAGGTTGTCCACATTATGAATAGAGACATATTCACGCATTTCGTGCACTACCAGCACTAAGTGTTGCAAATTTTATTGTACCATTTTCAGATTCAGATTCAACTTTAACGCTGTATTGGTGTGTCTATTCATAGAGATTTCTATGTCATGCGCTTCAATTCATGATTATAGCTATGGCAGGTGCTATCTCCTACCTGTAGACATGTGGTTTGACATTTGTTTTACAAGGCTCACTCTCCGTAGAAGATGTTTTATATGAACATTCCTCTTCTTTGTGACATTTCGCATTCCTCTTTACTCCAAAGCTTGAACTGTCTGGACGAGAGTGGGAAAACCCTTGATCGACCAGATTAATTATCCAGAATTCGCTCCTGAATTAACCGCTGAAGCCTTTGTTCAAAATGCGGTTTGCAACGATTCCACTCGCTGCGTACCCCGAAACGTGCTTTTGTAACTGGTGACATCGGCTTCCGTCGAAACTTCGTTTTGAATGACGCCGGCAAGCAGCTTAGTGCAATTGACCTCCCGAATTCGTCAAATTCAAAGTTATCAGGTTAATTGTTATCGCATCATACGAACTGGAGAACGTGATTAATTGAAAACGCGAAATATATCATTCTAAAGACGTGCGGCAGTAGATTATGCTTTCCGTTTTTTCTCATTTCATTTCAGATTTTCCAAAGAGTCCCTCCCATTTTGCTTATACAGATATCGGATATCACACCTTTATTCCGTCCTCAGAATTAATTGTTGTCTGGCTCGACAATCGGTAGAGCTTGAGAGTTTTTATCACGGGATTTGATGCTCAGGACGAATGTTGTCAGCTTTTCGTCCTGTCCTGTAACCTTCCATCTTTCTCATAGACAGTAATATACAATCCGCATTATTTGAAAATGTGCTTATTCATATTTTCAAAGACTTCACATCACGTCTTTTAACAATTTTGCTAAATTTTTAAGTACATTTGTTATTTAAAACCCCTAAAAATTTTTCGTGTTTCTTTTGCATTCAAATAATACAAACAAAAGAAACCAAATGGGTTTTTTTACATCGTGGGAATTAACTATTGTGCAGTACTGGTTTTAAATTTTTTTTAGTGAGTTGATTTGGAGCGGTATGCGGTAATGTAGCAATAAGATATGAGTAACTCTACAACAGTAGCAGTTGAGGCAAAATAGGATATTATTTGGTGAGCGAAATAGAGAAAATAATATTTTAATTCAGTGTAAATTTAACGTTTAATGCGGGGCTAGCTCAAAATTAATTTGGGGAGGGTTGTGAAATGGCCGTTTACCATACAAATCACATCTTGACAATAGTCTAAGTGAATCAAAATTACCAAAATTAAAATTAGGCCGTATATTCAGAGAATCTACTGTATTTATACATCAGCCATTTGTATATTTACCTATAAACCAAATGCATACACATAATTTTTACCTGAGTTTTTCTTAAGTTTTATTAATCCAAATGTCTATTAGATCCTTTTTCACAAAAAATAGTAAAATAAACAAGTCACCGAATCTAAAAATTTTACACCTCAAAGCACAACTTTTTTTACTTAATTTTTTTTATTCAAATACAACCACTAATAATAATATAATTTAAATCAACAACTTTTCTTTTCAAATTCACATATTTTTTTTGTAAATAATAACTATATTTTTTTATTCAATAAAAACACCTGAACTTTATATAATTAAAAAAAAATAAACAAAATATTATAGTAAATATCAACACAACACTCGTTTGTCACATTAATTAAAACAAAAACAAAAATTGGAAAAGAAATCCTTTTATTTGATTAATAAAAAAATGAAAACACTTGAAACAACTACTACATACGGTAAATTTTCGTGTACTTCAATTAAAATTAAAACTTGATTGCAATAATCTTTGATAAATGATATCGTTTTTGTTTTTAATTTAATTATATTAATTTTTTATTAAGAAAAATCAGTTTTAACCGAAAAAATTACCAACTTTTACCAACATTGACACAACAGAAACTACTAATGCTAATCTCTTCTCTTCACAAAAAAAATTGGAAAAAAATACTTTTCTTTTTAAAAAACCAGAAAGCTAAAATATAATGGGGAAAAATTTGTAAATAATACAAATTGAGCTAAAGTGTGTAGAGTGACACCTATTAGATAATAAAATTAATAATAAAACTTTTATTTGTTTCAATTTGTGAGTAGATGACGTTATAGATTTGTTTTATTTTGAGCAACTTTTATTTCTTTTACATATTATATGAAAATTTCTTTTACATATTTGAAAATGGTGGTTATTTTAATGTTTTATCATTTACATAATTTTCTTTGAACTTTGCATTTTGTACTGTTCTTGTTAACTTGTTAGCTCAGGACCTGTTGTTGTTTGTTAAATAAAACTCCGATTAGTATAATCTTACACGTTGTTGTTTTAATGTTTTATTCATCAAGGTAAAAGTTACTCTATTTCATAATGA
The DNA here is from genome assembly GCA_963693315.1 of Diogma glabrata. Taxonomy (NCBI): domain Eukaryota; kingdom Metazoa; phylum Arthropoda; class Insecta; order Diptera; family Cylindrotomidae; genus Diogma; species Diogma glabrata. The sequence continues at coordinate 172,143,306 of OY856186.1, forward strand.
CAACTGACATATATTTTATTTAAAGGTGTGTTCATACTTTTGTGGCAAGTTTATTTAATGCTGTGTTCATATATTACACCTCTCCTCTACTTAATTTTAATTCTCGTCTGAAAAATGATCCAACTCGAAATCATTGAATCTTGCAGGACGTTGATTTCTGGTAGCCCTGCTAGCTCTCACATTTTGTGAACTCTCACTTCTTTCTAGTGTTGAAGTATCAGGTATCTCTTCGTTGTATGAGTCTCTAAAACCTACGAACTCTTCTTCTGAACTAAAGCGATGGCTCATACTCAATAGTGTTTTGACCTTTCAGTTGACCCTCTCCATGTTCTTCGTCATCAGCATTGGTATCAAATTCGTGATAATAAGCCGACCAATCGCCATTGTTTACTGGAATGAATAGGTTGATAAGCAATCTTGATTTCATTCCTGTAGAATTTCTTGAAAAATGACGAATTCCTGCTTATATTTTTGTTGTCTTTTTTTTGCACAAATTTTAGAACCGTTTATTTTCGTTATGGTGTGTGGTTTAGGATCAAATGGTGGTGTTAATTTATTTCTTATCTGTTGTTTACATAATACTTCATTTCCCACTTGGAAGGAACTGATGATGTTTAGTATTTCTTCTCTTGTCTGCATATTTGTGATGTATGTAACAATTGAAAAGTATAACATGGTCAACCCTAATACAAATACATAGATATATATATGGCAACCTTGTTTTTTGTATAAAATTAGACGACGCTAATAAAATAACATTATACAAGAGTTAACGTGTTTTTATTCATTAAAACCAACATCTAACAAATATATTATTATAAATTACATAATAATACACTACACTGGCGACGGGATTGGATTACGAAATAAAATTAAAAAATAAAGGTATCCATTATAATTTCATTTTTTTTAAGTGTAAAAATTTTTACAATAACCTAAAAATAAATGGCAAACACCAACACGTTCGTAATGACGGAATTTTCACCAGACACAGAAGAGTGGCTGTTATATCAAGATCGTATGGAAAAATTTTTTGCATATAGCGACACAAAGGATGCTACAAAAAAACATTGACGCTATTAAATTCTATTGGACCACGCGCATTTAAAGTGTTACATGATATGGTAGCACCAGACAAACCTTCTTCAAAATCATACGAAGATTTGTGTAAATTGCTAAAAAACTATTATACACAAATCCGGATTCCATTCGTCGAAAGAAAACTTTTTCTGGAAACAAAAAAAAATGATGGGGAAACAGTGGTAGAATACTTAGTGCGTTTAAAACGTTTAGCATCAAACTGTGAGTTTGTCGGCATAGAGTTGAACAGTTTTTTATTAAACAAATTTGTTACCGGTCAAACAGGGAAAATCTTTGAGCGTTTGTCGGAAGAAGATGCAGCAACATTAACGTTAGATAGAGCACAAAATATCGCCATCAAGTACGAGAATCAAACAGAGAGTCGGTTAAAAGAGTTTAATGAAGTTAATTTTGTCAAACATAAGAAGAAACCATTCAAAAATTTTAATGTTCAACACCATCAGTCAACTAAAAAACAAATTTCAAACGAAAACACCACACAACAATTTACAAAATCTGTCAGATGCACATTGTGGATATAAATCACACGTAAGTAAGGAGTGTAGATTTTCAAAATCAACATGTCACAGATGTAACCAGGTTGGTCATTTGGCATCTATTTGTAAAAAAAAGAAAGAAGTTTTATTAGTAAATTCAAGTATAAATAATGATGATACAATTAATAATGATATTATACATTCTATTTCTAATGTCAATATTTTTAAAATTAATTCATGTATTAATAATAGTAATATAGGCCAGTAAAAATAGTATTTGAACAACAAAAAAATTCGTTACAGCAAACTGACATCGGGATATTGTAGAAGACGATATTGTAAAAGAGGGAAACATAAATCGAACCAACAGCTGCTATCCGGGGGGGAGTGGGGAGGGTTTTTAGGGGTTGAAGACAGTTTTTTGTGATTTCTGGCTAAACCGTGCATCCTATCAAAAAGAGTTATATGTAAAAGTTGTAGGCAATAAAAAGATCTATTCTTTTGTACTCGCCATTTTTACCCTAACCTTAAAATTTTTCGAAAAAAATGCGAAAAACCGATTTTTTCTTTTTTTCTTTGACAACAAAAATTTTACGAAGCTCAAACGTTGGCAAAAGATACCTCCATTTATTGCAAAAAGGCAGTAATTTTTTCGGAGGGAAATATTTAGACGTTGTTGTTAAATTTAATTTTTTTTTAAAAAAAAAAACCAATTTTTAACTGCGATACGTCTTAAAACTACGCCTCCTACAGAGTTCTGTTTTGGCCCACCTACTCGTTGTTATGTCTACTTTTGATAAATGGTAAAAAATGGAATACTTTTGAGGAAAAAATGGCGGGATATTTGAGGAAACCGAAAAAATCGCTTTTTTCGTGGTAATTTGCATATTTATCGTTGAATAATTGTTACTAATTAATAAAATCATTTTAATTTTTTTTATGATTACGTAAACGACGATCATTCCGAAATACATTTATTAATAATTATATGCTTTGGTTTTCGAACTTGATAGAAATTGTTCGAAGAAAAAATCAAGAATTACAATTTTAGTCGTACTAAAAATCTTTAAAATTAATTATATCAAGAACACGAATATTAGCCTCTTAGTTAATTTTGAATATTTTAGAGTAAGGATAGAACTGTTTTTACAAAAAAAATAAATTAAATTCCAATTGATCTTTAACCCAAGCGCCATCTTTAAAAAAGTTTTTTTAATATTTTAATTTTAAAATTAATTACAAAAACAATTAATTAATTTTTTTTCAAACGATTAACTAATCACCTATTAAACAAAAAAAGTTTGATAAAAGTGCTAAAGCCGTTTTTGAGCAATTTGATTTCGAAGGTACATCGGATTGGCAGAATTTTCATTTTTCTAAATTATTTAATACTTATATTTTAGTTTATAATATATGATAATTAATATATGATATGTTTTAATTTAATATGAATTTTTTATTGTAATTGAAAAGAAAATTCACTTATCAATTCAATTCATTTATCTATTTGATAAATTTCAGCAAAATCTGCAACTGGCATATTTTGCTAGCAAATATTCGAATGGGTTTTGATCGTCATACAAAACGTCTGTCTGTAATTTGAGTATGTTTTGGGTAAAAGATCAAGCCTTCAGAAAACCCAAAAAAGCCTTATTTAGTACGTTCTTTAAGCCTCATTTAGTACCTTCTAAAACCAAAAAAATTTAATAGAATCAGTAAACTTGCTTTTAGTGTATGGCACAAAGTACAAAAAAAAAATCAAACTAATAATATATTCAAATGTCTTTTTCTCAAAAAATAATGATTGTCTGTAGGATTAATATGTTGTGAGTAAATAACAAATACGTAAAATATAAAAAACATGAAAGAAAACAAAAAGGTACTTTTTGAGATCGTCATGTTTGAAGAATAAAATTTACTTTTTTGTTACTTAAATAAACTAAAAGTAACGAAAGTATATAACTATTCATAAATGTTTTTCAAAATGATCGTCGTTTGCGTAATCATAAAAATTTAAATGATTTTATTAATTAGTAACAATTATTCAACGATAAATATGCAAATTACCACGCAAAAAGTGATTTTTTCGGTTTTTTCAATTTTCCCGCCATTTTTTCTTAGCAATATATCTTTTTTTTACCATTTATCAAAAGTAGACATAACAACGAGTAAGTGGGCCAAAACAGAACTCTGTAGGAGGCGTAGTTTTAAGAGGAATCGCAGTTAAAAATTTTTTTTTTTTTAAAAATTAAATTTAACAACAACGTCTAAATATTTCCCTCCATAAAAATTACTGCCTTTTCGCAATAAATAGAGGTATCTTTTGCCAACGTTTGAGCTTCGCAAAATTTTTGTTGTCAAAGAAAAAAAGAAAAAAGAAAAAAAGCGGTTTTTCGCATTTTTTTCGAAAAATTTTAAGGTTAGGGTAAAAATGGCGAGTACAAAAGTTGTAGATCTTTTTATTCCCTACAACTTTTACATATAACTCTTTTTGATAGGATGCACGGTTTAGCCAGGAATCACAAAAAACTGTCTTCAACCCCTAAAAACCTACCCCACTCCCCCCCGGATAGCAGCTGTTGGTTCGATTTATGTTTCCCTCTTTTACAATATCATGTTCTACAATATCCCGCTGTCAGTTTGCTGTAACGAATTATTTTTTTTTTTCTAATTTTTTCTCCTATTATTACTGGCCTAATAGTATTTTTGTTGACGTAGAAATAAACAATAAAAATTTCAAATTTTTATTAGATAGTGGTTCAGGTTGCACGTTAATTACAAATAATTTTTATAAAGAAAATTTACAAAATTTTAAGTTAAAAGATTCTTTTGTAAAACTAAATGCATTTTCAGGACACCCAATTGAAGTTTTAGGATCAATTTCACCAATTGTTAGTTTTAATGGTAAAAATTTTCCATTTGACATATCTGTGGTGACGTCAGCAAACAATATACCAATTGCGAGACGTGATTTTATGGAAAAATTTAACTTAATTGTGTCAGGTAAATGTGATAAATGAAAAAGGTGCGTTAGAAAATTTATTGGAAAAACAAAGAATTATTTGACGGTAAAATTGGAAAATTCAAATTAGGGTTTCTAATCCGGATATCCGGATATCGAACTATCCGGATTATTCGACCCAATTTTCAATATTCGATTATCCGGATACTTTTTTGTAATTATCCGGATATTAAAAAAACCTCTATTTTGTAAAGAAAATAATCAAATTGCGTTTCAAAGTTAAAAATAAATATTTAAACTGCGTTGCAAAGTTTATTAGTGCAGTGAAGTGACTGTAAGCTAAAAATTTATTTACAACTTCAATGTTATGAAAACTGTAATCTTCGAATATTTTATGACACACTTCGTCAATCTGCAGTGTAAAGGGTTGTTACAAATATTTATTTGATGTTGATTAATAAAAATTAATGTTTTAAAAACATGCAGCCCGCCAATAAAATCTGAAGTGCGCTAGTTTTTTAAAGATTATTAGAGCAGTGAATTCTTTTTAATAATTTATATATTTTGCATCTGCTTCATAAATACAGTAAATTATAACTATATTAGTAAATTTATTTAATAACAAACAGATTTAAAATTTTTAAAAGCACTGGCTATACATCGTCAAAACGCTCTAATGTTTGGAATCATTTAAAAAAAAATTAAAAAAAGAGATGTTGCTTTCTGTTATGCATTGCAGTAAACAAATTGGATGTAAAGGATAAATCATTTAAAAGTTCATAAAATAATCATAAATTCAGCTTCAACTTTAACTTAAAACGATGAAATTCATGAACCATCTACATCAAAAAAACTTAAAAGTGATTCCGGTGATGGTGGAATTTTAAAATTCTTAAAAATGAAACCCCGTGTGAAATTTTGTCTCGATGTTCGACAGAAGATGAGTTTTCAATGAATGCTATAGTGGTATCATAGATATGTCCGAAGTAATGGCTTTGTCATGCATAAAAATTTCTCTACTGTAACGAAAAGTATTTTAAAACTTTATGGTATAAAAAAGAGAGAGTTGTTAGATCTCTTATTTCCACTGAAAAAAGCTGTAAAAGTATTAAGCGAAAATTCAGGGACGCTTTTGACTGCTGGAGGCGTTTACAAAGCAGTTTTCAAAAAGTTTGAAGAATGTGGAACGAATTTTTCAAAAAAGTTAATTAAACAGATAAAAAATGAATGGATGAACGTCGTGATAAATTCCTTATGACTATGTTGATCTTTTTACAAACAGGCAATATTCCAATAAATATTTTCATTATGTTACAAATGGTGCCTCTTTTGCATTGGCGGTAGAAATTTTTAGAAGAATACATCCACCTGTGATTATGATGCCTCTGAAGAAGTCACTGAAGAAATTACTATTGAAAGTAAGGATGAAGAAAGTCTAGGTAGTGAAGTTTGTAAGATATCGTCACTGCAGAAACAACTTGAGAATGCAAATCCTTCAATTATAATCATGTTGAGAAGCAGAATGAAGAAAGTTCCACATTGGTGAAAAAAGATTTCGTTTATTTAAATAATTATAATAAAAAATGACAGACAATTTAAATATTCTATATCGCGCATTATTAACATATATTAACCTATCTGGACTGCAACAGAGCGCGTATTTTCAATTGCTGGTCTCACCAGGACAAAAATTAGAACTCGACTCAATTTCGAACAACATTTAATGCAATAATTTTTCTAACATATGCGTTTTTAAAAATGAATCAATAACTTCGTTAAATTTATGATTAATTGAATTTTTTATTGTTATTTTATGATGTGTTACTATTTTTGTTATTTTGTGACTATGTATAAATATGAATTAATATAGATACACGAAAAATATGCATAAATGAATTAAATACCGCAAAATAAAAAGCATGTCTTATTATTTGTTTTAATTATACGGATACCCGGATTATCCGGATAATTTATTTTTTATGTATTCGATATCCGGATAATCAAATAGGTCGGATATTTAGAAACCCTAATTCAAATACCATCAAATACACTTGGAAATTCAAGGCGATGTCAAACCAAAATTTTTTAAACCACGTCAGTTAGCTTATGCGTTTAAAGATTCAGTAGAACGGGAATTGAAACACTTGGAGGAACAGGGCATAATCACACCTATTGAAACCAATGCATGGGGTACGCCTTTAGTTCCAGTTCCAAAAACAAACGGTGGTATTCGTTTATGTGCAGACTACAAGGTTTCTATAAATAATCATTTGGTAGATAATAAACATCCTTTACCCAGAGTAGAAGATGTGTTCCATAATTTACAGGGTGGAGAAAAATTTACCAAACTAGATCTAGAAGCTGCATATAACCAGTTCGAGTTGGATGAGGAATCACGCAAGTTAGTTACTTGGAGTACCCATAAGGGAGTGTTTTTGGTCAATCGATTACCATTTGGGATTAAACCAGCTACTGGAATTTTTCAGAGTGAAATGGAGAAGTTATTGTTAGGCATTCCTGGAGTTGTCAATTTGTTGGACGATATCGTGATTACCGGACGAAATACTGACGAACATCTAAAAAATTTGGAGCAAGTGTTTAAAAGATTATCGAACGCAGGTCTTAAGCTTAAGAAAGAAAAATGTCAGTTTTTTCAAGATAAGATAAATTATCTGGGACATGTAGTAACCAAAGAAGGTCTTTCAAAAACGAATGAAAGAATTAGTTCAATAGTTAATGTACCGACACCCTCAAATGTTACAGAAACTAGAGCATTTTGCGGTTTAGTGAACTACTACGCCAAATTTTTGTATAATTCAGCTTCCAAGATGAATCCAATTTATCGATTCTTGCAGAAAGGAGTGGATTTTGAATGGAACAAGGATTGTGAGCGCGCTTTTCAGCAAATCAAAAAGGATATAATTGAAAAGGTAGTGTTAGCTCATTTTAATCCCGATTATCCAATCATATTAACCACCGACGCATCAAGTCATGGAATTTCTGGAATTTTATCACACAAATTACCAAACGGCGAAGAAAAACCTGTTGCTTTTTGTAGCAGAACACTTACGAAAGCGGAACAAAACTACAGCGTCATAGAGAAAGAAGGACTCGCAGTAATTTTTTCGGCATTGAAATTTTTTAATTATTTGATAGGATACGAATTTTTGATCAGAACAGATCACAAACCTCTGTTAGGATTATTTAGCGAAAAATGTGGTTTTCCTCAAATGGCCGCTAGCCGAATTCAGAGATGGGCAGTAATCTTATCTGCTTTTAAATACCAGTTGGTATACGTAAAGGGCGTGAACAATGAAGCCGATTCATTATCACGATTGCCGGAAAAAAATAACGAATGCGATGATTTAGAGCATACTTATATAAATTTTATATCAGATATAGGATTCAAAGTTGATTTCAACATGGTTGCATTAGAAACAACGAACGATAAAATTTTATCGAAAGTTTATACTGCTATCAAAACGGGCAATTTTTCAAATTTAAAAGGTGATAACTATATTCCTTTTTTGAGACGAAAACATGAGTTGGGCATTCAATCCGGTATAATCATGTGGGATATGGAGTAGTCATACCAGAAAACCTACGGTCAAAAATGCTAGAGAATTTGCACTCCTCACATTTAAGAATAGTGAAAAGCAAATCGATCGCACGTTCGTATATGTGGTGGCCTGGTATAGACGCAGATTTGAAAAACTTAATTAAAAATTGCACTGCTTGTTTATCAGTTAGACCCGGCCCAATCAAATCTACACTGATTTCTTGCGAAAATTCAAATAGGATATGGAGTCGTATTCATTTGGATTTCGCGGGACCGATTGGTAATGATAATTTTTTCATTATAACTGATTCCTTTTCAAAGTGGGTAGAAGTTTTTATCACTAAAGGAATAACAGCAGAATATACGGTTTCAAAACTCAGGGAAGTACTGGCACGTTTCGGAATCCCCGACACAATTGTTACAGATTGCGGAACACAGTTTAGTTCGAACCATTTTCAAAAATTCTGCGAGATGAACGGAATTCGGTCCATATTAATACCTCCAGGACATCCAGCATCAAATGGTGCTGCAGAAAATGCAGTAAAAAGTTTTAAGAAGGGGCTGTACACAGCTGTGTTCAATGTCAAAAACAATAAATCGAAGACAGGAGAAACACTCGATGTAATTGTAAATCGTTACGTTTTCGATTATCGTTTGGCGACACACTGTTCAGCTGGTGAATCTCCAGCATGCATTATGTTTTGGAGAAAAATTAGAAGTAGATTTGACTTAATAAAACCGTCTAGTAACATCGAGAACATCGATAGTCAAACAAACACGGCAGTTGCACACAATATTAACAGAAGTTTGCAAAAACAAGTCAAAAATTATAAGGGGAAGAGGACGACTCATTTCAACGTAAACGATGACGTAATGATTCGTGATTATAACGCCAGTAAGAACAAAAAAAGCTGGGCACCCGCAAAAGTTATAAAGGTATGCCTGCCTAATACTTATTTATTTATTTATTTGACTTATTTATGTCAAATGGAAAATGGTAGGAAAATCATTCGTCATATCAATCAGATCATAAACGGTACAAAACCTAAAAACAATAGCACTGCAAGCAATGTTGGAATGTATGAAAAAGCATTAAGTTATAATTACATTAAGTTGAAACGTTCTACAGCAGCCAAATTCTGTAACTGTGAAGCGGTGAAGTGATAAAAATTTCTTCGTTTCTTTTCATTGAAAAACTTATCACTTCACCGCTTCACAATTACAGAATTTGGCTGCAGATGTTAGTAATAATGATAATTCCGATCAGGAACATCCGTGCCATAATTCATTGTCTGAATCATTAGAACCACTAGAACCAATTCAGGCTAGACCAAAAAGATTGATCAAACCACCTGTTAAGTTAGACTTGTAATTTTAAACAAATAACTTAAGGGGGGAATTGTGATGTATGTAACAATTGAAAAGTATAACATGGTCAACCCTAATACAAATATATAGATATATATGACAACCTTGTTTTTTGTATAAAATTAGACGACGCTAATAAAATAACATTATTCAAGAGTTAACGTGTTTTTATTCATTGAAACCAATATCTAACAAATATATTATTATAAATTACATAATAATAAACTACAATATTCCTTGTTTTTTTCTTTCGCTTGTAACTCTTGTTGCTTATTCTTTTGACATACTCCAGGATTGTTTCCTCCTTCTTCCCAGACTGTTGGTAAAAAGTTGTTCGTTTTCCTTTTAAACATCAATTCATGCGGTGATATTCCTATAGACATTTGAGGGGTTGAATGATAGTTCATAAGAAAGATATTCAGTTGTGCCAAACAATTGTTGTTTTCTAATTCTGATGACATTAGTGATTTTTTTATTGTGCTCACACATCGTTCGGCTTGACCATTCGCTTCAAGCCAATATGAAGTAACTCTTTGATGCTAGAAGTTGCACTGTTTGGAGAATTCTGCAAAATCATGGCCACTAAAAGTCGGACTATTGTCTGATTTTATTTTTTTCGGGATGCCAAAAGTTGAAAATAATTTGATTAAAACATTCTTTACTGTTGAAATTTGGTTGAGTTGATAACTTCAAATAAAGGATATTTTGAATAGTCATCCACTAGGATAAAGAGATATTTCCCATATGTTAAGGGACCAGCTAAGTCTATCGAAAGAACTTCGAATGGTTCTGATGTCAATTCAGAAATTTGAATCGGATCTCGTTTTGTGTTGTTCGACAGTTGCTTGACATATGGGACAATATTTGATATGTTTTTCGACAATTTTATCCATGCTAGGAAACCAAACTTTTGTTCTTAGCAGTTGTTTTGTTTTTACTATTCCCAAATGATCTTTGTGTGCTAAATTAATTGTTTCATCAACTAAGGTTTCAGGAATCACTATTCTGTTGGACTTTAAGATACATCCATTTGCAACGGAAAATTCGTTTTTTATTGACTGAAAATTTATGAGCTCTTGTTTAGCCCACCGGTTTGTCATAATTGCTTCTAGTAGAATCATTTATGTTTTATCTTTTAATAATTCAGTTCTGATGGTTTCTAGCGTTAATGCGTTCGGAATAGAATTGGTAAGTGTAAAACTTACATACCTGTCAATTCATTCTGGTTTCAATAGGGTGTCTTGAAAAGGAATCTGCTGGATTGGTGCTACCGTTTTCATGAACTGTCGTATTGTCGTATTTTTAGAAGAAGACGTCCAATTCTTGCTGTTGTTTTTGAAAGTGGATTTTTGAAAATGGTGACCAAAGGCTTGTGGTCCGTGTGTAACCAAAATTTTGTGCCATAAAGATAAATGTGAAAATGTTCGATGGCCCATGTTGCTGCTAACATTTCCTTTTCAATCTGTCTGTAGTTTTGTTCTGTCACTGACAGTGATCTGCTTGCGTATGATACAATCACTCTCATTTTGTTTTCAGTTTGTGACAAAATAGCTGATAATCCTTTTGGACCAGCATCAGCATGTATGTGTGTTTCGTTGTTTAATTTATAGTAAGCTAGCTTGTTGGCGTCGCTCATCAGTTGTTTCAATTGTTCAAACGATTTGAAATGTTTTTCGGTCCACTTGAATTCAACATTCTTGTGGATTAATTCTCGTAAATGCTCAGTATGAGAGGCTAGCTCTTTAGCAAGTTAAAGCAAAATTAAGCATTCCTAAAATACTTCTTACCTCTGATATAGTGTTGGGTGTTTCCTTTTTAAATACCGCCACCTTGTTGGGATCAGGCTTAAAACCTTCATCCGAAAATATAAATCCAAAAAACTTGATCTCTTTTTGATTAAAGACACATTTGTGTTCATTGACAGTTAAGTTGTTGTTTTCAATTTGTTCTAAAACTTCTGTTAAAGCTTTGTCATGTTCTTGTTGATTTTTTCCAAATATTAAAATGTCATCACTGACATTTATTACGTTTTTAATGTTAACGATTTGACTTATTATGTCTTGAAAAATTTCAGCTGCTGTGTTGATGCCAAAATTTAACCGTTTGTACCTGTATATCCCACAGTGTGTTGCAAAAGCTGTGATAACTCTGGATTCTTCATCCAAACCAATTTGGTGGTATCCATTTTAAGTCGATTTTGCTGAAAATCGTTGCACCATTTAATAGAACTAAAATATCTTGAAGTGTTGGTGTTACGTGACAAATTCGTTTAATAGCTTTGTTAGCTGCTCTCATTTCTACGTATTGCAACAATCCTGAGCAATACGTATACATACGTATTGCTCAGGATTGTTGACTTTTGGAACCAAAACAATTGGCGATACCCGTGGAGACGTACCTGTTACTTTCTCGATGACGTCAGCTATCTCCAGGCGATTTAGCTCATTTTCAAGAATGTTTCTTAAATGAAAAGGTAACCAACGAAACCTTTGTGCTACTGGTGGAACTTTTTCATCAACAAACAAATGTACTTCACTTCACGTTCCTTCAATTTTCCAATCGACCCAAAAAGCATTGGAAAATTTTGCTTAATGTTGTGTGTATAACTATCATTTGCAACAGTCAAACACGTTATTTTGAGTAACTGCAATTCTTTTGAAGCATTGTAACATAACAATGATCTGTCTGTATTACCCTAGATGACATAAATTTCTTCAAAAATCGGCTTAGTTTTATATTGAAGTTTGCCTATAAATTTACAAACTATTTGTAGTTTATCATTCGAGTTATAGGTGTGAATTGTTACATGAGTGTTTTCAAGTATGGGCTTTATTTTAAATTTGTTTAAACTACTTTCACTTATTATTGTTGAGGTGAAACCAGAATCAATTGTAAAATTTATTGGCAACCCACTCAAATTAACGATTACTGTAGGAAGTGTAAAAGACGATTTGTTGTTGTTGCCGTTGAAGGACAAATTCTTTTTTCTTTGTTGATTGACGGAAAAACTGTTTTCTGTTTGTTGTTATTCCTCTACATTGTTTGTGTTATACTGCGGCTGAGAAGCTTTGGTAGATCTGAACATACATACCTTAATGAAATGTCCCGTTCTACTGCATCCATTACACTTTGATTTCTTGGCTGGGCAAAATTTAAACCCATCGCTGTGCCAATTGTTTCCACAAAAGTTGCATGTTTTGTTTTGTTGAGTCTGTTGCTTATTTTGTTGCTTGTTTTATTTGTGTTTTGATAGTTTCTACGTTTAAATTTATGCTTACTGACAAAATTAACTGTTGATGCTTGGACTGCGACTGATTTTCCATTTTTGACCGATATTCGCCAACTCAAAAGTTTTAGCCTTCTCCAATAATTCAGCTAGTCTGCTTAGAGTTGTTCCAGCTATGATTTGTGATTTAATTTCTCGTTCTTTATCAAGAAATTCACAGTTTTCACTAGGTTAGTAACCGGGCATAAAATTGATTTACACTTTCATTTGTTTGTTGTGCTTGTCGAAATGTAAAAATTTCAAATTCGACATTTGTTTTAGGGTAAAAATAAACTTCCAGCTTTTTCACTGCCACCTCGTAAACGTCTAGTGGTGTTGCTACATTTTGATTATTTGCACCCAATACATTTTTTGTGTTTTGCTCTGCTGTTAGTTCAGGAAGATTGTGGAAAATATCAAAAACTTCTTCACCTGCATAATGTAGAAGTAAAGCGTTTTTCTTTCAGCCCGATTTACGTCTGACGCAACTAGGAAATTCTCAAATTGGCGAGCCAATTTTTCCATCTCGCCCCCCACAATTTGTTGTATCTTCACTGTAGTTGAAGAATAGTATTCTAGAACTATCCATATTGATGTTGTTAGGAGTTAGGTTATGTATGTTAATCACGTGAAAATTATGTTTGAACTTGAAAGTTTTCCTTTCGATTTCCCTTCGATTCCCCCGACCTTAAAACTATAAAATCTTGTATCGAAAAATCGTTTTGTTTTGTGTTAAATTTTGATAAAATTATTTTGAAGTTTTGTTAAACCTTAAAATTATATATTGTATCGAAAAATCGGTTTTTTGTACGAATAAAGCGAATCCTCGCAATGTTTGCGATTACAAAGCAAGCAACAAAAGTTTTTTAAATTGTTTCCTTGAAAACGCTATTGCCTTACCGGCCAAGACATATAGCTGTATCAAATTTTTCTGAAACTTTAATTGATGGTATGCGCAGATTTATTCCTAATAAATTGATCATTCCGAAGACTGATCTATGGTTTTCTAAATGCAAAAAGCTATAAAAGTTTAAAAAGGCCTTTCGAAAGTTTAATCAAAACAAAACCGATGAAGACCTTAGACTGTACCGCAAAGAGAGAAATTTATGTCGAAAGTTAATAGATGAAGAGAAACATCTATTTAATAGGAAAAACATCTAAAAACATCTAAATAAAACCGCAAAGGCTGTCCAAAGCTATTTTTGTAAATCCTCCTTACCACCTCTTCTTGATAGAGATGTGCCTATCATTGATCCAAAAGAGAAAGCTAACTTGTTTGGGCATTATTTCTCTATAAACTCTACTCTAACCTAATTTCCAACCATTTCCATATTTTTTTTTTTAAATAGGAAGCTTTTTTTATTACTAAATAATACTAATTATCACTATTTATCTTTTTTAATTTTAGGTAAGGAAAATAATCAATTTGGAAAAATTAATTGATGAACTAAATTAAACAAGAAAAACATCAACAAAAATTTAGATCCATAGATTCAGGAAATTCAGGAAAATAAAAGTAAGATAGTGTTTTAATATAATATTTAGTTTTTATTCATATATTATTAACAATTTAGTGTATAATTATTATACCTAGTCTGTTAAATTTGAACTGTTTATTGAAAACATAATATAATAAACAATTCGAAATATTCGTGGACGGTAAGGTACCACAATTGTTTATTGTTGACTTGTTGTATAATTATATACTTTGCTACCTCTAAAGAGTAAGTGTTTTTCACGGTCTTCTTTTAATCAAATTTTGTTGTTTTAGGTAGATTTCATATAAGAATCTATTAGGTAGATTTCATATAAAAATCTACCTATTGCAATGGGCTCCATCTCGGAATTTCGGAAAAATTTTGGTGCCAAATGACTATATATGATAAGCGGAGACGGAAAAACAAAAAAAAAATTATATATATATATTATATATATATATATATATATATATATATATATATATATATATAAATATATATATATATATATATATATATATATATATATATATATATATATATATATATATATATATATAATATATATATATATATATACATATATATATATATATATATATATATATATTATATATATATATATATATATATATATATATATATATATATATATATATATATATATATATATATATATATATATATATATATATATATATATATATATATATCTATATAAATATATATATATATATATATATATATATATATATATATATATATATATATATATATATATATATATATATATATACATATATATATATATATATATATATATATATATATATATATAATATATATATATATATATATATATATATATATATATATATATATATAGATATATATATATATATATATATATATTATATATATATATTATATATATATATATATATATATATATATATATATATATATATATATATATATATATATATATATATATATATATATATATATATATATATGTATATATATATATATATATATATATATATATATATATATATATATATATATATATATATATATATATATATATATATATTAGAGTGGGGCGATTTAAAAATCTTCATGGGCCCCTCGCGATTCTGATTCCTGGAGTTGTTCTGAGCAAAAAAGTCCACTAGACCATATGTCTACTGTGAAAATCGAGCTTGCGAATTTTTGTTTGAAGTTTTTTTGTCGCAATTTATGTTTTTGTGAAAACTTGCAAATGTTCTTAGGCTCATATCTCGTAAACCATTTGGAATTTTAGTATGAATAAAATTAGTAAATTGTAGTTCTTGACCTCAGCTACAAATTTGCTGAATAAACAAACCGAAAAAAATCACATCTTCATGACCAAAAACATGAAAATGCCAAAAAATCTAGATTCTGAATAAATCCTATAACAGAGATTTGTTAAATTTTTTGACACCATTTCTGGGTAAAAACTGTATTTGAGGCTACGTTTTCAGACTCTCATATTAGGGGTCCCTGAAGCGAACATCATAACCGTCAACTTCAATGGAAGTCCCTGAAGCGAACATCAACTGCATAACCGTCAACTAACATAGAATTTGATTAAAATATATTGTTTTTGCACTTTTTTTTACTTTTATAATAAATATTATACATTATAATTATTATAATTATAATTATAATAAATACTATAAATTTTATAATAAATATAATAAATTTTATAATTAGTGTTTCGAGAAAATATTACAAAATCACAAATTCATATTTTCGAAATTCCAAAAATATTGTAAAAATTAAATAAAATCAAACTTTTTTCATAATTCTAAAAATATTCCAAAAAATATTACAAAATCAAAGATTAAAACTTTTTTCAAAAATTCAAATAATATTGCAAAAATTATGACAAAATCAATAACACAAACTTTTTTCAAAATCCCAAAATTATTTCAAAAATTGTAATAAAATCAAATATTTAAACTTTTTCTAAATTCTAATAATATCTTCTTGCAAATTAAAAAATTCAAACTTTTTCCAAAATTCTAAAAATATTGCAAAAATTAAAACAA
>OY856186.1:172159792-172187666 GCA_963693315.1 Diogma glabrata
TAACATGAATTTCACTCCTTGTGAAAATTAATCAGCATTACAATCAGATATTCGGATGCTTAAATATGGCGGCCATGCAACAATAATTTCGGCAAACACTGGCAGGCAGATGAACACAAAAAACACCACTGCACAATTTCACCAATTAAATGTAGAACTATTTATTTTATTTTAAAAACATTTTTGTTTTACAATGTTTTATAATTCACATTAATTTTACATTTCTTCTGAACATTATTTGTATTAAATTAACTACTCAAAAATTAACCATCACTTGTCAGAAATTAAACGAAGAAGAAGACTTATTAATCATAAAATCTAAAATATATAGCCAAAAAACTAATCATTTTATTGACTGCAGAGCTCACGTGTTCAACATTAGCATAAATTAGTACTAAATACTGTCGTATCGACACAAGATATGATAAATCTTGCCAAGTGGTGAGAACGTGAACTCATCAGATGAAAACTAAATGTCAAAAATTGACATTTCAAAAAACAATAATATTATTAAAGGTAAAATTATTTGATTAAATTACAAACAATAAATTAATAAAACCTTTCTCTTTCAGTGTTATTCTATGGATCGGAAACATCAACAGCTGGAGATGTCATGGATTGCAAGACTTGTAAGTTGTGAACAACTTAATATAATTTTAATGTTTGCAGACAGACAATATCCAGTGTTAATAAAAATCCCGACGGCTAAGCAAAGTTAATTACGAAACTTAAATTAACAGCTTAAATTAAAGTAATTAACCAATTAATACAAGTCAATTTTTTTCTTTCTTTTTTCAGAGACAACAAAACAAACAGCCACGAAATGTTGACTGAGGTTATTCAACAAATATTTTGACGAAGGACAGAGATATTATTGGTAAGTATGACTATTTACATAACATTATTGTTTTATTATTTCGAACAGCTCTGTCCGTTGTCAACATATTCCCGCCTTTGACGATAATTACTTATATAAATTATTATAAATCATGAATTGATGAAAACTATTAATCTAATTGGATGTTTAAAAATTCAGAGAGTTAACAACTTATAGCTAATATCATAAGTATGTCATATGACCACTTTAATTTTAATTCAGAACATTTTATGTAAGTTACTTTAATTCAGAAAATTATGTTACTACTAGTTTTAAGATACTTATTTCTGGTTCATAACCAATTATCATTTTTTTGCTTTAGAAATGTTTATTTTTACAAAAACAAAAAAATTTTTTTATTTTGAATAAATTTATCAACAACAACTGTTGTGATTATGTACTTTTTTTATTTACAATTGAACATGAGATATCATGAGAGATGCCAAATGACAAGAAGTGAAGTTTAAAAGCTCGCATTACTGTAAGTATCAGTGTACTTTCTGCCGTTGAGGTTGGTTGAATAGTATGCTAGAGTTCACGATGGGCAGTAACGTGTAGTTCTTAGTGACGCAGGCAACAACTTGAGACCTTCATCAAGCTTGCTAAATACTGATTTTGTGGACTCGACCAACGGTGGTGTTATGATTGTAACAAAGCGACAATGGTAAACGACTCAAAACGGAACTGACGTTGTGAAGTGGTGATACATGAGTAACGCGATTAGATTTTGAATTGGACCTAACTGATAATAGTTTCTGCTTCCTAAATGGAATTACAGATGACGCAAATTGAGACGATGAATATTCTGATCGATAGAGACAATGACTCGTATATTAAAATACTTTCGAAGACGAGTCAATCGACGAAATTGATGACAGTGAATTTAAAATTTGAATTAGTCCAAAATCATGACGGATAAAATCATTTAATGTGCGTGTGTAGCTGACGTTATAGCGGATTAACCATTAAATGTGCTGAGCATTGACGACGACTAAAGGTTTAATCATTGAGTGTGCGTAGCAACCCAAGAGATAAATAATTAAACCTGGATTATGCAGAGCATTGACGAAGACTAAAGGTTTAATCATTGAGTGTGCGTAGCAACCGAAGAAATAGATGATTAAACCTGGATTATGCAGAGCATTGACGAAGACTAAAGGTTTAATCATTGAGTGTGCGTAGCAACCGAAGAAATAGATGATTAAACCTGGATTATGCAGAGCATTGACGAAGACTAAAGGTTTAATCATTGAGTGTGCGTAGCAACCGAAGAAATAGATGATTAAACCTGGATTATGCAGAGCATTGACGAAGACTAAAGGTTTAATCATTGAGTGTGCGTAGCAACCGAAGAAATAGATGATTAAACCTGGATTATGCAGAGCATTGACGAAGACTAAAGGTTTAATCATTGAGTGTGCGTAGCAACCGAAGAAATAGATGATTAAACCTGGATTATGCAGAGCATTGACGAAGACTAAAGGTTTAATCATTGAGTGTGCGTAGCAACCGAAGAAATAGATGATTAAACCTGGATTATGCAGAGCATTGACGAAGACTAAAGGTTTAATCATTGAGTGTGCGTAGCAACCGAAGAAATAAATAATTAAACCTGGATTATGCAGAGCATTGACGAAGACTAAAGGTTTAATCATTGAGTGTGCGTAGCAACCGAAGAAATAGATGATTAAACATGAATTATGCAAAGCATTAATGAAGACTGAATTGTTAATCATGGAGTGTGCGTAGCAACCGACGAAATAAGTGGTTAGACATGGACTATGCAAATCAATAATGAAGACTGAATGTTTTAATCACATTGCATAATGTGTTGACGAGAATGGCATCATGAGCCGAAATGTAGCTATGATGCACTAGCTTATGAATTAGAAAGTTATGATTGTGGAATTACCATAAGTAACAGCCGATCGAGGTTGTAAGTTCTTGATCGATTTGCACTGTGAAAAGTCTTTTGACTTTTGATTTTCTTATACCAGTTTTAGTGATTTCAAGTTCACAACTCTTGTACATTGTGAAGACTCGAACCAACGTTTGTTGGTTAAAATACTCTTCACGGAACCAACGAAAGTGTTGGTTACGTGAGAATGCTCTTCACAGGAATGTGAAATTACGATAAATAACAGCCGATCGAGGTTGTAAGTTCTTGATCGATTTGCACTGTGAAAAGTCCTTTGACTTTTGATTTTCTTATACCAGTTTTAGTGATTTCAAGTTCACAACTCTTGTACATTGTGAAGACTCGAACCAACGTTTGTTGGTTAAAATACTCTTCACGGAACCAACGAAAGTGTTGGTTACGTGAGAATGCTCTTCACAGGAGTGTGAAATTACGATAAATAACAGCCGATCGAGGTTGTAAGTTCTTGATCGATTTGCACTGTGAAAAGTCTTTTGACTTTTGATTTTCTTATACCAGTTTTAGTGATTTCAAGTTCACAACTCTTGTACATTGTGAAGACTCGAACCAACGTTTGTTGGTTAAAATACTCTTCACGGAACCAACGAAATTGATGGTGACGTGAGAGTGCTCTTATATATATATATATATATATATATATACATATATATATATATATATATATATATATATATATATATATATATATATATATATATATAATATATATATATATATATATATATATATATATATATATATATATATATATATATATATATATATATATATATATATATATATATATATATATATATATATATATATATATATATATATATATATATATATATATATATATATATATATATATATATATATATATGTATATATGAGGTATAACGGAATTTAGCGGCACTCTCACGGTCGCGGCACTCTCACGATTTTTATAAGCGTTATAATGAACCTCTTGCAAAAAAATATCAGCCCATTAATACCATAGAAAAATGATCAAAATCTCTTTTGTTTTTATTTTTTTTTTCCTGAGTAACCGTTTGAAAAAAGATTAAATAAGCACAAAAAAACACAACAACAAAAGATGATTTTGAATTAAAATTGTTTGATAATGTTTGATTATAAATTATGTGTGATGGTATAATTGTAGTTGTGACGTAGTTCATTTGATCTTTGGTGGATTTAATATGTCATTAAAAGTAGTTTAAACCAACTTAAATAAAACTGTTCCGAAATTGTATTGATGGAGTTAGTTCGGATAATGTATTTAATTTGGTTCGATAATTTTTTTGAATTATTCTGTTTCTACTTATATTTTTTATTTAAACTAATCTGACTTATCTAATTTTATTTGGACACAAAACCGTCTGACCCCGAAATCTACCTATTTCTAGCGGATATACCTGCCTCTGGGATTTTTTTATTTTTGGCTTGGTTTAATCTGTTTGCTTCAAACTTTCATGTCTTTGGACCTTTAATTATTTATCCTTTGTTTGGATTGACTATTTTGACAGTTAAACTTAGACTTAGTATCAAGTTATCCAGCTGTTAGGATTGTCAATTTAGATATCAATTTTGATCTTTTATTTTGTGGTTTGTTGAAATTTATTTTGAGGATTGTTTTCAGATTTATTTTTAGATTTAACTGTAATTTGTCTACCAATTTTGCTAATATAAGAGGATTTAACGTCATTCTTAATACAGTGCACCCTTATCTTGAGAATTTTAAGCCTCATATTATTTTTTTAACGGAAACGATTATCAGCGCGAGAGCTGTATCGTTGGACAAAACTAAATATGTTTGTCCTAACTATGAGCTTGAATCTTCATTCTACTTTAAGCATGTGTTTGTGCTTTTATTAGAAATTCTGTACCATATGTGAGAATAAATAATTGTGAATTAAATTCAAAATTGCACAATATGGTTTCCCTTAAGATTACCTGCTCTAATCAAACTCTGTTTGTCTTTGGATTGTATGGCTCGCCCAACTCACCGGAGAACATAAATTTACTTCATGACCTATCTGAAAAGACAGATAGGTTGACTGTATATCCTAACGCTAAAATTATAGTTCTTGGTGATTTCAATGTTCATAATAAAGAATGGCTTACACACAGCTCTAAAACTGATGAGTTAGGTAAAGAAGATGAACTTTTTGCTCTTTATCATAATTTCACTCAGATAATAAATCAGGCTACCAGAGATCCTGACATTCCTCGCCAAAGTAGTAACTTGCTCGATTTGCTTTTGATAAATGACCCTTCGTTGGTTCAATTTAAAGTTTCAGAGCCTTTGGGTGGATCAGATCATAATTTGATCTCCACACATTTAAATATACAAGTACATAGACAGTTTAAAACTAATCCTCGTCTTGTTTGGGATTATAAAGCTGCAAATTGGCAGGGACTTAGAGATTTTTTTAAATGGTTTCCCTGGAAACGCCACTGTCTTTCCAGCCAAGATCCAAACATTGTTGCTTCTAATTTTTCAAAAATATTGCTAATGGGTATGCGTAGGTTTGTTCCAAATAGTTTGATTGTTCCGAAGGTTGATCGATGGTTTTCAAGTAGATATAAAAAAGCAATAAAAATTAAAATAAGGCTTTTCAAAACTTTATTAAAAGTAAATCTGATGAAAACCTTAGATTAGATTATACCGAATAGAAAGAAATTTATGTAGAAAATTAATAAATGCAGAGAAACATCTATATTTATTAGGAAAAAAGCTAACAAAATTTGCTGAGCACCCTACTGGCTCACAAAATTTTTATAAAGTCGCCAAGGCTGTTCAAGGAAATTTTTGTAAGCGCGAAATTTTTGTATACCTCCTCTTATTGATAGAGATATACCTGTTATTGACCCTAAAGAAAAAGTTAATTTATTAGGTAACTGTTTCTCGTTAAATTCTACATTAGTAGAACCCAATTTCCTACCTATACCAATTCTTAGAGTTTCTAACAAAATGGGACGGATACTTTTTTGTAAAAATATCATTCGGAAAATGCTCTTAAAATCAATACTAATAAGGCATCTGGACCTGATAGTATTCCTCCAATTATCCTTAAAACTTTTGCTAAGGAATTAGCACCAATCCTAACTAAAATTTTCTACTTGTCATATAAGAAAGGGATTTTTCCTGATATATGGAAAATGGCTAGTGTACAACCAGTTCCAAAGAAAGGTGCTAAAACGGATCCAAGAAACTACAGACCTATATCAATTTTGTCGGTTGTTTCTAAAGTATTTGAGAAACATGTTAATTTTAATATTACGAGCTTCTTAGAGTCGTCAAAATTACTTAATGAAAGACAATACGGATTCCGTAAAGGAAGAGCGACGGGAGATTTACTTTCTTTTGTCACGCATATTTGGAACAAGTCGCTTGAAAACCATGGTGAGACTTTTGGCGTTGCTCTTGATATTGCCAAGGCACTTGATAAAGTATGGCACAACAATCTTATTTGCAAATTGAGATGCTACGGCTTAGATGAGAAACTTATTTCTTGGTTACAAAGCTTTATTTCCTTTATCTACGAGCGCAAATTTCGGGTCAATGTTGATGGTGTTTCATCGAATATCTTTTCAAATAATGATCATGTACCTCAAGGTTCCGCTTTATCACCTACTCTTTTCCTTCTCTATATTAATGACTTGCTAGATTCAACAGTTAATCCCATCCATAGTTTTGCTGATGATATCACACTTCAAATCATATAAGGACAAATAAATTTTTTTGATATGACTCTATATAGATTTGACAACAAAATTATCACAAGTTGGTACAAAAAAGATTTAAATACAGGACGTACTTATATTAAATTATTTTTCTTTACATCCAAAAATCATGAAATTGAATGTAGTAAAATTATTCATAAATAGAGTTTATTCACTAACACATCCTAAATTTATAAACAATAACATAAATGAAATGATAAATATTTTGGAAAATAACAATTATCCTTTAGAACTAATTAAAAAATTAATTATTGAACACAACAACAAATTAACCAGTTTTCAAAAACAACCATCATCTTAACAATTAACCAATAACCAACTCTCTGATGGAACTAGTACAAATAATAATATTTTTGGCTCTATAACGTATATTCCAAATCTGACAGATAGTATCAAAAAAATTTTAAATGAACCAAATAATTTGCTGAGAATTTCAACTAAAATTATAAACAAATCACAACAAATATATTTGACTAATCTTAAGGACAAAATTAATAAGAAGAAAAAATTTGATATTGTTTACAAAATTAATTGTTGTTGTGGAAAATCATATATTGGACAAACAAGCCAAAGATTAAAAGAAAGAATTTATGGTCACAAAAGTAATATTAAATTAAAACAAAAAACTACAGCTCTCGCCCAACATTCAATTGACAATCAACACATTTGGAACATGGAACATCCTTCAATTATCTCTTCAGAAAAAAACACGAAAAAGAGAGAAATGATTGAATCAGCATACATTCATTTGGATAAACCGAACTCAATCAATTTTAAAACAGCTAATTGTTAGGTTATCGTTACCGGTGACTTCAACGTCCACAACAAATCATGGTTGGAATTCTTCAAATCGACCGACGATGTTGACAATAGTGAAAAACTGGTAGAAATTTTTGCCGCGTTTCAGGGCGTCTATCCCAAATTGTTAAAAGCCCAACTTTTACTCGCCGTAATGGCGGTGATAATAGTTTTCTTTTAGATCTCTATCTTACCACAATGCCAGATATTACGAGTGTTGATGTCGCGAAAGGAAGTATTGGAAATTCTGATCATTATTTAATTTCATCAGTTATCAAAACTGATTTACTTAAAACTACAGCTCCCAAGCCCCGCAAAATATTTCACTACTCAAAAATGGATAAGAGTGGTCTTCAAAATTTTTTTAATGGTTTCCCTTTCGACCGTCATTGTTTTTGAACTGACAATGTAATTGTTTCTGCTCAAAACTTTACAGAAACCATCCAATTTGCTATCAATAAATTCGTCCTTTTTTCCATAGTAAAACCCAAACAAAAATACTTGTATTCGAAAGCTGCCAAAGCGGCACTTAGAAACAAACGTAGATCATTTAATATATGGATTCATAACAAAACTCCCGCTAATCGATCCCAATATCTAGAGGCCAACAAAATATCTAACCAAATTGTCTCAAACGAAAAGTCTGAAACTGACAGAGCGAAAGCTTCAAAACTTACGTCTATGTCTATTTCTGACAAGAGTTTCTACAGTG
This sequence comes from Diogma glabrata, assembly GCA_963693315.1. Taxonomy (NCBI): domain Eukaryota; kingdom Metazoa; phylum Arthropoda; class Insecta; order Diptera; family Cylindrotomidae; genus Diogma; species Diogma glabrata. Next base: position 172,167,848 of record OY856186.1, read on the forward strand.
CCATTAATTCTTTAAATTCTGGTACAAAATCTTCTATTCCCCCTATTATTGATGGTGATTCAATCGTCAATGATCCCGCAAGAAAAGCTAAATTGTTCGCTGAACGCTTTGCTATGACCTCCACTGTTTTGGAAACTCCTAAAGAAATACCCAAATCCAGTCTTCAGGAGTTAATATGAATGAACTCCACTTCAAATAGTCGCTAAACTTTTAAGGAGGTTAAACATCAACAAAGCCGCAGGAATGGACAACACTCCACCCATTATTTTAAAAACCTTTTCTAAAGAACTTGCACCAACTTTGACTAAGATATTCTAGCAATCCTACAAATCTGATATATTTCCCCTATGCTTGAAGTTGGCAAATATTCAGCCTGTCCCCAAAAAGTGACCAAAATCCGATATCTCAAATTATGGGCCAATAGCCTTACTATCGGTAACATCCAAAGTCTACGAGCATTATAATACACACATTTCAAAATTTTTGGAAGTAAATCATTTAATAGCCGACAGCCAATATGGTTTTCGAAACAAAAGATCAACTACCGATCTATTAAACTATCTAGCGCATTGTTGGAACAGCATACTTGATAAAGGTGGTGAGACATAGGTTATCGCCTTAGACATCTCCAAGGCATTCGATCAGTCTGGCATGCCAACTTAATCAACAAGTTTCTTGCGTATGGTTTTCTTCTCAATGTTGTGCATCTGATTCAAAATTTTCTATCCAACCGATACATTTCAGTCTCCTTAGGCGGCTTTTCATCTAAGTCTAAACTAATTAACGCTGGTGTACCTCAAGGCTTAGTATTTTCCCCAACCCTATTTTTGATTTATATCAACGAATTGTTGAAAATCACCAGCAACCCAATAAATAGTTTTGCAGATGAAAGAACTCTGCACAAGTCTTTCGAGCCCGTTCCTTCAAACTGTAAAATACACGACCGAATTAATCCCACTCGGAGAGGCGCTGCCATAAACGTGAATAAAGACCTAAAAAAGTCGCGTTAAACCTGGTCAATTTAAACTCCACCAAAACACAGCTGTTGATTGCTTCCAGATCAAAGACCGAGCTTCCCGAAGACATTTTATTCAGTATGTGTGATGAACCAATAAGTGAATGTAAAAACACTCGATTATTGAGTCGACCTACTCTGGAACGTGTAACGAAGTAAGTACGACGCAGTTGGATAATTTCCTGATTCATAGATTTACTACTTTATCATATAGCTCAAATTTTCATTACATGCGACTTTCGTAAATAATTTTTATCATACTTAATTCATAGTCCTCCGTTAATATATTTTCCGCTACCCTAATTTAGTATTCCATTAAAAATAATTTTCTTTTGTGTAATACACTGATTTTGAGTCACTGCGTTCTCACCAGCATAATTTCACTATAATGATTAATTTATTTCTCCGTAAACTCAAACCATAACCGCCATCTGCTGTTGTTGTAGTGAAACCTAGGGTGGTTGTGCATATCTAACCAGCTGATTTCCTACCTTAAAACTGTATCCGTCAATCAGTATAGAAATTAACCAAGAACCGTTATATTTATTATTATCGATTCTTCTTTCCGCTATATCCATGTATATGTGTGATTCTCGCAAGCGAGATTCTGCTGTAAAGCAATTGCAGTTTGCTATTTTAATATTGGTTGTAATACGTCATAATCCGATATCCTAATAATACTGGGTTCCAATTAACTGCTAAGTTTAGATTTGGTTTAATAAAAATTACCGAATTTCAATTATAAAATGATATGATCAAGTTGTCAGACATTGTTGAACGTAAGAAGTTCTCACCGATTATATAGAAACAACCTATTGATTTGGTCAAATAAATTAGTTGTCTAAATTGATTTAGTATGTGTGGTACAATTTGTTATCAATTGGAACGCAGTCTTAACATAATTTCGTTTCTACTTGAGTTCCTTAATTTCGCTATTCCCCTGTAGTTTTCTAGTAATTAGTCACTCTAAAACTATTATAAAATTAGTTGTTCGTTCTCATTCCATGTTGATTACATGATTATTTCGTTTAAATGTTTTGAGGATAGTAACTATCCTTGAAATATCTTCCAATTTTTATTGCAACCTAATAACCAGTATTACTTGATAGGGGAAAATAAAATAATGATAATTTTTAAATGTAAACTCTACAAGAAACTGCGTTATCGATTCTATTATTCACCTATATATGGCAGCTAAAATCGTGTAGTCTCTCTCTTATCTTTCTTAGTCTGTTTTTCCATATAGTGGATTTTTGTTTTGACAGAATGTCAGACATCGTGAAACGTGTGATTTATGTTTTATAAAAATGCTTGAAAATAAAATGTTCTTTTTTTCTCTGATAATGCTCGAAAATAAAATATTCTTTTCTAGGATAATTAGCCAAATTTATTATAGAATAACAAATTACAAATCCAGAGTTCAGATGAGATCAGTTTCGCTGCTTGTTATTTTCATCGATATTAATGGACGGTCAAAATTAACGTAAGATACAGGTAAATCAATAGCGAAAATTTAATTAACCAAATCAGAAAAGAAAACGAAACTAACGGTTTTGGTGTAGTGAAATGCACAAAATTTTATTGATAAAATTCCTAAGAAAAGTTACAATTAATTATTAAAATATAGTAAATAATTTATGAACCGAGAGTTCAGTTCCGATTGGAACATTTTCGTTGCTTGTTTTGTCTTTTTATTATTAATGGATAGTAAAATTACTGTATGATGTAGTCAAATTAGTGGTAAAACTTTGATTACCAAGAATTAAAAAAAAAGAAAACTAACTGTTTGTGAAGTGATATGTACAAAATTTTTGTTTGCAAAAGTGATTTAAAATCAAAATTTTCTGTGTTAAACTAGAACACTGTATTAGTGTAATAAATCGGGAGAGAGTAAATTTACAAATAATTATTAAAATATAGTATGGTAATAATTCATAGTTATAGGTCAATTAATTAAAAATTAAATTAGCTTAACCGTGGTCAAGGTGAAAGTGTCACCGTTTAGCTGTTTAATTGACAACCAATAGCCTTAAGCATTATAATAAAATACAGAAAACTGTTAACCAAAATAAAATCTTTTTGAGTTGATGACTGATTGAATGGTGAGGTTCCATAAGGAGGAAAGCGGGTGATTTTTGATCTTACACCCTGATGAGTGTTGGCGTTTTGGCAGTGGAGATTCGTTTGGTCTTTATTCGTGAAATAAGCAATTATTTTGCAATATACATATAACTACGCATACTTTTATAACGTTCATTCGCAATCGAAGTCAGAAACTATTATATACGTTATTAACTAAATACAACCTTTTCCTGCAACAACTTACATATTACTATGCATACTTGTATAACGTTCATTTGCCATTGAAGTCAACAACTGTTATATATATGGCTTAATTAATTCAATTAATTCAACTACCAATGGTGATATAACTGTTCGGATCATCATTAAATATATCATTATTAATTCATTTAATTCAAATACCAATTGTGTGATAACTTTTCGGATCATCATTAGATATAACAATATTTGTTTCAATATTTCAACTACCAACTGTGATATGGCGGTGCATCATTAAATCTACCACTATTTGTTCGATTACTTCAAATACTAGCTGTGATACTGCGTGTCGGCTCATCATTCAATAAACCAATATTGGTTTCATTATTTCAACTACCAACTGTGATCTACCTGCACATCATTGCTTAGAACCATATTTGCTAATTATTTGAACTCCGGGCGAGATCGTCGGCTGATGTCACGGGAGCAAGTGGCGGGATCTGGACAAAGCCATGCGGTGAGTTTCCTAGTTTTATTATTTTTGGGTGTGTGTGTGTAGGGGTATATGTGTGTATGAATGAGCGAGTGGATGCGGTGCGTGCACGTATGAGGAGAGAATGTACCAGATTTTATACGATTCTTTCCACGCAACCAATCCATCACTAACAGGAACTTATCAACTTAATCTACCAAATTCTTTTTATTACAAATTATTTTTTTGTTTTACGTGTAAGTGAAGGATGAGTGCTTGGAAGGGTTGGGGAACAAATTCCTATATTATATTCCTTTTATATAACAATATGGTTGACGGTCTAACGAAAGAACTTGAAGTTTTGACCAGTAATTATTCATCGTCAAATTTACAACAAGGTTGGCTTTCGTATCAAGCATTTGCGTTATAATGCTTATACCCACAAGCTGAGAAGACTATAATTAACTTATCAACTAAAAATTTAAATGGAGATGTCATCATTTTGACAGGAACCTCAAAACAAATGGAATCGAATTTTTGTTAAATTCAGATTCTTGGTAGATGTTGGTAATTCACCTATTCTATCTGATTGCCGAACAAGCTGGCCAACGTTACTCAACCTAACCCGCTCAACCAACGATGCCTTGGGGTTTATCCCTAAAGGTTTTATTTTGGCTTCGATTTAATTCTTTTTTTTTGAATCGTAAGTTAAATTTTCGGCAAAAGACGGGCCAAGCCTGCATTTGGTCTTGAGGATCGTATACCAGCTGGACGACTCTTATAGCTCGTATCAGAATATATTGTTGGTATTTTTTTTTTTTTTTAATAAAATGTGTTGTGTAGTAGGAATTACAATATGTGTCACAATAACACATAAAACCCTTTTAAGACCAAGGTCCCACAACAACATACGTTCAAAGGTGTTGATGAACGTTAATCTTTCTTTTTTTGTTTTTTTATATTTCTTGTTAAAGAATGGATAACTAAAAAAAAATCCTATCACTGACAAAATATGACATAGGCCAATATTTTATGATAGAATAGAGAAAATAAAAGTAAATTAAAAAGTAAATAGCAAATTTTTACAAAAATTTGCTGCCACTTTTTACGATTTTTCTATCTTTGGTGAATACACTTAATAGGTTTTTAGTTGCGGTGAATTATTTCATTTTAGAATTAAAATGGATTCATAAAAATTGTAAATATATATACTTGGTTATTATTGATTTTAAAGGAGATAACCTATGAAGAAAATATTATTTCGCTATCCCAAATATTGAATCGATACAAAATAATACAAAAAAAAATTATAATAAAATTTGTTCAGTTTTATGTTGTGAATTTTTTTTACAATTATTGTTACCTTTTTATATTCCAATTAAGTCAACAAAATACATCGGAAAGAATACATGCAATTGTTTCAAGTGTGTTAGAGTATGGGCCTGGATGTGGATATGGATGATAGTGTGCATGTGTGTGAGGATGTGAGAGGGCATGAGGTGTGAGAGTGTGAGAGTATGTGAGTAAATGTGGGGTTGGACGTGAGGATCGTGGTTCTTTCGCCTAAGGGGTCACCGGTGTCGCATGATTTCACTTGCCTTTTTTCCATTTCCGTATATATCGTGTATTTCGCGTACAATTTCCGTATTTGTGCTGGAGTAGCAGGAATTACAACTCGATCCCAATGCTGTCGCTAGTCAGGAGCATATAAATAAACGCGAACTGCTATGCCTATTCGTTGTTCTGCAACGAAGAAAGCGCTTCATTACAAACGATCATGTAATGGCGAGGGGAAAAAGCGCGTCTAAAAAACTCGGCCTCCATACCAATTGCTCTATGTTTATAAGTCCTATACCCCTTTGGGGTTCTGCTTCTGTTTCCATTTGGGCCCTCTTGGACTCTGTTCAAAAGCGGGCTATACGAATTTTGGGTGATCGAGATTTGACATCAAAACTTTATTCCCTACAACATCGTCGCACTGTTGCTGACCTCATTTTTTTTACAAATATGGTCATCAACAGTGCTCAGATGAAATCAGCAGTATCATGCCTCAAACTTATTCTTACCCCCGTTTCGCTCGGCAATCGGGCTAGCGCAACCAGTCAAACGGTCGAGATCCCACGCTGTCATACTGGCAGATCGCAGAAAGACTTCTTTGTCCGAACTGCATTCAAATGGAATAGTTTGCCATCCATAGTTTCAGTAGGTTTCAATCCGCGGAGGTTTAAGAAAACCGTTATCAACACCTTAGAGCGCAAGCTGTTGTGGGACCTAGGTCTTAAAAGGTATTTATGTGTTGTTGTGACACATTTTGTAAACCCTATAACACAACACTTTTTATTTAAAAAAAAACAAAAATATACCACAAGTCTTAATAAGATTTAAAGCTCGACTTAGAAGTTACTCAAGATTTAAATAAACAGGTGTTCGGGAGACCCCGCTGTTTTGTTTAATTTTGAAATAAATCAAGATATTCCATTTTCTATTGAACCAGGATTATATATAAAAAGTTTCATGAAAGTCTCATGCATTTTTGTGACCCATTTCATCTTAGGATGAGTGATAGTATTTTTTTGCAACAATGTTTTTTCTTTAATACTAATACAATCCATATGAAAAATATATATCGTTCGAATGCGACTGCCAATCTTGCGTAGTTTGAGCAATTTTTCAGATTTTCTTAAACATAACTTATTCCAAGAGGTAAAAATTTCAAGGGTAATTTTAAAAATAATGGTAGCAATAATTCTATTCCAAAAGCTTCTTATCAATTTAACACACAATATCAATGTCTATTGCGTAAAGCTCCTTCGGTTGTATACACAAATTTTAAGATATCATCTTAAAATCTTCAACTTTCTTTAAAACCTACTGCAATATCGTTCAACATCAATATTCACATATCTCAATCTTCACGTAACCAATCGTAATAGGTGAAGGTCATTTAATTTATCAAAATACATAAAGTGTTAATTTTAAGGTATAGTCACAACAACCATGTTTTTGTTTTTTATGAATGATACCATTACCTCTTTGTTTTTTAGTGTTTCTTGTTTTGTTTAATGTTTCTTTAAGAAATAAAATTCAAAGACGTTTGGTTCAACAAAAAGAGAGAGTTTTTTTTATCAATATTGAATTTATAAATAATAAACAAAATAAATAAATGAAAAAAATCCACAACAGGGTCAGATTATTTTAATTTTCGATTTCAATTTTAGTTTTGGTTTAACAGTTTTCGTGAGTGGTGGATAATTGGCTATTTATTTCTCTACTCAAGTGGACAATCAAAATTTTTTTTAATTTAATTTAATTATTTCATTAGAACTATGTTTTAAAGTTTAAATTATAATTTATTAACAAAATGTTTTTAAAAGTTTTTTTCTTAAGTTTTTTATTTAATTGTAAGTGTAAAAAAATTTTTTTCTTGTAATTACAAGACTGCTATTTGCAATTTATTATACTGTTTCACAACTATTGCTGTCATTGTTATTTCTTGTATTGCATAATTTTTTAACAAAATTAATTTGTTGATTTTATTTATTTGTACTAAAATAAATAAAATAAAATTTGTTAAGTTTTTAACATTTGTGTGTGACGACAAGTGGCAAAAGAAGTGAAATTTTTTAGTGATAAAGAGAAGAAAGTAATAAGTTAATTAATTACTAATTAATTTTTTGATAGCAAAAAATTTAAAAATTGTGAAAATAAAGAACAATAAATCTATATAAAACTAACATTTAACAACTTTAAGAGATGCCGCCAATTTTCGATTGGGGTCATTTTATAATAAAATATGGAAATATTTCAAACGTGCAATTATTTTAGTAGGCGTGTTTTTTATTTTTGATGTATCTAAATGCCAAGTGAACGGTGTCAGTATTGAAATGAATGTTTTTTTTGTAATAAAACACAATATGTATAAAGTTGAGTCAGTCCTTCGAAATTTGTGAAATGTAGTCAAATAGGATTAGCATAGCACAGTATGTACCAAAGAACTATATCACCGTAAAAACAATTCTACAAACTACTGCAAACTGTATTTAGTGCAAACCGAAATGAAACCAAAACTGTAATTCAAACTAGTGGTTCAATTGAAACAAAATGGAAAAGCATAATCAACTCATGATGAAATCTATTACATGAATACAACCGAAATTCGAAATAAATATGAAGATACAGTTAAGCAAGTGAATAAAAGTTTAGGAACGATCTCAGAAGATAAGACTGCTAAAAACATCAGTACCAAATAGGAACAAACGCACCCTACATCGATGTGTAAAAAAGGTCACCATTCACCAGCTAGTACACACGACAGTCACACACGTTTTATCAATAACGGATTATTTTTTACATCCCTACATCCCTACAAACTAAAAACAACAACTTAATATATAGTTTAAAATGTAAACATTTTATGTCAGCTGTACGGAGAATGAATGAAATTTACAGATTCCAAACCGGATATTTATCGAAACTTACAAATACCATCCTTCTTTGCACTTAGCAGTTAGAAATGCCACACAGAATCTGAAGAACAGGGATCTGTAGCCAAATTCTGTAACCGTGAAGCGGTGAAGTGTTAAAAATTTCTTCGTTTCTTTTCATTAAAAAACTTATCACTTCACCGCTTCACAGTTACAGAATTTGGCTGCTGATAATACGACAGCAGTGGTATTCAAGTCAGATATAACCTTAACAGTGCACATAATTACACCACTATGAACTAGCATATGGGGTAACGGAAAAATATAAACCTACTGCAAAGGCTGTTTTAAAGAATTCACAAACTAAAAAGGTTTTAGTTCAATAAAGAAAGAGCAAAGTGATAAGTTTCGCAATTATCGAGCAATAAAACTACGCTTTCCTCGCTATCATACAAGTTCTAATAGCATACAATGGGGTACATAATACAGCTTAATAATCTAGTCTACGCATATTACTCATAGATCTGAAACAAAATGCCAAAATACTGTCTATTAGAAGCCCTAATGCCTCATTTCCCGTAAAACAATCTTGGAAAAGTGCGTAAATGTGCATTAGTTTTGCATATTACAAAATATCCATGCACAACGTTGTGCATAATACAAGTCAAGCACACGATGTGCACCATACCGCGCATACGTCATAAAACACCTTAGCACATGTTTGCACACAAATACTTAGCCGAATGTTTCACGAATAATAAAAAACGAAGCGAAACGAAATTTATTTAATAGTAAGAATAATAAATAAAGAATTAAAAAAATGAAACTTTTTATGAGATAATATGACTTTGGTAATAGTAAATGGATGAATTTTATTTTATTTTCATCTAAAAGTATGTACGAAAGAATTGTTTTTGTCATTTTATAATATTAAGAAAATCGTGGAAAATTAATATTATTTTTTATATGTAAGCCGAATATTTAAATTTTTTGAATGCTGATTATTTTCATTTAAATTGTATCGTTAAAAAAATGGCGAAAACAAAAATATTTGTTTAGGAAAAATTCATAACGTATTAGAAGATCCTAGTTATAAAAGTTATACATCAAACATTTGTGTATTTATTCCTGCAAGTTTTATGCTTATTTTGTATACATGTTTAAATGATTCAAAAAAGTTAAATTAAAACAAATAGGAATGACATTAAAACTCAATTACTTTTTAACTTCAATTAAATTTAAAATAAACATTAGAATATTTTAAAAAAAACTTTAAAAGTATTGAAGTAAAAAGTACACGAAATGCGCATAGGCTTGTGCACCAAGCACATAATATTTGTGGGTTCATATGGTATTTTATCATCATCATTCGAAGCGCCTATTCTATTCAACACAAATACTGCAATATTAATTCTTCATTTTAAAAAATTTTAAGTTGATTAATTAACTTAAAATAATGATGGTTTGGTTTCCAGTTGTTTAAATTAATTTAAAATAAATTTAATAATTTTTTTTTGCTTTAACAACTTTTTTATAATATTTTGTTACATGTTTCAACCATAAATGGTCATTCTCAAACATTTGAAAATATTATGAATCAAATAAAAACATTTTTCATTCAACAAAATTTTTGTTTGATAAAAAAGCATACTACAGAAAATTTTAATTGAAATAACTTGAATGAAAATTATTTTTTATAAACAAATTTTAGAAGCTTGCTATTTTAATTTTATGAATGAAATATGATTTTTAACAGAAATTTTAATTGAATTATTCCAAAACAGAATTGTATAAAATGTTTGAATTAAAAGAAAGTTTGTCATTTAATATTAAATTTGGTTGTGTTTTGAACCCTTTGTAAATTTCAAATTCTTCAAGAGAGTCCATTAAAACACCTTGATTACATAAATGTAAAGCCTTCAAATTTTGTTCAAAACTGGTATAATTATGATTGTTATCAACTAAATGGTTTTGCAAAAATAGACTTTAGATTTTGTTTATTTTTCTTCATTGGAAGATGCTCTTTGAATCTATCTTTGAAACATCTGCCGGTTTTCCCGATGTAAAACTTTCCACATGAATCACATTTAATTTTATATACTCCTGAACAAGATTCTAATTTAAAATTTAATTTTGGTTTAAACATTTTATATAAATTATTGTTTGTGCGGAAGGATATTTTATATTTATATTTTTTAAAATGGTTTCGTAAAATATTTGGTAAGATATTTGTGTATTCCATTGATACATATTTTATATTATTCTCATTGTTAATATTTGGATTATTTAATTTGTTTATTTTCCTTGAAAGTAATTTATCAATAAATTTAGAGTCATATCCATTATCTAAAGCAATAAATTTTATAGTGTTTAGTTCTTCTTGAAAATTTAGAATATTCATTGGAATATTTAGCATGCGATGAATTAGTGAGTTAAATGTTGCTGTTTTTTGTGAATGTGGGTGATGTGATGTTTTATTTATAGTAATGCTAGAAGTTGTAGGTTTCCGGTAAATTTTATATTCAAAATTATTATTGTTTTTCAAAATTGTTAAATCCAAAAAATTTATTTGATTATTATCTTCAATTTCAAGAGTAAATTTTATATATGGATGAACATTGTTCAAATAATTTTTGAAAATTTCTATTTGTCGAATTGTACCATTAAATAAAATGAAGGTATCATCAACATATCTTGAGTACGAAATTATTAAATTTTGTTGTTTATTTAAATTTGAGAATATAAATTTATTTTCAAAATAATTTAAGAAAACATTAGCGAGTAAACTGCTTAATGGAGATCCCATTGCAAGTCCTTTTTCTTGAAAAAAAAATTTATCATCAAAAGTAAAATAATTTTGTTGTAGAATAACTCGAATTATAATAATCAATTCATTAATTTTAAGTATATCTAAAGTACCAGTGTTTTTTAAATTTTCTTCTAATATATCAATAGTTTCAATAACAGGAATATTTGTATACATATTGGTTATGTCTAAAGATATCATTTTATATTGAAATAATAAATTAATATTATTTATTTTTTCTATTAAATGTAAATTGTTTTTAATTGTTTTCAAGAACCGCCGTCAAAGTATGTTTAGCTGCACAAAAATTATGGATTAAAAATGAAATAAAATTCTCGTATTCTAAAAAGGTAATGCTCAATAAATTGTTATATAAAACCCATTTAGAAATGCTCAATACTATACATCCTGCCATCATCAATGATATTTTAGAAAAAATTAATGATCAAATCACAAATATAATTAGCGAAATAGTTTTGACACAAAATAATAAAATCCAAAAACTTTATGAACAACAGCATGTTCCAATTGATATCAAATTAAATAACAAACACATATTTTTTCCAAAAATTATGAATTACACAGATATTATCTTAGATGATTTTGAAAATCAATTATTATGCAAAGGTCTAAATTATAATATACCAAAATTTAACAAAAATAGTATGACATCAGAGATAATAAATGCTGAATCCATAATTAAAATGCTACCTACTGCTGAAACAAGAAATGAAGCAAGATGTATAATTACAAGAAAATTTAGTAATATTGTTGAAAGTGGTTATCGTAATAATTTTCTCAAAAATATTTATCAAAATGAAATTAATTCTGTTAAAAACATAAAAGCCAAATTATTAGAACACAACGTAATAATTACAGAATGTGATAAAGGTAACACAATAGTATTATTATATAACCAAGATTATTTAGATAAAACATATGGTTTTATTAACAATAATGATATAAAAATTTTACAAAAAGATCCAACAAAATCATATGTCAAAATTATTAATAATATTATAAATAATAGCACAAATTTATTTGATCATCACACCCAAATTAGTTTAAAACAAATTCATGCAAGAGCACCCGAGTTTAAAGGTTTACCAAAAGTTCACAAAGAAAATATACCAATTAGACCTCTTATCAATTACAAAACTGCACCTTCTTATAAAATAGCAAAATTTTTAATCAAAATTATTACTAATAATATCACATTAATCAATAACCAATCTATTAAAAACAATTTACATTTAATAGAAAAAATAAATAATATTAATTTATTATTTCAATACAAAATGATATCTTTAGACATAACCAATATGTATACAAATATTCCTGTTATTGAAACTATTGATATATTAGAAGAAAATTTAAAAAACACTGGTACTTTAGATATACTTAAAATTAATGAATTGATTATTATAATTCGAGTTATTCTACAACAAAATTATTTTACTTTTGATGATAAATTTTTTATTCAAGAAAAAGGGCTTGCAATGGGATCTCCATTAAGCAGTTTACTCGCTAATGTTTTCTTAAATTATTTTAAAAATAAATTTATATTCTCAAATTTAAATAAACAACAAAATTTAATAATTTCGTACTCAAGATATGTTGATGATACCTTCATTTTATTTAATGGTACAATTCGACAAATAGAAATTTTCAAAAATTATTTGAACAATGTTCATCCATATATAAAATTTACTCTTGAAATTGAAGATAATAATCAAATAAATTTTTTGGATTTAACAATTTTGAAAAACAATAATAATTTTGAATATAAAATTTACCGGAAACCTACAACTTCTAGCATTACTATAAATAAAACATCACATCACCCACATTCACAAAAAACAGCAACATTTAACTCACTAATTCATCGCATGCTAAATATTCCAATGAATATTCTAAATTTTCAAGAAGAACTAAACACTATAAAATTTATTGCTTTAGATAATGGATATGACTCTAAATTTATTGATAAATTACTTTCAAGGAAAATAAACAAATTAAATAATCCAAATATTAACAATGAGAATAATATAAAATATGTATCAATGGAATACACAAATATCTTACCAAATATTTTACGAAACCATTTTAAAAAATATAAATATAAAATATCCTTCCGCACAAACAATAATTTATATAAAATGTTTAAACCAAAATTAAATGTTAAATTAGAATCTTGTTCAGGAGTATATAAAATTAAATGTGATTCATGTGGAAAGTTTTCCATCGGGAAAACCGGCAGATGTTTCAAAGATAGATTCAAAGAGCATCTTCCAATGAAGAAAAATAAACAAAATCTAAAGTCTATTTTTGCAAACCATTTAGTTGATAACAATCATAATTATACCAGTTTTGAACAAAATTTGAAGGCTTTACATTTATGTAATCAAGGTGTTTTAATGGACTCTCTTGAAGAATTTGAAATTTACAAAGGGTTCAAAACACAACCAAATTTAATATTAAATGACAAACTTTCTTTTAATTCAAATATTTTATACAATTCTGTTTTGGAATAATTCAATTAAAATTTCTGTTAAAAATCATATTTCATTCATAAAATTAAAATAGCAAGCTTCTAAATTTGTTTATAAAAAATAATTTTTTTATTCGCCTACATATTAAAGTGTTACTTTATTACTGTGATTTGCGGCTTTAAAGTATCACTTTTCAAATATTTATTTTGTTGTCATAGCTACGTCCAAAAAAGTAAAAAGCATTTGTATTTGTTTAAATTCTATGAAAAATAAAATTTTTTATCAAAGCAACCCTCAAATTCAAAATTTCATTGTCCAATTAAAATAGTTGTTATCATTTGTTGTCATAGCTACACAATAATTTGGAAAAAATAATAAATATTTTGTCAAAGGTTACTTGTTCCACATATTTTTATTTTAAAATTTATGAAAATTTATAATTTTAATTTAGAATAAACAACTTTTCTTAAAATATTTTGCTTGCGGCGAATAAAAAATAGTATATGATGCACGGACGTAAGCTATTTTGGACTTAATGTGGGTGCAAATCTCGGCTAGCGCCTCGATTTGCAAACTCCACATCCGTCCAAAATCTTTAGCTTTACGTCCTAGCATCATAATGTACTATTATTCAAGTTATTTCAATTAAAATTTTCTGTAGTATGCTTTTTTATCAAACAAAAATTTTGTTGAATGAAAAATGTTTTTATTTGATTCATAATATTTTCAAATGTTTGAGAATGACCATTTATGGTTGAAACATGTAACAAAATATTATAAAAAAGTTGTTAAAACAAAAAAAAAACTATTAAATTTATTTTAAATTAATTCTTCTACTCAAAATTTTAATTCTGAATTATTCGTATGTATCATAGTTCTTGCCAGTTCTACCAATGTTTTCATTTACGGTGTTTTGATGACAAATACCACGTCGTTCTAAAATTTCCCAAACATTCTTATCTATATATTCTGTTCCATTATCCGTTCGGGAAACTTCAACTTTATTTCCATTTTCGGTTTCAATACTGTTTAGAACAAAGTTCAACCAATTTGTTACTTCACTTTTATGACTAATAAAATGAATATTTTCTGTAGTTCGAAAATCATCCTTGAAAAGCACAAAATATTTCGAGTCGTCAATTGATTGAATTGTTTTTCCATTGGTCCACATATGCCTGATGATATTATTTCGCTTGGATAATTTGCACAACTTTTACTATTTGAAAAAAGAAATCGATGCTGTTTGCCAAGCATATAGAACCATCGCAAAAAAAAATTTCTTGATCATCCACTTTTAAATCTAAACATTTTATCTCTCTTTTTACGTGAAGTATATGTTAATGACCCATCCTTTCGTGCCATAAACTCAAAGCCGTTGAAACTACTGCATGTACTTGATGAGTTTTAATTACATCTGGATAAATAACTTTAAACTTCATACTATATATAGATGGTCTTCTATCTGTCGTTCTCCCACTGTAACCAATTCACTGTTCTTATAAAATTTGTAGAATTTTTCGACACATGTAATAGTGTAACCTTTATTTAATTGAGTAAATAAATTTAATTTAATACCTGACCCATGTAGAACATTTGCCAAATGTTTTTCAATCCATTTGCCATTCTCCAAACATAAAATGATTATATTACCATGTCCAATAGCATCTATTAAGATGCTATTGGACATGGTCTAAACTCTAAAGCAACGTTCGTTTTATTTACAGTACCACAAACATTCTTTTCTTTTTCTCTATTCAGATAGTTTCTTTTAAAATGACCTCATATGCCACAAATAAAACATTTTCCCGTTGTATTCTTATGTTGATTTGAATCTTATTAGATCGATTTTTAAAACGTTTCCTTGCAAAGAAAGCATTTTCCTGTTGTTCGTTTTCCTGAGTATGAACCTTGTTTTTTCCATCATTAATCTGCCGATTAAGTTCACTAATGTATTCTTTTCATTTAGTCAACCCATGCGCTAAAAAAGTGATTGTAACTGGAGTGTAATAAAATTAATATTTTTTGCAATCATCATGCTATATGATACTGGTTCATCTAGTTCACGAAGACTTTCTGATAGTTGTTTCAACTGTAAAATATGCGTGTCTAGTCATAGGATATTTTTTTACGTAAAATTAATATAAAATTTTTGTTGTAAGAAATGAATATTTGTTTGTGATTTTTGTTTTACATATCTTTTGCCGAATTCGAAACCAATATATATGTCAGTGGCTGGTTACCCACCGTTGTTGCTATCACCATTTGTGCATTGCTCTCAGCTTTCCTCCAAGTATTATAATGAACAACATTTTGTCCGATCATTTCATGCTTGACAACTTTTTAATTCGCCTGACACAACGTCAAACCAATCATTTGCATTTAAAATGATTTTTCAATTGGTAGAATTATAAAAATGCTGATAATATATATTTAATTATATTCACATATATTTACAAAAACTGATTCTTGATTCTGATAAATTGATTCTTGTTTGAAACCACCATTCTGCCTAATTTTCTGCATTGTTCACAACTTTAGCATTTTCTTTAATTCGCTATTTTCCATTTTAAAATTGTCTTATTCTTATACATACAACCATAAAATATACCGGTATCCATAAAACAAATTTACACCACTTTATATCTAAGAAAACGAATTTTTTTATTTACGTACAAAGTTATATATCACATGTGACCTTTTCACACAATGTTTTTGTTCTCTATTATATTAATATTTAAAACACATTAAGATTAGGTAGGGTGTTTGGGCCTATAACCTGTTAAAGTTTATAATTTATAAGTCTCAAAGTGTTTCATGAACAGATTTATTTAATAAATAATAAATAATTTAAGATAAATAATCTACACTATGTGTTTCATTATAATTAGAGCAATGAACAATGGAATAATACAACAACAATCAGAGAGAAAAAATTTTCACATTTTTGTAAATAGGTTAAAAACTGTACTTTCAAAAAACTACCAGGAAAATTGTATTGGACCGAAAAGAAAACCTTTCCGACAACCGACAACTCGACAAAGTCGAAAATAATTTTTATCAAAATCTTCACTCTCAGTCCATACTAAATAACATTTAAAACGATGAGCCAACTAGTTTTCTCATTCAATCTTTACAACATTTCCTATAACCGTGAATTTTTTTTTGTTTTTTCTATTATAATATTCGAAGTTAGAGAGAATTCTGCCCCCAGGAGGATCTCACGTTTTTTGTAATAACTCCAAAACAAAGCAATCGGTAATTTATTGAATTTTTTTTTAATATTTTAATCTTTAACGATTTTTCTAAATCAAACTCGCACCTTTAAAAAAAACCTTCGTTTCACTATCTCCTTACCTATGTCTATAAAATACAGATAAAAACAAACATGTGTTTTTTTTGTTTTCAATACCCGCGGACATTTTAAAATGTAGAAAAAGTTGATAGCACTTATAGTTTGTGAGAAAATCGATTATGTAGAAATTCGACCGTTATCTCACCAATAGGGTACCGCTTTTACTTTTTCAAAGTACGGAACCCTAAAAATTATTATTTCAAACTTAATTTTTTTTATGGCGTACTAGAAGACATTTGTATTTTATGTATATCAATATAGACTAAAAAATTCAATTGTTTCTTAGTTTTTAGCTTATTAAGTAAATCATAAAATCTTGTAGGCACCACTGGCGTTGTTGGGTATTATGCAGTTCTAGGAATGAAAGGCGCAATAACGTCCGTAACGCCCGTGGTACATAAATATCTATTAACCGTCACCGTCATTCATTGAAATAAATTCTTTCATCCAAATTCATATTAAAACAATAACAATCACGCAATTATGATTATACTTATCAATATAATTATAATATTAAATTATTTTCTATTCTATTGACAGTTTAAATAAAAACAAAAGTGAATCGGAATGGAAAAAATCTATAATCAAGTGAAAGTCGAATTAGTATCTATTTAGTATTTATCATGCAATTTTTTATAAGATTTAACAAATATGTATTTAAATATCATAAAAAATTATAGCAACAGAGTTTACTGCACGATTTATTAAAATATCTCGGTTAAGTAATTTATATTACGGTAGCGTGACGGAATCTATGGGTGGAAAACTGATTTATTGCTTTTTTGAACTCTTTAATTTCTAAAATAATATCTCAAACAAAGATCATTGAATGGTAATATTTTCAGACCTACATCTAGATATTTTAAAAAGACACAATTGGGATTAACTTGAATTCAATAATAGAATCATAATCGTGTAAGTCAAATAAGCATTTGATTTCTTTATAACTTATTCTGTCCATATAGTATATACCTTAAATGAAACTGAAAGTTATTAGAGTTTATATATAGATGAACAAGAAAAAATAAAAATAAAACTAGATGTATCTGAAAATACGATTTCATTTACATATTTATGCGAAATGCGATCAAGCAATAACTATGATCACTGGTTATATGTGCGGCTTAATTTGAACATTGAATGATTCATTTGTCAGGTTTTCAAGTTGCTACATAAGAAAGTGTAGGGCACATACTTTGAACCACACAACTGTTCGTGTGCGTTCTCGGTGTTCTAGACCGAGTTGTGAAAACTTGACAATTTATCTAAAACTTATCATATAAGTAGTATGGACAAAATCAAAAATACAACTTATTTAAGAATTTTTTTAAGGTGCATAGTTATAGCACCCCAACATCCATGAAAAATGCCATTTTTCACAATCCGAGATAACATTGAAATTAAATTGCTCAGGAACGGCTATAAATATTTTAACAAATTTTTTTTTGTTTGATAGGTAATTACCCGAGCAGAAATTAGTTAGGGAAAACCTATATACAGTCAGGGCGTGATCAGGGCCTGTTCAGTTCTACCATGACAATCCCTATTAGGGCAATCTGATGTGGGCCTGTTCCGGGCCTGATTTAGAATACCCTTTTAGGGATAACCTTATTTGAATAATTCCGGCCCTGATCAGGTTTTTCGTATTTGACCCCTAGCTGAAATTTCAATTGGTTAAAATTCACTAGAGTATTATCCATTTTAAAAATATATAGTTAAAATCGTTTCATGTATGTTTTAGTTAATGCTTCTCGGCTGAAAGACTTTAATAATAATGATTAAGGTGGTATGTATGTTTTAATTTTTCCATTGCAATTTTTTTATTTTAATTTGATTCATTTATGTGTTTAATATATAAATATATATCAGGGTCTGGTCTGGATATCCCAATCAGGGCCTGATCCAATTAACCCAATCAGGGTCTGATCCGGTAATCCCAATCAGGACCTGATAGGGCAAAAGCGTTACACTCATGATTAGGGCCAATGCCTGATCCGAATTAGGTCAAACCTGATCAGGACCTTACTTGAGTCCTGACAAATTTCTGCTCGGGTATATATCTAAAATGGATAATACTTTAGTGAAGTTTAACCAAATGAAATTTATTTAAATGAAATAGGGCTCAGATCCGGACAAATAGGGAAAACCTTAATTGAGAAATCAAGATCCGGCATTTACTACTAGGGATAAGATAAGTTTTCACAGTCCGGGCCGAATCAGGACAAATAGGGCGTGCCCTATTAGTGCCCTATGCAAATGCCCTATTAGGTTTTACCTTATTACAGCCTTATCCGGGCCGGATCATAATAGGGCGTTCCTGAACAAAATGCTAGTCGGGATATTTTAGAGTAAGGATAGAACTATATTTAGCTATTTAAAAAATTCAATTCAAATAATTTTTTACCCTAGCGCCATTATTAAAAAAGTTTTTTTAATATTTTAAATTTAAAATTAATTAAAAAAAATTTAATTAATATTTTTTCTAAAGATTAACTAATCAATCACCTATCCAACAAAAAGAGTTTGTTGAAATCAGTATAGCCATTCTTAAGCAATTTAATTTCAAAGTAACCTCGGATTGGTAAAATGTTCATTTTTATGCATGTTGGGGTTCCCCAGGGCTCAAACTATGCACATTGAAAAAATTCTAAAATAAGTTGTATTTTTGATTTTGTCCATACTACTTATAAGCCAAGTTTTAGGCAAATGGTTAAGTTTTCACAACTCGGTCTAGAGCACGAATTTTTCTTCAATACGAGCTTGCATTGTAAACGTACTCGTAAACGTAAAGATAGTCCTTAGCTCGAATTACGCCTACTAAAAGTGTGAGACGTCCCCACGATTTTGGACGAGAAAACTCGACACACGGTTTTTGTGTCAAAAATCTCATTACATTTTGATTTTTCAAAAAGTACTCAATTCTAAAATCTAGTTAAATCTTTAATGTTTTATTACATTACATATTTACAAAACTTCCT
>OY856186.1:172192866-172245970 GCA_963693315.1 Diogma glabrata
AATCAATTTTTTGCCAATCAATGACATTTTAAGTTAAGGAATTTGTTTTTTTTATTCTCATTTGTTTTGTTTTGGGATCGTATTAAAAAAAAGTTGGATAAGTGCAAGAAAAATTTGCACCAAGGGTTCCGTAAATGTGAAAGAACACAATATCAAAAATAATTGACAGAAAGTTGTGTTGTAAAGTCTTTATATTGCCAGACCATATACGTATAACCAAATAAATTTTTGATAGTAAATGTCAATAATAAATTAGTAAATGTCAATCTCATCTAAATTGATCAAAATGACACAAAAAATTATTGAATTATTGCGTGGCGCCTGATATACTTCACTTCTCAATGTTAACATCCAGTTGTCGTAGAAATAATTCCAAGCTCTCCCATGCTGCACCTAAGAATGTTGCTGCAGTTTTCCAGTATATCCATACCATCACCTAATCTAGCAGCGCGGTTCATCTAGTGTCTGCTATCCTAAAATTTCTTACTTATAACATCCATCCAATTTTGTTTATTTCAATAGCACTTACTGAGTCTCAAATAAATTTAAGAAAAATGCAACGAAGCTTGTTAGTTAATTCTTTATACATATATTTTTTCTTATTTCATTCAAAATCAATTAATTTTACATTAGTCACAAATTTTTTTGTTTAGTTTAATTACATATAAATTAAGAATTTGTAAAAAAATACTTTTGATAATAATTTGACATTACTTCTGTAAAAAAAAATTAAGTACATATATTTTCACTTATTACTATCTGGGGTGATATCTTTATCTTATTTTGAACACCAATCAATCAGAATCAGAATTCCAAAAAAAGGAATTTTTATTCTTCCCGCGTATTTTATTTTTATTCTTTTTCTTTCCATTTCAAACGAATTCCACCCAAACAAGAAATTTTCCATGTATCCAAAAGGAGACAACAACAAGTTTTTCAACATTACGCGAACATTTTAATAGGAAGATCCCAAAATTCACAATATCAACAAACAGAAGAAATATTACAATTTACTCAACCTGAAATACACACCCTACATCTATAAAGCTGTTATAAATTACGATAAGTTCTTCTCGTTCTATTTTAAATTTACTTTTGGTTAAACAAAACGTCTTTGTACATAAACAAGAAACATCTTTCTGTGCAAATGACTAGATGTAATTATTTGAATGAGAATGATGACGCATTGAAACAAATAGTGCACTATGTGTATAACAATAATAATAAATGAAAAATATTATTTGTGTTGCGAAATGTACCAAAAAAAATGGGCTCGTCCGTAGTTTATTTAAATGAACTTTTGTTTATTATAACAATATGTGAATGCATTATTTCGTACTATAGTTCTTGTTATATACAAATGTTTTCGTAGCCATGTGGAAATGAAAATGTCTGACTCTATTGTTAATAAGCAGTAGAAGGATTTTTGTCGTAACAATAAGTTACCTAAGGTTAAATCCTATTCATAGCTGTTTATGGTAAATAAAGAAAGATTCAATTACACCAGCTTGCAAATGGTTTGTATTGGAAAAAACATTTCTGTAAATCTACGTCGAAATTTAGGAGAGGGAGACATACTAAAAATAGTAGTTTTTTGAAAATTATTCAAAAATTGTGCACCGTAAAGTTTTAAAAATTTCAATGTATTTGAAATTTGGTGCTATTTCAAATAACATGCATTTGAAAAAGCTTTTTTCACCCTTCCCCTGTCTATGTTTTTTTTTCAAATTTTTATGTGAATCAACGACGAAATGTAGGGGAGGGACAAACTATTTGTTGCACTTTTTCGACTCAAAAACTGTGCATCGCAAAATTCTAAACAAAATTACAAAGTTTCTAAAATCAAATGCTATTTACTAATCGAATTTTTTCACATTTATATTTTAAAATTTTTGTTTATGTTTATTTCATTCCACAACGAAAATCAACGAACTGCTTGTAAAGGTAGCTAAAAATATTTAAATAACGTGTTTGTTGAAAACTGGCAATTAACAGACCATATTGTTTGTTGTATTTTACCTACAATGTTTTTTCAGTTCAGCGAGAGAGATACCTAAATCTTCTCGAATGGCTGTACGAATTTCAAGTAGTATTAAGGTAGATCTTCGAACCAGTGCGATGTGTTAGAACGAGCTTTTAAAGACGTTTTTAGATGACTTTGGAATCGTTTCACGAGGCCTTTGCTACTTTGGTAATATGCTAAAGTACGAACTCAATTTATTCCAAATAACCGTTTCAATTCTTTTTTTTTTTTGAATAAAATGTGTTGTGTTATAGGGTTTACAATATGTGTCACAACAACACATAAATACCTTTTAAGACCTAGGTCTAGACCTAGGTCCCACAACAACTGGCGTTCTAAGGTCATGATGAACGCTTTTTTTAAACCTCTGCGGGTTTAAGTCACCTGAGACTAAAGATTCCGGCAAACTATTCTATTTGTATGCAGTTCGGACAAATAAGTCTTTCTGCGATCTGCCAGTATGATAGCGTGGGATCTCGACCGTTTGACTGGTTGCGGTAGCCGATTGTCGAGTGGAACGGGGGTAAGAATAAGTTTGAGGCATGATGCTGCTGATTTCATCTGAGCACTGTTGATGACGATATTTGTAAAAAACAACGAGGTCAGCCACAGTGCGACGATGTTGTAAGGAATCAAGTTTTGATGCCAAAGTTCGATCACCCACAATTCGTATAGCCCGCTTTTGAACAGAGTCCAAGAGGGCCAAGATGGAAACAGAGGCAGCAGCCCAAACTTGACAACAGTACTCCATACAGGGACGAATATAGGACTTATAAACATGGAGCAATTGGTATGGAGTGAAAAATTTTTTGCATCTATTTAGGAGGCCGAGTTTTTTATACGCACTTTTTGCCATCGCCATTACATGATCGTTCCAGAGTAGGTCATTTGAAACTGTGACACCCAATAAACGAATGCTTTTTCATTCACCTATTGGTTCATCATACGATTCGAATTGAGAACCATAATTAGTTGCAATGAACCGAGGTACGCAAAAACGTGGAATATATTCGGAGACAAATATTTTAGCGATGGTTTGAGTAGACATATCTTCCATTGGATATTCTTCGAGCCATCGAGTAAACGGTTTACAATCGTAAGAAAAATAAGAAAAAATTGAACGAAAATCTAGACATTGTATTTAACTATATTAAATTTACCTTTACATGTCGAACGTCTGACACAAATTGAGAAATGTACGCCAAAAGAGTTTGTTTTGGAAATCTTTCTGTCCTTGTAGTTAGTGCGTTGACATGAGGTTCGTGATCAGAGAAAACTGTGAAATTGAGAAATTGAGAAAGCTGTAAAATTGAAACAACTGTGATAGTTCCTTTAATAAGCTATCTAAATGGCTTTATAGCTGCGTATACACCGAGCAACTCACGATCGATGCCGAGTATTTTATTTCAGCGGGTTTTTTTGAATTCTATATTTCATCTACAAACTGTTTTAATACTGCACCAATAGCAACATTAGAGGCATCAGTGATAATCGCGTATTTTCTGTTGATTGCTGGAGCAGCGTTGCGGAAGCTAAAACTTGTTTTGCACGCGTTAAAGCACTTTTATATTCGTTAGGCCACGATTTTTTTTTTTCAATTTCATTTTTTCCTTATTATTCGCAAACAGTTGAACTAACAAAGAATTATGAGAATGGATAGCGGCAAGCATTTTGGCTAGCTTCGGAATGAAACGGTTGTAAAAATTCACCACATCCAAGAATCTCTAAATCTGCTTGAGACTAGTTGGTTGAGGAAAGTCTCTGATTGTGGTTACTTTACAGTCAGATGGTTGAATGCCATTGTGATTGAGGCATTCAATTTCAGGGACACCAAATACGCGTTTCGAGGGTTTTATGTTTAAACCAAAAAGCGAAAGACTCTGAAACCGCAGTCTTAAATGATGTTGATGTTCAGTTTCATTCTTACTGGCAACCAATATGTCATCGATGTAGACGAATCAAAAGTCAAATAATTTTGTTATTTCATCCATGAACCGTTAGAATATTTGAGCGGCATTTCGTAATCCGTATAGCATGCGAGTAAACTCAAACCAAACGAAAGGTGTGGTATAGTAGCGGTTTTATAAACGTCTTCTGAAGCAATGAGTATTTGATTGTAGGCGCGGACTAAGTCCATCCTTTGAAAATACCTTGCAACCGTGAAGATTCATAGAAAAATTCTGAATATGAGGATTAGTATACAGATCAGGTATCGTAGCAGTATATTCAGACGCCAGTAATTACCACCAGGTCTCAAATCGTTGCTATCTTTTTTCGCAACTAGATGAAAAGGTGAAGAGACTTGAGAATCAGAAGGTCTGGTCTACACATACCAATTTTTACAATAAATTCGAATTTCATCTTCGCCGCACTTTGTTTAGACGGGTGTAGTCTACAAGGCTAGTGAAATGGAAGGCTCCCGACTGTATTAATTCGGTGGACTATATTATTTTTTATAGGAATATCATACTGGGGCTTCCGTGTGATTGATGGAAATTTGGATAATATGTGACCATATCGATTGTTTACTACAAAAAATATTGCGACGCTGATGCATAGGCTGACTTCACCACAGCTCTGGAAACATAGTGTTCTGGATATATAATGAGCTAATATCCATAAAATACTTTAATTAAAAGCTAACCAATATTATGGACTTCGTAGTTCTAATAATAAAAATATTAAAGCAGGCAGCAGTATCCCAACAAACATAAATTCTGTTGTACGAGAAAAAGTAAAAAAAATTTTATCAGAAGTGACAAAGCGGAAGTTAGGATGCAGAACTGTTGTAAACCGTACTAAATGTGTATGTACCAAATTTCATCCAACTCGATTATCAGGTACAGAAGCTATTGAGCTTCCAAAATAACAGGTGCTTGGAGGACCCCCTACCACTTTGTTCACTATCACTAAAAAAACTAATCAGTTCCTTGCCATACATATTTGCATCTTTTTGCAAAGTGTAATCAAAATTACTTAATGAACGAATATTGTATGCTTCCAACAAACATTGAAACAATAAACAGGTGTTCGGGAGGACCCCACCACTTATCCCAATATTGTCCAAAAACTAGTCAATTCTTTGTCAATAAAGTCTTTATCTTTTTTCAAAGTGCCATTAAAATTGATTAATGAATGAAATCTGTATGCTCCCAACAAACTTTAAAAACAAGTGTAAAAAGTCAGCAGTTGTATGGTAGATCCCCCGCCACTTTGATCAATGTGTCCCAAAAGATGATAATTATCTTCTTACACTAATTGAAACCTTTCCATAAGTTTTATCATAATCACTTCATTATTGTAGGCTGTAGTGCGCATAAAGATACTGAAAAAACTGCCAACAATTAAAAAAAATTTTTTTTTACCGGAAGTAAAAAGCCGGAAGTTGGGATGCAGAATTTTTGTAAATCATACTTAATGCTTATGTACAAAGTTTCATCCAATTCGATTATCAGGTACAGATGTTATTGAGCTTTAAAAAAAACAGGTGTATGGGACACCCCCCACCACTTTGTTCACTATCGCTCAAAAACTAATCAGTTCTTTGCCATACATGTTTGCATTTTTTTCCAAAGTGTCATCCAAATTGGTTCACGGACGAATGCTGTGTGCTCCCAACAAACATTGAAAAAATACTGACACAGTAAACAAGTGTTCGGGAGACCCCGTACCACTTATCCCAATATTGTCCAAAAACTAATCAGTTCTTTGTCATTTTAGTTTTCATCTTTTTCCAAAGTGTCATTAGAATTGATTAATGAATGAAGTCTGTATGCTCCCAACAAACTTTCAAAACAAAGTGTGAAAAGTCAGCAGTTGTATGGTAGACCCCCCGCCACTTTGATCAATGTGTCCCAAAAGATGATAATTATCTTTTTACACTAATTGGAACCCTATTCCATAAGTTTCATCATATTCACTTCATTATTGTAGGCTGTAGTGTGCATAAAGACACTGACAAAACTTTAAAAAAGTACAAAAAAAATTTTTTTACCGGAAGTAAAAAACCGGAAGTTGGGATGCAAAACTATTTTAAACCGTACTACATACTCATGTACCAAGTTTCATCCAATTCGCTTATCAGGTACAGAAGTTATAGAGCATTAAAAAAAACAGGTGCTCCAGGGACCCCCCACCACTTTGTTCACTATCGCTCAAAAACTAATCAGTTCTTTGCCATACATGTTTGCATCTTTTTCCAAAGTGTCATCAAAATTCGTTCACGAACGAATGCTGTGTGCTCCCAACAAACATTGAAAAAAGTGTGACACATTAAACAGGTGTTCGGGAGGACCCCCACCACTTATTCCAATATTATCCAAAAACTAATCATTTCTTTGTTACTTAAGTCTCCATCATTTTCCAAAGTGTCATTAAAATAAATTAATGAACGAAGTCTGTATGCTCCCAACAAACTTAAAAAACAAAGTGTGAAAAGTCAGCATTTGTATGGTAGACCCCCCACCACTTTGATCAATGTGTCCCAAAACATGATAATTATCTTTTCACACTTATTGGAACCCTATTCCATAAGTTTCATCATAATCACTTCATTATTGTAGGCTGTAGTGTGCATAAAGACACTGAAAAAACTTCAAAAAAGTACAAAAAAATTTTTTTTACCGGAAGTGAAAAACCGGAAGTTGGGATGCAGAACTATTGTAAACCGTACTACATACTCATGTACCAAGTTTCATCCAATTCGCTTATCACGTACAGAAGTTATAGAGCTTTCAAAAAAACAGGTGCTCCAGGGACCCCCCACCACTTTGTTCACTATCGCTCAAAAGCTAATCAGTTCTTTGCCATACATGTTTGCATCTTTTTCCAAAGTGTCATCAAAATTCGTTCACGGACGAATGCTGTGTGCTCCCAACAAACATTGAAAAAAGTGTGACACATTAAACAGGTGTTCGGGAGGACCCCCACCACTTACTCCAATATTATCCAAAAACTAATCAGTTCTTTGTTACTTAAGTCTCCATCTTTTTCCAAAGTGTCATTAAAATTGAATAATGAATGAAGTCTGTATGCTCCCAACAAACTTAAAAAACAAAGTGTGAGAAGTCAGCATTTGTATGGTAGACCCCCCACCACTTTGATCAATGTGTCCCAAAACATGATAATTATCTTTTCACACTAATTGGAACCCTATTCCATAAGTTTCATCATAATCACTTCATTATTGTAGGCTGTAGTGTGCATAAAGACACTGAAAAAACTTCAAAAAAGTACAAAAAAAATTTTTTTACCGGAAGTGAAAAACCGGAAGTTGGGATGCAGAACTATTTTAAACCGTACTACATACTCATGTACCAAGTTTCATCCAATTCGCTTATCGGGTACAGAAGTTATAGAGCTATCAAAAAAACAGGTGCTCCAGGGACCCCCCACCACTTTGTTCACTATCGCTCAAAAACTAATCAGTTCTTTGTCATACATGTTTGCATCTTTTTCCAAAGTGTCATCAAAATTCATTCACGAATGAATGTTTTATGCTCCCAACAAACATAAAAACTTTGTGGAAAAAACCACCTGTTGTATGGTGGACCCCCCAACCCTTTATCCAATGTGCTCCAAAAGCTGATAAAATCTTTCTCATGTTATTTAAAAGCTTTTCGCAACGTTTCATGAAAATCGATTGGTAATTGTAGGCTACAGTAGGGATAAACACCTGAAAAAAAAACTTTTTAACCGGAAGTGACAAACCGGAAGTTGGTATGCAAAAGTATTGGAAACAGTATTAAAACCTTATATACTAAGTTTCAATAAGATCATAGCTCGGGATCAGAAGTTATTCAAGATTTAAACTTAGAGGTGTTCGGGAGACCCCCCGCCATTTTGTCCAAATTTAAAATGAATCCAGATCTTCTATTTTCAAGTGAACCTGTATCATTTGCCAAAGTTTCATCAAGATCCTATGCACAAAACTCACCCACCCACCCACCCACCCACCCACCCACCCACACACAGACGTACACCAAAATTTTTATTGGCTATTTGGATAGAGGATGGTCCAAAACAAAAGAAAAAACAAAATTTGGGGTATGTAAGATTTTTTTTTTTCACGATAGATTGCATTACTTCACACAATTTAAAATTGTGGTGAAGTAAATATTAGTGTAGGTACGGATGAAATCAAAGATCTGGCCTTACTTGAAATAGTATGTTATTCATCGACTAGACATCGATTCCTAATCATTAAGATTAATACATATTAATATACTCGATATTATGTATTTTTTCTTAAAATGAATTTTTAAACGTGAAGTCAGTTTTAATAAAGTTATAAGTTAGACTAAAACGAATCAAAAACACCTCCGATTATTGAGTTCACAAGATTTTATTTAAAAAAAAACGAAAAACAAATTTAATGATTTATTTATTTATTTTTAAAAAAAAAAATTTATTTTTTAAAACAACGACAGCAACTGAAGATGGAAAATTATTCCGGAATGCATACTGCAATTTTTTTTAAAAAAATAGATAAATAAATCATTAAATTTGTTTTTTGTATTTTTAAAAATAAATTCTTGTGGTCAATAATCGGAGGTGTTTTTGAATCGTTTTAGTCTAACTAATAACTTTACTATCGACTTCTAAGATCAGCCACGAGGCCGAACTTCTCTAAGAAATCAGGATTATAGGTTTTTTGGTAGCTAGAGTTGAGTGGAGATGAAGTTTTGAAGATGAATTCCAGTTGATGAAGATGAACTTGAGATGTATGTTGATAGTAGAGTTGAGTAGAGTGATATAATAATAATTCTAGTCGCGGCTGTTGTTGCGAAGAATTTGTATATCCAAAAGGAATAAATAATATGCTTAAGTTCCAGAGCGCTAGTTCAGACACAATTAAATGAGAGATTTTAGATGCACCAACAATGTGAATAAAACACGATGATTTAATGATACATTTTAGACATAATATGTAATCGCATTTATAAACTTTATTTTGTGATGTCACATTTTTTCACCAAATTCTGCATTTAGTGATCACTGTACACAGATATATTAATTAAACTTTATTTGTACAGGATGTTTATATTGTTTATATAAATAACATAATGATCTTCAAAAAGTATTGAAATTACATTAATATTAATATTTTAAATCCTGAGTGTTGTTTAACAATTTTCAACAATAGAGATTTTACATTTTTAATTAAATAAATTTTCTATGTAATTATATAATAATAATGGCGTTGCTAACATAGAACCAAAAACAATATGTATATACTTTTATATTAATGGAAAAACGAATGAATAAATAATTTTAAAGTTTTTTTCCATCATCGCTTTTCCAGGCAACTTTTCTCTTTGATTTAAAAAAGCAGGAGTTATTATAATTTATTATTATTATTTCAAATAAATGAGAAGTTATTGCCACAACACTCCCACCCTAGTGCCATCGAAGATGGGACGATATAGAAATTATTGTGCTACAGCACGAAGGAAGCGAGTAGGGGTACGAGTAGTTCTGCCTGCTCGTGTAATTGTAGATGCAGGGTGGAATAGATGTTGAGGAATGAGATTGAATCTGACCTTCTTAGTTGAAACATTTGCTTTAGCGTCGCGTTTCCTCGCATCTTCAGAGGTAAGACGAGGATGTGTCCGGAAGAGTAGAATGGACTTTATCTGTAGAAGACGAAGTTTCGTCTGCGCGACTGAGATCAGTACTCAAAATATGTGAGTTGCGAGTTAGGTCATCGTCAGATTGTTCCCTAAAGCAAGGTTTTAATCTGTCGATGGAAACTCGAATGTTTTGACCTTTACGGTCAATAACGAAATTTTTATCATCGCGACAAAACTCGAGAGCTTTGGAGACAAAAACTTTAGGAGAAGTGTGTCTTGATGCAATAGTGGGACGAAGGTGGTTGAAATGTTGTTTCAATTGAGAAACGAAATCAGATTGAGGAGTAGAAGTGGAGTTCTCGCTAAAGAATTCACCAGGAAGACGAATGTTTGTATCACGTCGGGGTCACCAATTTTGGTAACTAGAGTTGAGTGGAGATGACGTTTTGAAGATGAATTCCAGTTGATGAAGATGAACTTGAGATGTATGTTGATAGTAGAGTTGAGTAGAGTGATATAATAATAATTCTAGTCGCGGTTGTTGTTGTGAAGAATTTGTATATCCAAAAGGAACAAATAATATGCTTAAGTTCCAGAGCGCTAGTTCAGACACAATTAAATGAGAGACTTTAGATGCGCCAACAATGTGAATAAAACACGATGATTTAATGATACATTTTAGACATAATATGTAATCACATTTATAAACTTTATTTTGTGATGTCACAACTTTTCACCAAATTCTGCATTTAGTGATCACTGTACACAGATATATTAATTAAACTTTATTTGTACAGGATGTTTATATTGTTTATATAAATAACATAATGATCTTCAAAAAGTATTGAAATTACATTAATATTAATATTTTACATCAACAAGTTATTGCCACAGTTTAATGAAATCAGCAATCACAAAACAATCTGGAAAAGTTCTCTTGAGTTGAGACCAATATCAATTACGAAAAATCGATTGCCAAAAAGTAATGGTAGGTTTTAGGTAATGGTTTTAATGGAACCATTAGCGGCAGATAATATAATCATTGGTTGACGGTTAAAGACAGAACGAGTTACGTGCGATATATCCGTTGCGGTATCGATGAGATATGCCAAATTTGTGTTAGTACAATGGACAAATAACATTTGCTGTTGTAATTCTTTGGATATTCGACGGTGACAATTACTGGTTTATAATTACCTATTTTCAATAAAGACTTTATAAAAGTTATTCTTGACGATGGACAGCATACAAACTACTCAGCTGCGACTGGAAAGAAACAGAAATTGAAAGTTTACAATTTAAATTTTTTGCTCATTTTTGACCTTAAAAATTATCTCATGTACATATTTCAATTTTTTTCTTACTGATTCAAACATCAAAAAGCTCAATATACGCATGTATTTTGAAATAAATAAATACATCCGAAATCCATTTATAATATTTTGTGATGCTAAAGTTTACTTTTCCTTTGATTTATTTCCCATCATATAGGTGTTGAATAATAATTGCCGTTATCACTAGATTTTCAACGTTAACGACTTTTTCGATAAAAAATTTTGTTCTCGCTTTCTTTTGGTCGTTCAAACTAAAGTTTTTAAGATTTGTAATAGTAGGTGGGTTCAGTTTGACTGAAATACCTAAATTTACTGAAAAAAATAACAATTGCATATAACTTTTCGGATGATTCGGATGATTAAACGCGGCTATTGTAACATCATAGTTAATTACAACAATATTGTTTTAATGAGTTAAATTTTAACGACATTTGTGGTGCAAGTTAATGGAGTTGTATATAATTTGTTTGGTTACACCATCATTAAACTAAATAGCTGTATGGTATTTATTATCTGTGCTAAAATTTCATACAATGTTTTTGTTAATAAAAATATTATTCGACCACAAATTTTAGTTTTGCTAATTTAGACTTGATTTACCAACATATTTTAACAAAGATCAACCTTTAGTTCCAACATTTGCCAGTCATTCCCAACTGTGACGCAAATACTGCTTTATCAAGTGGTAAAGTAAAATATATATGTATAAAGTTTTGACATTGACACAAATTTTTATATAAAGTTTATACTTTCCTCTCAAAATTTGCATTTATAATTCAAAAAGAAATTTTTAATTTATATTTTATAACATCCGAAAGTTTTCATTATTACAATCAATAAATAAATAAGCAAACTCATTATGATGATTGCAAGAGGATGTGGAAGAGCAATAAATTCCAACCTAAACTGTCCATTGCAAACAAATAAATATTTTAATGATCGTTATGTAAGCGATAAACATTTTTTAAATGTTTATAGCTTGTTACGTTTTATAAAATTTGAACATTAGTATTTATTTACTGAAGGTTAAATTTATTAATGAATATATTTATTACAGTGTTATACATACAGTGTATATAATGCATGAAATATAAATAGCTTAAGCAATTTAGATTTTTAGAAAGGAAAAATGACGTTCAATTCAATCTTACAATATAATTAACAGTTATAGCAAATTTTTGTTTAATCGAATATCTTTGAAAATAAAACTAACAATGCAGTTTCTTTCCAAAAATATAAAAAAAATAAGTTTCTCCATACGCATTAAGATATCAATTTGTGTTGATTTGTAAATTTTTTGTAATCTATGGGTGTGATACCACCGCGTACTCCATCCTTGCTATTGAAATACGAGCGGACGTATGTGATATATATATATATATATATATATATATATATATATATATATATATATATATATATATATATATATATATATATATATATATATATATATATATATATATATATATATATATATATATATATATATATATATGTATATATATATATACTGGGGAATTAAATCTATTCAGTAGCCTCAATCTTAGTTATGGAGTATCCAATGATGTTGAAACACTATAATTGTTCGGTCGAAGAATCCATAAAACTATACATATGGACTTTAATCATCAATGGAGGGTTATTGGGAACCCAATTTTAATTCTGTTCCTGCAATTTTTTTTTAAATTTGCTTTTTATTTTATTTTTATTTCCTTCATTTTATAATTTAAATTTGGTCAATTTTATATTTTAGTGTGTAAAATGATTTATTGATTAGTTTTCTATCTTAAAAAAAAACAAAAAATTTTGTGCCAATCATCACCTCAGTACCCATGTGGTTTTGGTTTCTTGGGTACTGAGGTACCTCTTGGTTTCGTGGTCCTTCTTGGTCACCAACTCTTGCCATCATCAAGAATTATACCATATTAAGGTTGAGAGTACTACCGTTGACTGAATAGAGTTCATCAGCCAGTACCCCTAAGATACCATCTTGACTAGTGACTAAACAATACTATTGCCAATGGAATGTGGTATCTGACGTTGACTGTCACCTCTGTAGATCAAAAATTAACAAACAATCTTATAAATAAACAAAAACTGATCCCTCCATTAGTAAACTAAATTTAATTTTCTTCACTTTTGTTCACTTTATGATTTTTAACTCGTTTTCAGAGAAAAGAAACTAAAATCTGTCCCGCTTCTTGTTCCAGCAGTCCAGCAGCCAAATTCTGTAATTGTGAAGCGGTGAAGTGATAAGTTTTTTAATGAAAAGCAACGAAGAAATTTTTATCACTTCACCGCTTCACAGTTACAGAATTTGGCTGCTGTAAAAGATATGCTTTAATTTTTCACATTTATAATCATATGTATTCAACATCGGGGTTTTCTACTATTGTTCCTAAACTTTGCAGGGTCTTTTTCTTCATTTACTCCTTAATATACACACAAAATGTCTTGCTGCATGCCCATTGCCCATTCTCCTCGTCATTTTAACTCTACTTTGGCTAGACCTTTCGTGAGGATGCCGCCATACTTCCTTTCTATACGGCAACTAATACTAGACCAAAATTTTAATACGAATTTTGAGATATTCAATATTCAATATCCAGATATTTACCACTATTCAAATTTGCATATGTTCAAAACTTTTCTTTTGTCAAAAAACGGTTCATCTCCTCGAAACAGAAACGTTTTTCGTTTATGAACAATACTTTTCGTATCATCACTTCGTACCTTTTTCGTACCATTATTTCCCATTTTACGTCACGACTCACGTGCAAATTTAACATTTGTTCAGGTGGGCCTGATTAAAAAAAATTAACTTTTTGTGTCGGACAAAATATCCAAAACTAAAAAAACATTTTCATATATTTTTTGTCAAACTAACAAAACCAAATCTGTTCTACTATACGTTCTCCCTTCAAAGGACAATTATTTTGAAAATTCTAGCTTGTTTATTGAATTTAAGGTATATAGGAAAGGATTAGAAAACGTTTAACGTTGGATCTCTTCCTTTAATGCACGAGTGGTTGTGGGTTTGTTGTGCTATAGACCTTTGACTTCAAATAACTCTATTTTGAAATGAACACAGTGCGTTCCTGTTAATGGTACTAGGACTTAGGAGTAGGAGTGCTTAGGAGTGCCTTGAAATGATTCCAACTGGTCTCAGTCTGTCAATTATGTCTCCCATCACAAATGCTGAATTGCACGCAAAACTTTCAAAAGAATTAAGACAGACTCAAATGAACAAAGAAAAAGGACTCTGACGACCCCAAAAGTCGGAGAAACCAAGACCATCACCCACACCACATCAAATATATTTGTTTTTGTGCCGTATATGTTCCATATAGGAACATAGGCTGTTAACAAGTATCCCTCACCTGTATTGATTTCATTAATTCACTAACGTTTATGGTCGATTCTCACTTGAAGACGTAATTTAATCGATTAGTTTCATCTGGGTGATAAGCCACAGTTTTTTTTTTCAATTTAACAACTATTTTAGTTGACTATCAGTTAATTGGAAAACCGGTGTGATGATGTTTGTTAATGTTTTGCTTAAAAACACTTTGACCTAGATGAGTGTAGAGTCAGGGTCTTCAAAGTCCGGCATGCTAACCGCTAGGCCACTCAACACAAATATGATTATTACTTTAAGAAAATGTTGCACTTACCCAATTATTTGTAATTGATCCAAACCTCCATACTTCTTCAACATAAGCCAACCACGATATGACGTCAGAAACTGTCATCGATCAAACAATCAAAAATGAAACGTGTTGGTTTTTTTACAACAACTTCATCTCGTACAACTGTACCAGTAAATATATAAAAAAAAATTAACGAAAAGTATTACGAAAAAATGAGACATAAAAACCCCTAAACTGTTCTGTGTGGAGACGACGAACGATAAAAATTATATCGAGAGCATCGAATCGGTAAAATACAATTTCAATGCAAATGAAATTATTTCAGGGATAACTACTTCGTAACCATTTCCAGTGGTATTAAATCACATGATCTGATGACTAGGAAAATGTTCGATTTATTTCTACCTACCGTCAGAATGGACATCTACGGCTGTATCACTGTTTATTGAGATTATGTTTTATACCAGAGCTCGGTGTTTTTGTCCCAAAAGTGCTATGCAGCTAGCACCTGATAGCTAATACTAATCGATCGGACAGTGAATCTCGCGAGGAGAGGACACAACTAGTAACACCCAATTTAGGCTTTGTAAAGTCGTTCTTGGTTTTTATTTTGTTATAAATATTGTTTTTGGATGTTTATATATGTGGTTTTATTTGTGTTTCCACGGGCCACGAGTATCACGGAAAGCAGCTGGTTTACCAAATCAGAGTACTGATAAATTGACGAAGTATAGTTTCAAAAGTTGCATTATTGTCAAGTATTTAATTGGTTATGTTTTAGACTGGAGTGTTTGAATTCCAGCCCTTCCTCCCTCAATCTATCAATGTTTTGTTTCATTTATAATTCGTTATACTGTTGTAGACCGATACGGTATACTTCCACAAAATAATTTTTTCATGCAGTAATTGAATTGTTTATGGGCTGAATGATATGTGGCATTGACTGTATCGGATGGGCTCTATGGCATGTTTATACATACCGTACATATCTTGCAGTTTAGACAGAAGGAAAGAAGGAAATCGGAATTGGTTAGTATAATATAGAGCACCAGTAAGATCTGCCTCATCTCCAATGATACCTTTAGTCCCAAACCTGCACCGAAAAGTGACACGTTCTAAATGCATTTGTTTTTCGATAGTCACATGCCGGTTCTCTGATCATTTGCAAATGCGCAATTTGGCGATTAACTATAAGCCATCAATTGTCACTAATAATGTTGCACCTCTGGTCCGGTTGATTGTTGATCAAAAATAATCAAATAGTAATACCAGTTGTAGGTCAAAAACAAAAAAATCAAAACCGCTAATAAAATCAAGGTTAAATTAGTATTATTGTAAACCCTCAGCCGCGTATTTATACATAGGTAACATAGATTTATAGGTAAATGAGTTTGTTTTTTGTAAGTAAAAACCTCTAAAAAAAATTAGCAATAATAAGCAACATCTTTCTCAACTTTACTGGTCACGAATAAGAAAGGAATTAGAATTTGGAACAGTTTTGTGTCCAAACTCCAAAAGCGATATACATAGTCAAAAAAATGTTGATCGATTCCGATTGCCGACATCTATATTAGAATTGCAATAAATATTAGGGGTTGACCGTAACTAGGGATTGCAATCCCGTTGTATTTTATGAATCCCGGGACTACGGGATTCATATATTTTAAATCCCGGGATTCTCGGGATCCCGGGATTTAAAATTTGTATGGAAAACCATAAATAATTAAGAAAAACACATTATATATTTTTTAGTGTCGAAAAGAAAACACACATAAAACATTGACTTGTTTAAACTTCTAATTTTAATTTTCACTATTCTTAATGCCGATAAACTCAATAAAACAATTTATTAATTCCAAAGATGGTATACAAACATTTATTATATTTTTACAACATGGAGATCGTCTATCACCTTGCACCATATTTCTTAATCTATATGGGTCTATTTACACGTGCCTTAATTAATTTAATTTGACAGTATTCTTATTTAGATAAAAGTATCTTTTTATCTTCCTCTAGTGCCCTCTCTTATTTTATATTTATATTATTATTATTTTTATTTATTAAATTCAAGCTTACAGCTCGACCATCCTGACTGGACTATCGACTCGATAGTTCAAACTACTTTATTCTTTAATTCTATAAACATTTGTTTTTTTTCCATAGTAGCAAAACTAAAATTTTTAATTCATTAATTTTAAAAGCTTATATAAAATATTTCTAATACTAATTTTATATTTATTATATTCCAATATCTAAAATAAATTTATTATTTTTTTTTTCCAGAGATAATTCACTTTGATAATCATTTTATTTTAATTCTTCGCGATTAAACTCTCCTCCTTATCCTCACTATCTAAAAACTCTACCTCTTCGTACTGTGGTTCGTCTTCCGGGTTATCTCCGATGTTGTCGATATCTTTTTCCGACTCTATCAGTTTAGTGTATCTTTTCATGTTATTTACGTCAAAAATTCCCTCAAATCTCCTTTGAGATACTTGATATCCATCAATGTCAGTAACCAGGTACCGATCCTGATCCAACACCTTTTTCACTTTATACGGTCCTCTAAATTGTCCATCTAATTTAGCTCCAGTAAAATTTCTTATCATCACTAACTCATTTTCTTGAAAAGTAACTTTCTTCTTACAAAGAGCATCATGATACTTTTCATTATATTTAGCCTGTCTCTTTATTTTATTACTAGCCTCTTCTCTAATCTTTTCTAAATTCCTATCATCTTCTTTATTTATATTCTCTACGTATTCTATTAAACCTTCTTTTATTTTTCGTTTCTGACAAATTCCAAATAAAAGCTTTGCAGGGATATCTCCTATTGCACTATTCCAGGTGTTATTCAATAAAAATTCAGCCTCTGTTAAAACTACATCCCAATCCTCGTTCTTTTCGCTAACTAGTTTGCTCAACAATGGAACTAAAGTTCTATTGTAACGTTCCATCTGACCGTTGGCTTGAGGACATGCCGTCGCTATCATTGAATGTTTTATCCCGTGATCATTGACGAACTTCTCGAAAGATTTCGAAGTATACGCAGATCCCCTATCCGATATAATTCGAGTAGGCGCAGAATAAGCTATAATATAACCTTTCAAGTGTTTCATAACTTCCTTAGTATCCGTAGACTTAGTCGGGTATATTTTTAGGAATTTGGTAAAACCATCTATGACCGCTAAAACGTAATTATTCTTTCCCTTAGTCAAACTTAATGGTCCCAAATGATCAATATGGATGGTATTGAATGGAATTTCTCCTTTTTTGATACTTCTTAATGGTTCTCTATCTTTCCTGTACTTCGGATTAAATGCTATACACGTAACACAGTTCTTAAGATGTTCCGATACAACCTCTCGCATTTTTGGGAAAAAGAAAGACCTTTTAATAAGTTCGCAAACTTTATCAATACCGAAATGTCCCAGTTCGTTATGAAATCTATACAAAACAGAATTAATCATTTGTTCCGGTACGTAGAATAACAATTTATTGTTCTCTTTACGATAAAGGATTCCTTCCCTAACTTCGTAACCTTCTATTTCCTTTTTATCTACTTTTTCTATTAAAGTTTTAATTCTAAAATCTCTACTCTGGCTAACGTAAAGTGCATCTACCTCATTTCCACTACAATGATCCTCAACAACTAAAATATTAACTCTACTTAAGGCGTCTACGTGTTTCATCCGTTCGCCTGGACGATGTAAAATCTCGAAATCAAATTGTTCAATGAAAAGAGCCCATCTGGCTATTTTAGCATTGACATCCTTTTTGCTTAAAGTCATTTTAAGTGAATTACAGTCTGTGAATATAGTGAAGTGTATTCCAAATAAATAAGGTCTAAATCTTTGAAGGCTATACACTATGGCTAAGGTTTCTAATTCGAAACTGTGTAATTTCGTCTCTGGCCCTGTAGTCTTACGACTAAAATACATGATCGGGTGAAATTTGCCGTCATATTGTTTTTGAACCAGAATAGTTCCAAATCCGGAAGTTGATGCATCCGTGTAAAGTTGAGTCTCCGCTAATGGGGAATAAATTGACAAAATCGGTTGACGTATCAAAGCGTCTTTCAATCTTTCGAATGATTCATAGTGCATCTGAGAAAAACTAAAGTCTTTATCGTTTTTCAATAAATCGTATAATGGAGAAGCTATAGAATTAAAATTGGCAATAAACTTTCTAAAGTAACTTATAAGTCCAATAAATCTATGAAGACTTTTAGTACTAGTTGGTACTGGGTACTCTTTGACTGCAATTACATGTTTGTCGCTAGGGCTAATCTGATTGTGTGACACATGGTATCCTAGATACTCTATATGTGTTTTCAAAAATTGACATTTATTCATTTGCAATTGAACATGATTATCTGATAATACCATTAGTAAGTTCTTTAAAATTCCCAAGTGTTCCTCTATCGTAGCTGTCGCCAATAGTATATCATCAATGAAGACTACGATGGAACCGTCTTTAATTAAATCTACCAATACTCTGTAAATATATCTAACGAACGCATGTGGAGCGTTTGCATAACCGAAAGGTAACTTGTTGAATTCATATTGTCCATCTTCTGTTATAAACGACGTATATTTTTTGGAATTCTCTGCGATGTCCTCATGATAGAATCCGTTTTTCAAATCTATTGACGTGAAATACTTTTTATTATGTAACTTTGGTAATATGTCTTCAATAATCGGTAATGGGAAATGATTTCTTTCGACTAACTGATTCAATTGTTTATAATCAACACACATTCTCAACGAGTTATCCTTCTTCTTCGTCAAAACTACCCTACTTGAATAATTCGAATCGCTTTCCCTTATAACTCCCTTAACTAACATGTCTTTCAAAATCTTGTTTAGTTCTTCCCTTTCGTAATGACTTAATCTTCGTGGAGTCACGTTGTACATCTTGTCTTCTTTTAATTTTATTTCTACCTCTAAGGTCTTTGTTGGGTTATCAGGTTTCGCTCTGTTCTTATAGTTATCTTCAAATAGCTCAATTACAGAATTTCTGAATTTAATCGTGTCACTAGTGTCACCTACATCTAAATCTATACCTTTACTGTCGTTTGACGCATGATATAAAGCTACTTCTGACATAGTTTCTACTACATAGCTTTTATCAAAACTACCACTCTCACTATTCTTCTCTTGTTTAATAAAAATTTGGGAAATATTGTTGGAAGTAATAAAATCTCGCCCAATAATGGCTTCTACCGTCATTGTAGTGTCAGGTACAACTAAAAATTCTACCTTAAAAATTGTGCGGTTTATGATTATTGAAGTGACTAACTTTCCTATGACTATTAGTTTGGAATCATTAATTCCAAAAACATTATTACTTAAATTATTATTATTAACATTAAAACTTAATTTTAAATCAATTAGTTTACCTTCTTTTACTATGCTTACCGAACTACCTAAGTCAGCTAACACTTCCAAATCCAGTAGTTGCTGTCCGCTAACAATTTGTGCTGTCATCATGCAATTTCTATTAATTTCCAGTGTACTTCCAATTTCCTGATCCGTGACTTGCTTATTCACGGTCTCTTCTTCGATCTGGTATGTGTTCTTCGGTGTATTGGCAGAATTTCCGAATGTTCGATTTTTATAACATTTATCTTCCGAATGTCCCCTTTTATTACATTTCGTACAAGTCGGCTTCCTTTGAGGTTTTGTACAATTTGTAGATTTGTGTCCCGTTTCCTTACAATTGTAGCACTTAGGTTGGTTTGTGCAATTTGAAATACTATGCCCCATCTCACCACAGTTGAAACACTTTATATAACTATTTGATAAATTCTTTTTACTCCTACTGTGACATTCCTCTTTGACTTTAATTAGTGGTTTTAATTTTAAGTTTGTTTCCGCCCACTTGACCTTCTCCATCAATTCCAATACCGTATTATATTCGTGATGAGCTAACCATTCATATATAGGATCTCTTGAAAAGCCACGCAAAATGTATTTTATAATAGCTATTTCACCCATATTTACCGCTTTTCCTATTTTTAATACCGCCATTATAAACTCTGTGTATTGTTGTCCACTTTCATAGATCATTGATGACATTTGTTGATGTGCATCCGCCTCGTCTATTTCGGTTGGAAAATTTAATGTTATCGATTTCTTAAATTGTTTAAAGTCTGCAATATCGTCTTCGGTGGCAGAATACCATAATTTTGGTGTTCCGCTCAATCTTGAAACCGCGTATAACAAACATGCACCGTCTGTCCATTCATATAATTGCTGACATCTTTCAATCTTTTTCAGCCATTTTTCCACATTATTTTCACCATCGAATTCGGGAATCAATTGTTTTATGTCTTCTGGATGCATAAAAACTTGTCGCTTAACTTCTTTAGCTTCCTTTTTCTGCATTGTAGCCGTGTTTTTCTTCTATAATCTTAAAAATCCTTTTAACACGTTACAACCAATCTACTGCGGAAAAATGTGTTTTTATGTATTCTTAAAAATCTTGGTAATCCTTTTAGTTTGAGTGATTTGGGTAATCCCACTTCTGAATTTTAAACTTCTAATTTTAATTTTCACTATTCTTAATGCCGATAAACTCAATAAAACAATTTATTAATTCCAAAGATGGTATACAAACATTTATTATATTTTTACAACATGGAGATCGTCTATTACCTTGCACCATAGTCCATATTTCTTAATCTATATGGGTCTATTTACACGTGCCTTAATTCATTTAATTTGACAGTATTCTTATTTAGATAAAAGTATCTTTTTATCTTCCTCTAGTGCCCTCTCTTATTTTATATTTATATTATTATTATTTTTATTTATTAAATTCAAGCTTACACTTGCTAATTCAACTTCTTAAAAAAATAAAAATTGAAGAACCAAAATAAAACTTTAATAATATTACATAAAGAAAATCTAGTACCATACACTTTTGAATGATTTAAGAATTAGATTTTATAAAACATAATTCGTCAAACTGATTTATCGTCAAACTTGTTTGTTAATTTGGAAATAACATTTCCGAAGGTTGAAAAAGCCCGTTCCAATTCCACACTTCTTGGTGGAACGGTCAATAAATTATTATACATTCACTGCAAACGGGGTCCTCTATGACGGTTTTGCTTACTTATTTTCATTTCTCTACCAATTGCGGTGACCAGTTTAATATTTTTTGTTGTTGCTTTCTGACCCAAAAAGTTTTTTATATGTATTAAGGGTGAATTAAATTACGCTACAGTTTATTTCCAAATTGCTTTTCTCTACCAAATCGACCGAAACCTTATCTTTAGTTACATTTTCGTTGTAATCTCTGCTCGATGATGTTGCAGTGTGAGGTTGGATCACCTGTTTCTCTTCCCACGTCTGCTGCTGCTGATATACCGTTCAATAATCTGCAATAAAAACTTTTATCAACGACTACTAAAGAATATATGCTTTCCATGCGTATGTCTTCCATTGTAATTGTATTCATTCCACAACTAGTGAATTTGATTAAAATTATTTAACAGCTCTATAGTTTAACCTTCGCGTGAACAGTATCTACCCGGGTAGATATCACGGCTTTTATAATTCAATAACTTTATGAGTTTTTAACCAATCATCATGCCTGTTCAGCTATGTGACTAATTTTTAAATTGATTTCGCAAAATTTGAGAAAAAAGTATTTTGGACTTCCTTTTAACACTTTTTTTTGGATTTTTATGGTTTTTTTTACGCAAAAAAACATATATCTACCCGGGTAGATATTTTTACCTTGGGTTTTATATGAATATTTTTACTGGGCAATGTTAAAAACAAGTAACTTTATTTTTAAATATATGCTTTTATTGTATGCTTACACAAAAGCAAAATGATATTATGATATTAATACACGTTTGATATTATTACACGTTTGTTGATATTATGTAAGTTGATATTACGTAAGAAAACAAATATCTACCCGGGTAGATATTTTTTTCCTTTTTTCTTATATGAAAATTTTTACTGGTCAATGTGAAAAACAAGTAACTTTATTTTTAAATATATGATTTTATTGTATGCTTACACAAAAGTAAAATAAATACACAGTTACGTTTGTAGATATTATGATTTATGTAATATCTACCGGGGTAGATACTGTTCATATCAGTAGCTAAAAATTTCCGTTCACGCGAAGGTTAATTAATATTCCCCTAACAAACTAAACAACAAACTTGTTTTGTTTTTCGCTATTTTTGATGTTTTTATTTCAATATGGCGATACAAATTTTTGCATGAAAACTGGAAATTAAACCAAATATTTTACAGTCGTGGATAAAATAGGATCTTGTATTCGCTTAGGATGATGGTAATTCTTCACTCGGATGATTCCCTCCACTCGCTACGCTCGTTTCGGGAGACTTCATCCTCGTGAAGAATTGCCTTCATTCTAAGCTCATACAAGAATCTATTATTATGGAGTTTCGACTTGGAACAATAAATATGTTCGATGTATCATCAACAAAAGCAGAGTTTCCATTCTGCAAATACTTATATACTCAAAATGTTTCGGTTTTCTTTGCCTTTGCCAGCATGCTAATTATTGAGACATTCGTGAACTCGCACTCAAAAAAAATTCATC
Source organism: Diogma glabrata (assembly GCA_963693315.1). Taxonomy (NCBI): domain Eukaryota; kingdom Metazoa; phylum Arthropoda; class Insecta; order Diptera; family Cylindrotomidae; genus Diogma; species Diogma glabrata. The sequence continues at coordinate 172,216,046 of OY856186.1, forward strand.
ACAAATCTGGGTGGTTATTTTGTAGTGTTATCTCACTAGGTGAGATAAAAAGTCAGATAAAATATTTGTCTTTGATCGATTATATTAGATAAAAGAAATCATTTAAACATAATTTTTTTATCTCACTATTTATCTCACCTAGTGAGATAACGCTACAAAATAACCACCCTGATTTTGTTGCGAACGTAAATTTTTTGATGCAAACGTAAATTTTTTGATGCAAATAAACTCGTTTATACTAAATTAACGCATATTTGTGGTACACATTTATTATTTGTAGTAAAGAAAAAATTTAATTAAGTGTATTTGCAACCATGTCTGTTTGTATTGTAATAAGTTTGTTTGCTTTTGTGGTGAAATAAAAGCCTGGCTGTTTAAAATACGTTTGAGGTGAAAGTACATTTTTCTTTGAGTGCGCAAACTAATGGGTTGCTTTGTTTTTCTAGCTCAGTTAAAAAAAAGCTACAAGTGCATTAGTCAATATTTCATGGTAGAGTGGAACAAAATTGAAGATGCTAGCGTTGACGGAATAGAGTTTATCCACTAGCACCCCAAAGATATATGACCAAAAGTAAAAAAAAATACAAATCAACAAAACAGGATTCTGTGTTTTCATTGATTAATCTCGGCAAATTTGATAATCCCGTAAGCCCGGGATTTTCTTTCATTAATCCCGGGACTGTGGGATCATAAAAATTGGTCGGGATCCCGGGATTGCAATCCATAACCGTAACCAATGATTATTTAAAATAAACGTTCGTATGATGTTGTGGGATCTCGTTATCATTGTTTACTTACAATCCATATTTTTTAATCAAAAAAATTGTCGTAAGGATCCATAGTTGAATAACACCTTGACGGTAGTTATTCGAAAGAAAAAACCAAGCAGTTAACACTTTGTTGAATGTCGAATATCTAAATATCAATGCATATTATAAACAAGTAATATTGTAGTCGTGTTCGATTTGACTGAAGCAACTGAAACAACTGAAAAATTATATGCTATTGTTGTTGTTTTTTCAGTTATTTCAGTCAAATCGAACGCACCTTGTATTTGACAGAAGCAATTAAATAATTTTTATTTATGCAATACAACAATAGGGTGTTTCTAGAAATATGCGATCACCTGTGAAAATTGAAATACAAATTTTGTTCGCTAGCGCTTAATTTGTTAATTTTCTAGTATTTTTTTATTTAAATTAAAATAAAATTATTCCACAAAACCAAAATATGTAATTTAAATATATTTTTTAAATATTTACAGATAGTCATACATTCATAGTTCCACAAGAACTTCCATCAATTTTATCATTAATCTATTCAAGTATTCCACCAATCAGAAAAGGTAAATAATTTTAGCTAATTTTAAATAAACTCATCTTTAAGACAAAGTTAAAAGAATATTGCTCGGTTACTTGAACATTTAAATCTCCGATAAGGCGATTCAATTAAGTTTTCTTATCCTGTTATTCAGTTAAATGTTTGTTTGTTTTTGTCAAAAAACGGCGTGAAAAAGGTTTGAGAGATATTTCTTATTGACAATTTAGCTGAGTCTCATTTAGTAAATGTTCAAGCAACCGAGCATATGTATATTTATAATAATTAACTCAATATGATTAATTTTATTTAAAACAATAGTATATTATTGAGTTAGGAGCTAAAGGTGTACTTTTTGTTTTGAGTCTATAGTTTGGCGGCCGACCGTAGGGAGGCCGACAATTATAGACGAAACACAAAAAGTAACTTTAGATCCGAATTCAATACACTATTTTTTCGGCAAACGTTTAAATTTGTTTAAAAATATGAAATAAATGCATCAAATTTTTTATAAATATGTTTTAGGTAATAAATTTTCTTAAAATAATTTTTATTGATTTTGATTCATCAAAATGAAATGACATGCATTCTGTTTTGAACAAATTAATAATATCATGTTATTTTACTTTACTGTCGCCGTAAAAGTATAAAAATTACTTTACTGCCGCCGTAATAATATGAAAATTACTTTAGAGCCGCCGTAAAAATATGAAAGTTACTTTACAGCCGCCGGCAGATAAAATAAAAATGGCGTTACTTTTGCAGCCGCCGGCTAAATAGTAAGGCTTTAGCTACTCTCCAGCGGCAGCAAAGTTAAACTTTACAGCCGTTTGCCGAAAAAAATTATTTTATCCACGACTACTAAAGACAATATGCTTTCCATGCGTATGTATGTCTTCCATTGTAATTGTATTCATTCCACAATAGTGAATTTGATTAAAATTCTTTAACAGCTCTATAGTTTATTAAATATTCCCCTAACAAATTAAACAACAAGCTTGTTTTGTTTTTCGCTATCTTTGATGTTTTTATTTCAATATGGCGATACAAATTTTTGCATGAAAACTGGAAATTAAACGAAATATTTTACAGTCGTGGATAAAATAGCATCTTGTATTCGCTTAGGATGATGGCAATTCTTCACTCGGATGATTCCCTCCACTCGCTACGCTCGTTTCGGGAAACTTCATCCTCGTGAAGAATTGCCTTCATTCTAAGCTCATACAAGAATCTACTGTGTTTTGTTCGGAAAATATTTTTTTCTACTTCAAGCTACGAAAATGTCATTTTAATATATTATAGTAAAACCTATGTGAAAGGGAAACTTTTTCTAAGTAGTGACTGAAAATGTTTTTCTAACTAGTGACTAAAAGTAAATAAATTTCGGTGGTCGCCTACAGGTGGTGGTTATTTAAAGGATTAAATATTTGATTGGATATTTGAGATTGAATTTGATTTACTGTTTCTGTTGTTGTTTCGGTTGCTGTGTTTGTTTCTGTTTGTTTCGATATTCGCATTATTTTGAAGGGATTGAATATTTTGAATATTTTGATTGAATCGAACCGAAACTAATCATTATATCAATTGTGTGTAATTAATTAATTAAACTAATAATGAGTGTTTTTTTTCTATATCGGAGAAATCGGAGCGATAAAATAAAATTTGTAGATCTATCGTATAATTTTTTTCTCCGATATTTATCTGTCAGATATAAAATATATTCTCTGAGTTCTTTCCGCCAAAAAAAAAAAAAATAAAAAAAAATTTATTAAATAAATAAATAAATTTTATTAAAAAATTTATTTATATTTGTTTTTAATCGAAACTTTACCTACAATTTTTTAAATTTATACTTTAAACGATGACTTCCAGTCGCTAAAAAAATGTCTGTAATATAAAAATCTCTAACAAAAATTTAACTTTAGTAGCTAGTGACGTATGAAAAAAGTTTTCAATAATAACAAAAAAGAAATTGAATAAATCGAAAATTAAAATGTTTCTAACCATCAACTCTGTGGTGTAGTTGATAGCGTGTCTACCAAAAGATTCAAACTCATTGGTACTGATGAGGATGCAAGTTCGAATCCCAACCGAAACACGTTTAGAAAAAAAGTTGTTTTAATTTAATAATAACTGTAAGGTTTATTCATATAAACCCAAAAACTGATTTCGAATTGAAAGATTCATATGATTCACAAATATACTTGACATTCTTGTCGCAAATTGATTTCTAATTGATTGGAAACAGTCAATAATAACTACATAAGTGACTAAGGATTGTACGGGGTAATAATATTCCTACTAACCTTCGAAAATTCACAAATGGTGCGGTTAAGAAACTAATCATTTCCTAAAAAACATAAAACCCATAATTGTCCCGTAAAATACTTTACAACATACAATTGTCTATACAGACAAATATAAAAATCTCTAACAAAGATTGTATTTATATATAGAATTTTTACCAGTATAAACTTATTGTTGTGTTATTATATTATTAATGTGTTATATTATTGTGTTCGCTTGTTATTATTCCATCTGTAGGCGAACACAATAATAAAATTATTTTACACTGGTAAAAATGCTATATATAAATACAATCTTGTTTAGTTTTTACACTGTCAAATTTAGATATGTAGTTTTGTAAGTTTTTGAACGACTTCCAAAAAAGAGGAGGTTCTGTGTTTCACTGTAGGTTTTTTTATGTATGTACACCGATTTCTCAAAAACGGCTCGTTCGATTTGGATGATTTAAATTGTGTTCTATTTGGGTTTATTCCCAGAGGGTCTCATAATTTTTTCTATGATGTGAAAAATACGGTTATTCAAAAAATTGGAAAAAACCATATTTTTTATGCATTTTCGTTGATTTCGTCAAAACATATTATTCTGTTTGGGTGTTGTGGGCAGTATTATATTGCTATACTTGTCGAGGTTAACGTAAATAATTTTCTATGACGGGAAATGTGTATGCCGTTTGTGCAAAAAATCATAAAACCATAATTACTAGATTGTCACTGATGAAAGTTTTTCCGGTATTTGAAGTTATTACTTTTAATACGCTTTCTAGCCGACATTTGCTTTATGGCTACACTAAAAATAAAAAAATAAAAAAACTTTTTGAAAAAAATAGAACCGACTTTAGAAAAAACAAAAGAGGCATAAAAAAGTGAAAAATAACTCAATTGTGGATTTTAGAGACAAAAATACGTTACATTTTGATTAATTTAATTTAATTATGCCTTACTATAGACAAAAAATTACGCTGTTAAAAAAAGTTACTATATTAAATTAGTTACTTTTTATTATAATTATTATAGTTATTATAGTTGTTATAATAGTTATTATATTTTAAAAGTTATTTGTAGTACAAAACTGTTCGAAGTCGGTGCCACATTGACGAAAAACCAACTAACATGTCTCGGGCTTGGCACTGATTTCTGTACTACAAATAACTTTTAAAATCTGATAACTATTATAACAACTATAATAACTATAATAATTATAATAAAAAGTAACTATTTTAATATAGTAACTTTTTTTAATATTGGTAGCAAAATCCGAAATTCGACGTCCACGCCGTGCTGCCTGGGTAATGCTGACAGAATTAGGTTGGTGTATTGGAGACAAGCAGAGTAAAAACTACTTAGTCAATGACGCTACATCACGGCGAATTGGCCCCTTACAACCAATGCGACTCAAGCGTCTGTTCTCCATGTCAGGGTCTGTCTTGAATCAAGCGGCTCGCTATATAAACGTGTAAAAAGGTTGTTTCTGGTGACCTTAATATGCAGAACGGACCCATTCACAACAATTTGGGTTGGGCCTAAGGTTAACACCCTAACCCCGGAAAAAAACTAATATGTTAAATTTGGTTATCAGAAAGAGAATAACAGACCCGGACATAAAAACAGAATTTTACCTGGACGTGAAAAAGGACCAGACTACCGAATCGGAACGTGGAACGTGAGCAGCCTGAGCGCTCCTGATGCTCTTATAAGTCTAGAAACAGAGGCTGAGAGGTATAGGATGGATATTATTGCTCTACAAGAAATTAGACAGCCGATAATCGGAAAACAAGATTTGGATCCTTCTTAAAGAGAATTTGGAACTGGCTTTCTTGTTGGTGCACGCATAGAAGAAGCCGTGATGAAATTCATCCCAATCAGTGAGAGGATCTGCTACCTACGAGTACGCGGTACATATAACAATATTTCTCTTATTGCCGTGCATGCACCTACTGAAGCTAAGACCGTCGACCAGAAGGATAATTTCTAGATAGCACTGGAAGAGGTTATGAAATAAACACCAACACGCGACTTCATTATGGTTCTTGGTGACTTTACTAGACGGGTTGGAAGAGATATCTCTTATGGAAATTTGGTGGGTCCCAACAGCCTGCATTTGAATTCGAATGATAATGGTGAGAGAATGACTGAGTTTGCATTATCAAATAATTTGAGAATTGCCTGTACTTTCTTTCCGCATCGATCGATTCATAAGCATACTTGGGTCTCACCGAATGGAAATACTCGAAATCAAATTGATCACGTTCTAGTAACAGCACGTTTCCTTTCGAGCGTTCTGGATGTGCGATCCTATAGAGGTGCATACATTGGAAGTGACCACTACCTTGTATGTGCTACGATAAGGTTCCACTTCCTAAATAAAAGCATTCCAAAATTCAATCAATGGAAACGTTTTAACATCTCATTCTTTCAACAGGTTAAAACCTTAAAGGGCCTTCAAACTAGATCGACTGCTATTCAAAACGAAGAGGGAGAGCTACAAGTAGACCTTAAAAATATTTTAGATACTTGGGCCGCTAATTTTGAGAATCTTCTCAACTTAAGTGACCAGCAAGAAGTCGGGCGTCGAGCAAAGCTTATTCGTGCGTCAAAGGTACATGAAGACGAACCAACCAAAGAGGAATTCGAAGCGGTGCTGTCAAAATTAAAACGCAATAAAGCACCTGGTATCGACGAAATAACATCCGAAATGATTGTACATGGTGGCGAAACTCTATCCTTAAGATTGTTTGAACTTGTTCAAATGATCTGGAGGACTGAAACACAGCTATGCTGATATACCAATCCATAAAAAAGGTAATCGCCTACAATGTGCAAACTACAGAGGAATCGCTCTCCTCTGCACAGCATATAAGATCTTTTCCTACATTTTGCTAGCCAAAATCAATCCTTTTGCTGAACAACTGCTTGGTAAATATCAGTGTGGTTTCCGGCGGGGCCGAGGTACTGCTGATGCACTTTTCTCGATAAGGATGATTTCGGAAAAGTGTCGAGAGTTCAACATATCTGTGCACCAACTTTTTATTGATTTCAGGCAGGCCTACGACTCTCTCGAACGAGAGACTCTATGGTCTGCTCTGGTGTCAATGGGAATTCCTGGTAAACTGGTATCACTATGCAAAATGACAACACAGAACTCTCAATGCTGTGTACGAGTAGAGAACGAAATATCAAAGTTTTTTAAAGTCGACTCCGGTTTAAGACAAGGTGATGCTATCTCTCCTATACTTTTTAATTTAGCCTTGGAATATGTGTGCCGTCAAAAGAAATTACCGACTAATAACAATATCTTGTCAATAAACTCAGTACAGATGATTGCTTACGCTGATGATGTTGTCATTCTCGGCCGAAGTGAAGCTGTTATGAGTGAGACTTTCAAGTCGCTTGAGAGTGGTGCTCGGAACATTGGTCTGCAAATTAACTACAATAAAACCAAACATATGAATGTTTCAAGAGATGCTGAAAAGAAAGATTTGATGTGCGGCGATGAACGAATGGAGGGAGTTGAATCTTTTAAATATTTGGGATCAATGCTTGACTCAAACAACAGCATACTTGCAAACAACAGCATACATTCGAGCATAAACGCTCGAATCGCTGCAGGTAATTGAACTTTCTACTCAATTAAACCTCTCCTTGGATCACCGTATGTATCAATTAACACCAAGCTCAAGTTATACAAGACATTGATTAGACCAGCTGTGATGTATGGGTCACAAACGTGGACCTTACACAAAATAACGAATCGCATTTATCTGTATTTGAGCGTAAGATCCTACGCTACATTTTTGGTTCACTTAAGACAGACGAGAGTATAGAACCCGGTATAACTTTGAGATCAGAGACCTTCTTAAGGGTCCTGATATAATAGGTTGTATCCGTTCTAATAGGATTGCTTGGCTTGGGCATGTTCTACGAGCCGATTCACAGTCTGGACTGATTAGAAAAATGGTAATTATGTCGCTGTTGCGAATGACCGTAGTTAATATTCAAAGCTGATTAGCCTGGCAACGCTCCTACATAGAGCATGAACGCCTTAAAAAAAAAACAATTTTTTTAATAGCGTAATTTTTTTGTCTATAGTAAGGCATAATTAAAATAAATTAATCAAAATGTAACGTATTTTTGTCTCTAAAATCCACAATTGAGTTATTTTTCACTTTTTTATGCCTCTTTTGTTTTTTCTGAAGTCGGCTCTATTTTTTTCAAAAAGTTTTTTTAGTAGATGAATTTGTAAATATTATCATTTATATTTACTAAAAATAGCGTTTTCTACGCGTGGTAAAAACGTTTTTGCGTTCAGTCACGCAAAAAGAGACGTTTTCACCACTTGTATAAAAATCTACTATTTTCTCCAACCGGACTAAAAATTGTTTGGGTATATTTTATAACAAAAAATGTCATTTGTGTATTGCATCTAGTTGTCATGGTAGCAGTCCCAAAAACTATCAATGTTTGTCCTACATCATTCAAAAATAAACCTATATTTCTATGCAATACAAAAATCAAAGTTTGAATAGGAAATTTATTATTATTTGACAAAAAATTTAAATGGTTGCTTGGATTTAGTTTGAGATGTAAATTAAATATAATTATTCTCTTCCATTTAATTATATCAGCTTTATTTGTATGTTTTTTCGATAATAATAGTATGTATTATTGTATTGTTTACTAACCTATAGCCTAATGAACTTAACCTATTGTCTAATGAAAATTTTCTTATAAAAAAATTATCATTATTCAATTGGTATGATTGCAATTGGTCAAATTGTTTTGATTTCCTTAAAATTATTTTCAAATTATAATCCCAATTGCTTTGATAAGTTGTTCAAAAATCAAATTTTAATTTTGATTCTCTTATTTCGTTTAGTTGAACTTGGTTGATTGTATGAAAGGGCGTTTTTTATCATCAGGGTTTTTTTATTAAGAAATTCGATTTATCAATTAAAACAATAAAGATTTATTGTTTTAATTGAAGAAAATGTTTTTATTTTTTATAATACACAATTCTTTGTCAGAGAATAAAGTATTGTAATCGATTCGTGAATAATGAATTTTATTCTCTCGCAAATTAAAATTCTCGCTCGTGCCTCGTTTAAATTTTAAACTTTTGCTTGAGAATAAACTATTTCATTATTCACTCATTGATTAAACTACTATTAAATGTTGAATATTTTCAAATTTTATTAAATAATAGATTAAATAACGGTTGGAGGAAAAATTTAATGTTTTGCACGGACTAAAAATGGATTTTGGAACTCGCAAAAATGCGGTAAACCTTTTTACTCGTCCCAAAATCCATCATTTTTTGTCCTAGTGAAACAAATAACTATTTATTCAATTTTATGTATTGTAAACAACTCAAGCTGTTTCAATAATCGCTACCAACTAATATTTTTTTATATTTTTAGGAAGTGATTCCCGATATGGAATTGGTTTTCGGCTGGGTGAGCATGCGGATTTTCAAGTTTTATTGGAATTAGGACCGCAAAAAAATACTAGACCTATAGGTGGTGAGTAAAGGCAATTTAGACAGAATTTATGCATTTTCATTATCGTATTTAATTCTTGTTTGGAGAAGATCGAAGCCGGAAGTATTTGTTGAGAATATGGTAGTATTTGATGAGTAAAAATAACTTTCTGAAAATATGTGTTAGATTTTAAATAAGGTTATGAATAACCAAATTTCAAATAGTAGTTAAGTTGGCAATGCTTGACTCAAACAACAGCATACTTAGCATAAACGCTCGAATCGCTGCAGGTAATTGAACTTTCTACTCAATTAAACCTCTCCTTGGATCACCGTATGTATCAACTAACACCAAGCTCAAGTTATACAAGACATTGATTAGACCAGCTGTGATGTATGGGTCACAAACGTGGACCTTACACAAAATGACGAATCGCATTTATCTGTATTTGAGCGTAAGATCCTACGCTACATTTTTGGTTCACTTAAGACAGACGAGAGTATAGAACCCGGTATAACTTTGAGATCAGAGACCTTCTTAAGGGTCCTGATATAATAGGTTGTATCCGTTCTAATAGGATTGCTTGGCTTGGGCATGTTCTACGAGCCGATTCACAGTCTGGACTGATTAGGAAAATGCTTTTTAAGTCAAACAAATTAGAGCGCTATAAGAGTTGTTTGGATCAAAATATTTTAATAAAATTTTTAAATTTAGAATTTTTGATAATATTTCTACCATTACTAAACAATTTAGATGTCTACAACTACAGATTCGAGTTCAATCTGCTCCAACAAAAAACCAAATTGGTTCCCCTTGTTCCTTAACCTCACACTTTGATGGTTGTGCATTCTTTTAATAATGACATCCTTTTTAAATTTTTCTTATGGTGCTGCACTTGAATAGTCATCGCTATCCAAATTTTTGGTTTCATTGAAAAATTATTGACTGCAGTCGATTTGTTAATCTCACTCAAACACCGCTTTATTTAATATATACATCTTTAACCTACCTCCATGTTAGTATACCTTCATCAATCAAACCCATATGACCTTAACCAATATCCAGTGTTATAAAACTTTAACCACATATTTTTCTTCGACGCCCAAACTTTTTCATTGTCAGCCATTCTTTATAATGAGATACCAGTTAAATTTTCTTTTTGTTTTGGTTTAACAATAAGACCTTCAACTGTTAGTTTATGCACTTTTCCGCAGTTTCTACACTTTTTCTCTATACTAGCTTTCTCATTTAGCGGATAAAGAAGCCGTCATTTGTTGAAGCTTCCCATCAATGAGTAGTATTGATTCCTTGTTTCTGCCACAATTCTTTGCTTTTTCTAAATTTCTGAGCTAATTCTTCGCATGCTGTTAACACCGCATGTACGTCTACGTCTACCCAGTCACCTGCCAGAGCGCCGTTGTTACATTGCAGTAACATGTAATTTTTGTTTTATGTTGTTGATAATGTCCATTGTTCTAATTCCTCATTTTGAATAAGCAACTCCTCAATCTTCTTATTTGACTTTTAAGTCGTTAGGTTAAGCAAATTTTTTTCAATAATCCTGTTAGTGGCATACTCCTTGATCTGCACTCACTGCACACACTGTACTGAAAAAAAAATTCGGTTACTACAAGCTACTTTGTGCCAACTGAATTTTTCCTGTCACAATAACCTCAAATTCGGTTACCTTACCTTCAAAAACCAAATTTGAAGACACAACAACCGAATTGGAGACACAACAAACGAATGTGATGTCATCGTAACCGAATAATCAGTGTGCCAACCGAATGATAAATTTTTTTCTTTCAGTGGTCTTCCTCAATGATTAAAGCTTAGATATAAAGTTATATAAAGGCTCGTTTCTTCGAGCAAGGAATAGCGTACCATTATCAAGAAATATTCCATAACTAAAATTGAGGGTACTACTGTTGACTAAATATAATAAATCTTCCCGCACCCCTCCTCGGCTTGTTTTATCTCGCTGCTATTACCAGTGGTATGTGATATCTCACGTTATACATTGACTTTGGTCGATTTATGCTCTTTATTTTGTTTGAGGAATAGAAAATATAGAGGCCAGGTTTCTCTTCTTTGTATAATCTGCATATTCGATAAATCTTAATGAATATAGATTATAGCTGCCTGATCCACCGGCACTGCATGCAAGTGCAAACGTTTTTATCTAAAAATCACAAAACAATAATTTACGGTAGAACTAATGCCTATTCACGAATGAGTAGAAGGAGTAATACTGATAGTATAGATAGATATTTCGGGAAATAATTACAAGTTTAAATGTTTAGAAATTATTAAACCAGATAGACAGGTAATTAGTGAAAAACTTGTATAGGTAATAGTAAGATAAAGAAATAGTAAGATAAATACTTCAAGTTTCAACCTGAGGTAGGTTGTAGACAAAAGCATTTTTTGATAATCGATAAACCTTGTTTTACAGGAGTCTGGTGGTAAACTCATCATATATGCTTAATTATATTTTTCTGTTGTTTCAGCCAATGCTGAAATTATTCCCAACAATAAACGAGATGCAGAACTAGAAGATGATCCAATAAAGGTAATAAACTAATGCAAAATAATTCGAACAACTAAAGTATTTTTTACTTTTATTTGTTTACAGCCCTCTCAAACAAAGGCAAACAGTTGGCTAACAAGTTGGTCAGAAAACACAAAATTACCGGCCCCTGACGACCAGTCAATTAAAACTAACGTTAAACCATTGATTGCGAATGACGCATTACATCAATTGCAGAAGCTTTACGGGAAAACATCAACAAGTAATGATGATGGCACCGGCATACATAATGAATCTCTTGGGACTCTTCCGGCATCGGTCTTAGAAAATAATGACACACCAACAAAATTTAAAATTGCGTTACCAGATTTTGATAAGCCGAGCAAAACAAAATTCACACCAAAAAATAGTAGCAATAAAAGTAAATCAAAAGTTACAGCAGATTTGATGGATGTAGCGTTAGATTAAAATTTTAGATTTAAGTATTAGGAGCAAGTTCGATTTTGCTACAGCCATTAGTGTAATAGGAGCTAGTCTTATAAATTTAGGGCGAAGCCAAACGGTGAAATATGAATTTAACGGGATTATAAGAAAACGAACTGTTGTACATCTTGTAATATGTAATAGTTGATATGTGATACTTACTGTCGCATATTTTCGGATATTCTCTACTTTGAAGATTTGGTGAATTTTCAAAGTTTATGCAATAAACTAATTGATTAATTAATATGTTTAGCTTATGTATATAGTAATTTAGGGAAATATTTTTAACGGAAAAGAAAAATAATAAATTTAAAAAATAAAATGATGGAAAACTTTTAATATTGAAGAAATACAGTATGTGCTATAGCGGATTTGTATTTCCTAAAATTGTGCTTCAATTTGCGTATTTATTTATAAAAATGCAAGCTACAAAACTGTTATTTACTAATAACAATAATGGAAAATATGTAATGGTAAAACACCAAAAGATTGGGGTCGCTATTGTGGCGTGCCACTGTATAAAACTTTTGATTTCTGCGGCGTGACCATATTCTCCGTGAATATGGGAACAAAGTTTCCTGGAAACATTGTGATTTGAGCATTTTGAGAATAGTTTCTCTTTTCAGTACCACAGTAAGAAGGGCTTCACTAGCACCAAATTCTATTCCATCAGAAAATTTACGGTTTACCACAATTACACATAGTGACTAGGTAGGAATCAAGAAAAATTAAGCCAAATATGGTTAACAAGCATGTACACTTTAGAAACTTATTTGATGAATAATTGTAAATATTATATGTACTTATTTGGTAGGAGCTGAGTTGTTTAGAGTTTTTCAGGTAATGCGTATTCCGGTTGAAGTTGATGCTTAAGGATGGAGAATTTGTTGGTGATAATTATTGGGAGATAATTGTTGATAGGGAGATAATTGTTGAGATGATATACGTGTGTTTAAGTTTGTTGAAAATCGTTCCAATTATTATACAATTATACGCAAAAATAAAATTGCAATTATTCCACCAATAATTTTTACATTTCGGGTTAGACATAGTTTAATTATTTTTCTAACTCTGCTTTGTTCGGTGTCTTCAATATTCACTAACGAATCTGCATCAATATTAGATAACACTAATTATTATGACGATAGAGAGAAGGAGACGATATAGGAGCCGATAAAGAGAATTATTGTTCTATAGCTCGAAGGAGGCGAGCGGGGATACGAGTGGTTCTGCCTGCTCTCGTAATTGTGGATGCAGCATGGAATATATGTTGCTGAGGAACGGGATTAAATCTAACCCTTTTAGATAATTCAGTTGCCATAGTCGCATTGCCTCGTTTCTGTGGAGGGAGAGGTAGAAGAATAAAACGTGGCCTAAGGATTCTACTCCTACGTTATCTGTAGAAGACAAAGTTTTGTCTGTGCGACTGAGATTAGTACTCGAAGTGGGTTATATTTAAAAACGATCAACTTCAGCACGGTCATATCCAGCCCCAAAGCACACATCTTCGGCACACTGAGTCCGTATGTAAGCAGACATGCGAACAAAACTCGAGAGCTTTGGAGACGAAAACTTTAGGAGAAGTGTGTCTTGACGCAATAAAGGGACGAAGGTGATCAAAATGTTGTTTCGTTGTTGTTGAATTGTTGTCATATCCAGCCCCAAAGCACACATCTTCGGCACACTGAGTCCGTATGTAAGCAGACATGCGAACAAGACTCGAGAGCTTTGGAGACGAAAACTTTAGGAGAAGTGTGTCTTGACGCAATAAAGGGACGAAGGTGATCAAAATGTTGTTTCGTTGTTGTTGAATTGTTGTTGAATTATAATTTGTCAAATGTCAAACGTTGTTGAATTATAATTTTGGCTAAAAAATTCTCCGAGGAGACGTATGTTAGTATCATAGACGAGCTCTGCCGATGAGGATTGGAAGTTTCCACGGAAAGAGGGTTCGTAAACCGAGTAATATTGACAGTAGCATACGTGTCCAGTCCGTCCAGTAATAGGCCATGATAGCAGATTTAAGAGTTCAACGCCAACGTTCGATGAGTCCGTTATATTTAGGATTGTAACTAGAAGTTCGTTTACGTTCTAAGCCGTAAGTTAAGACAATTCGCGACAATTCGAAAAGATTTCATTCGAATTAGAAGCCCTGATCGGTGATGATTGCTGAAGGTACTCCAAAACGAGCAATATAATTGGAGTGGAGAGCTGAAGCTACCGTTGTAGTGGAGGGATAGTTATACCCAAAGGTGATTGAGTATGCCGAGAAACTTTTGGCTTTTGGCAAATAAAGAAGTTCTGTGCCATCTGTCGAACATCCTTCTCGATGAATGGCCAAATAACTTGACAGAACAGTCCACAGCAGCCAAATTCTGTAATTGTGAAGCGGTGAAGTGATAAGTTTTTTAATGAAAAGAAACGAAGAAATTTTTATCACTTCACCGCTTCACCGTTACAGAGTTTGGCTGCAGTTCTGTCAAACTCCTTACTGATCAAGTTATTTGGCCATTCATTGAGACTAATTGTGGAGGCTATTGAAGACAGATTGACGGAATTGCTTTGGAATAAAAGGTCGGGAATTACCAGAAGAAGTATCACACAAAATAGTTTTGGCACTAGAATTGCCAAACGATATTGAAAAGGATCGGAGTTGAAGTGTGGGACTAGTGTCCAATAATTCCTTGATTTCGAGATCATTAAACTGAGCGTCAGCAATTTCGTCGTAGTTAATATTTTCTGGAATTGATATTTGTTCGACACCGGCAAGTATGTCGGCAACTACAATATCAATTTCAGAGATGTGGTAAATATCAGTCGTGAATTAACTGATGAAATCCTTATGATCTGTGAAAGGTGTGAGGTTGTTCTACCATCAAGGAGATGCCGAAAATGTTTAATTGCAATCTGCAGAGTAAACTGTAAGTGGTTCTCGATCAAAGCGTTGTATTTTTATTGCGTCTCATTAAATCGCACAGAGAATAAACTAAGTGTTGTTCTTCAATCGTTAATTTTTTGTTGGACAACGACTTGATGCTTTGTAGGAAGCGTCGACCATTATGGCAAGTTGGGTAGAGTGTGAGAGATTTGAGTTGTTGCCTCCCTGAGTTGCCGCTATCATAAGTCAAAGACTTGAATGACGTCTTCAGAGCATTGAATAACGCGTTTGTCGTTCTTTTTTGAGAATCGTTGAGGAGGCTTGATTGCCGCCAGCGTAAGGAATCCATCCGCAGTAGATGTTTATTATTCCGTGAATACTGCGAAGTTGAATTACTGTTTCGGGACGTTCGTAACGATTAATAGCACCAGCACGTTTAAAATTCGGTTTGAGTCATAAGATGTTTGAGGAGTTCCTCAACGGTTTCAAAAGCAATAAGGAGATCATCTTTGTAGATGAAACAGAAATTTAGGTTTCGGTAAGCTAAATTGAAATTTGGTGATTTGCACAGACGAGATCAGTTGTGGAGAAAAATTTGCATCCACGTAGTTGATACGAAAAATCCTGAATATGAGGAATCTGGTATTGTAACTTATCTGGTATTGTAATGTTATTCAGAGAACGGTAGTCACCACAGGGTTACCAGGCGTCATTATTTTTTTTAACGAGACGAAGATGAGAGAACCAAAGACTATTAGACGGTTGGCAAATGCCATTGTACTTAGAACTAGTAACGTCTTATGTACCTTATGTACCTCATCTACCGTTTCTTTACTCTCCACAGAACTAGACCGAAGACCCACAGAACTAGACTAGACTAGACAGCTCGAAAACTTCGAGCTTTGAGCATAATAAGACCCTACTTTGACATAAATGCAGCCTTAAATTAGTGACTTAAAAAACGCCAATAACCGATTAAAAAGTGGGAAATATAGCTTACTTTAATGTCATCCATAGATACTTTCAGAAACTCAAAAATATCAGCAATGCAGATACGTCTACGAAGTCCTTCACTGCTCTTACTGGTCACACTATTGTTTAAGACTCTGACCCATATATATTTCTTGCACCTTGAATTCTTAATTATCCGTGCTAAATTCATCTCCAATTTACGAAATTTCAGATTTTTTTATATTCATAACGCAATTGAACTAGCAAAACATAATGACAAATTACAATTTATAATCATTTTATCTAGCTACGATGATTTAGGTAATTGATGTTTGTAAACTAAAAAACAAATTATTATGTGAATTAAATGATTAATAAAAATTAAATCGAAAATGTGAAAAAAATCAAATCAAATAATTTTTCTATAAATTTATGTTGAACAAGTGAAATTAGGTTTAGTCTTTTGTGAAGTTTTTTAAGTTTAAGTGCAAAATAGTGAACCTGTAAAACTTCAATGTATTTTCAATGTATATTTTTGGTGCTTGTTGCGGTTGAATTTAAATCAGTAACACCATTAACACGGTTATTTAAAGAAACAAGTGGTTTTCAGTTTCCAGATGCTGCACCACCAACTGGTAGTGGAGGTGGTGGAACCTTTGATGTAAACGTTGGAGCAGGAAATGATGGTTAGTGTAGTTTCAATCTTTCCAAAAAAAACAAAAGTTAAATTTGATATTTTAAAGGTCTGACAAGACAAAATATTGTAAATGGTTCTCTCGTGGGATTAATAAGTAATTTGACGACGAATCAAATTACAAATGTTGTGCCTGCAATTGTGAATGGTGGAACATGCATTTGTGTACCCACTGGTCAATGTGCAACTAACGTTACAACAGGAACAACGGATGGAAGTGGACAAATTGATATACGTATTGTGACAAATGTAAGTAATTTTTTATTACTAAATTGTTTTTTAAAGCTTGCCAAACTAGTATTTATAAAGAATTAAAGAACAATTCCGCAGTATTTGCAATCGGATATGGTTGATATGGATTGGGTTTGGATCTGTTAAGAGAAACGAAAGTAGATTCATTAAAATAGAACATATCTACTAATTTTCCCAAAGCCTGTATTGATTAGGACGGTTTAGAACCATTCCAGAAATTCGGCCAAAATAATTCGAAAGGTTTGGCAGCTTCCAGTTGGTATTTTCCTATATTTCTGATATCCAAATGCCCACTTTCAAACATCTATTGCAAGATAAGCTTCATTTTAATTGTATGTAAGGTGATATGAGCCATATATTCTGATTATTAGAATTGACTTTAGGCTCTAGCTAGCTTATTTTAGGAAGATATCAGCTAGTAAAAAAAATGATTACTTGAAGTTTGCAAATGCAACATTCTACTGCAATCTATCTATTATAACATTGCAAAGACTAGCTGGTTTTTCCAACCTCACTAAAACCCAGAACTAATTCTAATAGATCGGAACTTAACCAAAATAGCCTCCAGTCGCTCGGGAGATTAACGGACTTTAAAGCGTTGAAGGATGGCTTAAAAAACCTGCTTTTTGTATTTTTTTTTATAAAATGTGTCGTGTAGTAGATATTACAATATGTGTCACAATAACACATAAAAACATTGAAAGACCAAGGACAACAACATGCGTTCTAAGGTGTTGATGGACGCAAATTTCTTTTTTGTTTGTTTTTTTTTATATTTTTTTATAGAAGGAATAACTAAACAATAAATCCTATCACATATAAAATATGACATAGGCCAATATTTCATGAAAGGATAGAAAAAATAAAAATAAAATTAAAGGTAAACAGCAAATTTGTTTTAATAATTTGCAGGAACAAAACTAAAATGTGGTTGTCACCCATAGATAAAAAAAATTTACAAATAAAAAACATTAATCCCTCCATGTGGGATATGGATTCTAAAACTCCGTGTCTCTCTCTAGTGCTGTCATTTGCAGTGTTTATGGAAACAGGTCAAATACTAGATTCATATACACAGATCTTTGATAGAAACGGTAGGTTTAGTTGCTATCATGTTTGTATTATATTGTGATGTTTTCTACCTTACTTCGAATTGGCCTTACTCTCAATTCGATAAACGTAATTCCCAAATCTCTTCCTGGATTGGATCACTGATTTGTAAGCAAAAACACCCACTTTTGTTAAGTACTCAACACTTTTATTGTTTCACAACAACAGCAAAAAGTTCTGCAAAGAATATTTCTTAGCAAGAATATTCAACAGCTTCAAAAATTCCAACACTTGTTTTCTTGATTGTATACATTTCCATACCACAGCGTACACAAAAATACACTAAATTTCTCATAAATAACACTCAAACCTTTATTCACAGTTAAAATTCATTTAACGTAATCACATTCGTCTTAAGCTATTTACATTATCGCAGTCTAATTTAAAAATAATTCTCGTTCTACAAAAGAAATTCCTTATGTATAAGTCTGCTTAATTTATCGATTATTTGAGATCACTTTATTTACAAAGAAAGCTCGAGAAATTATGATGAAATCGACGTCATTCATTAATACATCCAATATTTTAATTGATTTTAGTTTTTTTCGATTCGCCTTGGGATTTGTAACAGATGTTTAGTTGAAATATTGTATAGGGAGACTTGAGGCCGAATAAAATTTTGTTTTTCATAGCGATTATGTAGAATCGTAGCAAATTTTTTTTCAATTCAAGTACTTAAGGAAACAAATGTACATTTAGGCAGTGATGGACGATCGAGAGACATAGCAAAATAGAACTGGAGTCCTTTGGTAGCCTTGTGGTTTGATGTGCTTCTGAGTTATTCGGTCCCCTTTTAAATAAACAACGGCAGAGACGAATTACTGGTTCGGCTGCTAAATAATCAATATGAACCACAGCTGGATCATTTTGCTACTACTACTACAGCTTTTACAATCATGTGCAAGAACATATAGAATCGGAAAGGCCTATGTTTGTACGATTGATATGCATATAGAAATTATAATATTTTATTCTACTCTGCGTATTTATTCCCGTTACCTAAGGGGTTCGAACACTGTATAACCTTGTAAAATTAGCGCGTGTTTTTAGTTTTTTATGTTTAAAGGATTATATTATAAGTGGAACAAAAAACAATTAGATATTACTATGAATTACGTAACTTACAAAAAATGTATTAATAAAATATGTACAAAATCGTAGTTGTTATTTGTAATCATAAAAGTCAGACAAGTGCGAATAAAATTCGCTCGTCAAGGGTTCCGTGAATGTTCTTTTACACAATATCAAAAATTATTGACAAAAAGTTGTGTTGTAATGTCCTTATATTTTCAGATCATAGACACATAACAAAATAAATGTTAAATTGTAAATGTCAATAGTAAATTACAATCAAATCTACATTGATCAAAAATGGCAAAAAAAATGTTAATTCAGGTTAAATATTATCCATAGATGTTTTTGGTAACTTAAAAAAGATTCAATTACACCAGCTTGTAAATGGATTAAATTTGATTATTTTTTCGGTCAATCGAGTGTTGAAATTTAGGGGGGTGGAAAGCTACATACTAAAAATATTTTTTTTTCAACAACACAAACACTCTGCATTGCAAAATTCTAAAAAAAATTATAACATTTCTTAAATTAAGTGCTCTTTCATATGACACCCTACTCATTTGGGTCAAAAATGGTTTTTTTCCCTCCCCACATCCATCCCATAAACACACAGAAATATAATTATTTGAGTCTTCGCAATGATTTTCATTCAAAATTTACCAATATTTCTGTCTCTGTGAATATTTTCAAAATTTTCAGTCAGTCATCGTCGAAAGGTAGGGGGCGGCACGATCTGAATTTTGCCCTTTCTTATCCATAACTCAAAAACTGTGCTGTAGTTTTCATACAAAACTTACCAAATTTCCTAACTCTGTGAAATTTTCCAAATTTTTCTGTCATTTAGTGTCGAAACGTATGGAAGGGGGGGGGGCGGTCTGAATTTCGCACTTTTTCGACAGTAACTTAAAAACTAGGCACCGCAAAATTCTAAAAAAAATTGCAGCGAATTCCAAATTAGATGTTCTTTGTCTTTCAAATGACACCCCACTCGCTTGGGTCAAAAAAAAATTTTTTTTACCCCCTCTACCCCGGTCCTCTAAACACACAGAAATATAATTATTGGAGACTTCGCTATAGTTTTCGTACAAAATTTAGCAAATTTCCTAGCTCTGTGAATTTTTACAAATTTTTCTGTCAATCAGTGTCGAAACGTATCGGGGGAACGGTGTGAATTTTGCACTTTTTTGACAATAACTCAAAAACTGTCCACCGAAAAATTCTAAAAAAAACTGCAACGAACTCTAAATTAGGTTTTCTATCAAATGACACCCCACTCGCTTGGGTAAAAAAAAGTTGTTTTTACCCCCTCTACCCTGGTCCTCTAAACACACAGAAATATAATTATTGGAGACTTCGCTATAGTTTTCGTACAAAGTTTAGCAAATTTCCTAACTCTGTGAATTTTTACAAATTTTTCTGTCAATCAGTGTCAAAACGTATGGGGGGAGGAACGGTCTGGACTTTGCACTTTTTCGACAATAACTCAAAAACTGGCCACCGAAAAATTCTAAAAAAAATTGCAACGAATTCTAAATTATGTGCTCTTTCAAATGACACCCCACTCGCTTGGGTAAAAAAAAGTTTTTTTACCCCCTCTACCCCTGTCCTGTAAACACACAGAAATATAATTATTGGAGACTTCGCTATAGTTTTCGTACAAAATTTACCAAATTTCCTAACTCTGTGAATTTTTTCAAATTTTTCTGTTTATCAGTGTCGAAACGTAGGGGGGGGAACGGTCTAAATTCGCACTTTTTTGACAATAACTCAAAAACTGGGCATCGCAAAATTCTAAAAAAAATTGCTTTGTTTTTTAAATTAAGTGCTCTTTCAAATGACACCCCACTAGACCACATTTTAAATAGTGTTTTTACCCCTTCTCATTTCCACGCCCTTAATAAATCTAAGTATGGAAATATGACACTTTTTCATATTGTTTATGAAAAACGTACTAATTTTTCTATCATTACATTTTCAAGTACATTTGAAAATTTTCGGAGGTGTAAAATTCCAAAATAAATTTTTATGGAATACTGAAATGAAGCCCTTTCATATGATACCCTACTTGAATCTATAAAAAAATGTATTTTCTCAAAGGTCTCACATCGCAGCCCTGTAAACCAAACGAAAACCACTTTAGTTTTATTTGTATCCGTCATTTCATGTGGACAGATTAGTTTTATACGCATGCCAAATTTCAAGTCCATAGCATTTATAGCTTACGAGATAAACCCGTTTTACTCTCACCAATAGTGTTCCGTATAAAAAACGGAACCCTAATAAAACATATGTATAATCCAATTATTATTTGACATGAAAAATGTTCTTATATATTATATGAAAGACTAAACATGAATAATGCAACAAACCGGCATAATATATGACAACTGAAAAAGGGTTGCCATAGCCATACTTTTATATTCAGTACATAGCATAGCCCGAAGAATAATAATATTATGAAAATCTAATATAATTTAATCCTAAGAACAAAATGATTATAATTATTTTATAAATTCAACTTATTTGGTGGACGTCTAGTTCTGTTCGATAGACGAACAGGTCTAACTTTCTGTTCTGTTTTTGATGTATCAACAGTTGGTGAAACACTTGATCGTCGGCACGAGTTACCGTTTGGTGATGTCCCATTTGCTTCTTGTAGAATTATTATCGGAACATTATCAGGTACGGTTTTTGTTGCCTTATTTGTACATCATTTGTAGTTGTAATTTTAGTGGAGGTTTCTTTATCGTCCGTAACCATGGCGTCCGTAATCATGGCGTTATTGTAAGGAACTGTATTTCCTTTAACCAAGGTATTCCGAATCTGATCAATATGACGTCGTTGAATTTTACCATCAATGTCAATCAAATGGTAAAGTAAGCCAATTCCCATTCGATAAGCTTACCAAATTTATTATTATTTATTTATTTACACCTTATTTCGAATTGTGGCGAATTTGAACCATATCGCCTGTTATAACTTCTGGAACGATTCGATTGATTATTGTTTATGTAATTTTTTACCTTATTTGATGGATTAATTCGATTTTCGAACGTGAACTTAAGCATTTGCTCTGCTGGACCTGTTGTTGAATTTGGTACTTTTCGATATTGCATAAAAACTTGTTGTAACTTCACGTGCAGTTCTCCAAGATCATTCATTGCTATACGCAATGAATATTTCAATTACTACACACTACTTTCTGCCTGTCGGGTTGTAGAATAATGAGCGAGAGCGGTTCGCTTGTGTGTAATTTCATTTGACTGAAATTCTTTGGACGTAAAATTTGTACCGTTGTCTGTAACAACAATTGTTGGTATGCCAATGGTCTAACCGTATGATAGCTTGTAATCGTTTTTATTTAGGTTGAGGTAGTACCCATTTCGTTTGTACATGAACAACAACCATGAAATAATTTACCATAAATGGACGCGCGAAATCAACATGTATTCGTTGTCACGACATTGTAGGACTCGTAGGTATTCATTGTAGGTATTTTGTTGGTTCTTTTGCTACACAAGCATACTGCAAATTTTGACGAAACCTTTAATGTCATGATCCATGGCGATCCAATAGTAGAAACTGCGAATTAACGCTTTCATTTTGCGAATACCAATGTGTGCGGTACATGTAATTCGTTGAGTATTTGTTCACGTAGTTCAATGGGAATCAAAATTCTGATGCTTTTGTAGATGCATCCGTATTGCATCGTTAGTTTGTAATGGTGACTGGATCTATTGCTAAAAATAACAATCGGAAGAAATCAGGGGACTGCGCGCCAAGAGATTTTACGTTCCAGCAAACGAAAGTCCTGTGGATTCGATAATGAACGTCCCCTATTCCAGCACAAATTAATCAGTATGCACGCATTCGAGAACATATAGACAGACCAAGAAAAAAATTGAATAAAAGGGATTCTGACGACCCTAACATCGAAAAAGCAAAGACCGTTACATCCCCCGCCATAACTATACTTTAGTTATATGAATAAAAATATCAAAATAAATTAATGACTAACCATATGGTGATAGAAGATTCCACCCTACAGCACATTGTCCAGCCTTAACCGATCATTTTACTTTAAATAGGTGAACAAATAAGCTGCTGTTGATAATACTAGTGATGTAAATATTTGATCAAAAATGCTGCTTTTGATAATAATCGTGAAATGAATATTTGATCCGAATAGCTGCTGTTGACAATATTGGTGATGTAAATGCTTGATCAAACAAGCTGTTGGTGATCACAATAGCCATATGAAGATTTGACCAAATAAGCTGTTGTTGATAATAAAAGTGATGTAAATATTATATCAAACAAGCTGTTGTTGATAGTAATCGTTATATGAATATTTGATCAAATACGCTGCGGTTGATATTAAAAGTGATGTAAACACTTGATCAAACAAGCTGTTGTTGCTAATGATAATGACAATAAATATTTGATCAAAGAAACTGCTGTTGATAATAATAATTTTATAAATGGTTAATCAATTATGCTGAGGCGTCACAACAATTGGACGATAATCATAGGTATAAAAATAATCGATGTGCCAAAAAACGCACTGCATTTCAACCGAGTTTATTTGTGTATTGTGTTTGCTAATATTTTTCATTATAAAACTCTGTTTGCTTTGAACTATATCTTCAAGTTAGCTTCTAACCAAAAATAATTATAATACAATTTCCTTGTCGAAATCCTTTTTGAGAAATAAATCCCTTGTCGATGGTACTATTCCAATAAAAAAACAGTTTACCCAGAAATTCACAGAAGAAAATTTTGATTTTATTTTATAATTTTTCCATTTTTATTTACACAACCCAAAAAAGTTTACGTTAAAAAAATGGTATTTTTAAATTATTTATTTATAGTTACGAGAAAAAAAACATAAACAAATAGAACTAACCACAACAAGAGATAAAAAATTATCGAATAAATAAACTATATCAAAAAGATTTATTTCTCAATTTATTAAGAATATAATAAGTATGCACTTAAGAAAATATTAGGAATGCACTTAATATTTTCCTATTTTTTCCTGAATTATATCTAGAAAATTGATTTAATTTCAAAATCAATCTCTTCTTTAAATGTGATACCTCCATCAACCGAAAGTATTGACAGAACAAAAGTTTCGCAAATCAACGAACACAACATTCAATAAGAACGTAATAAACTTATAAAAATATTAACTAATAATGATCTCTTATGAAAACCTTCACGATAAGACACAAAGAACAATTAATTTTTTTATGGTTTAATTTAAATTGAAACGATAATCAAAGTTTTAACATGTTTTTGGTTTTGTATATCAAATACACATAAGGTTTCAATATATTTATAGATTAAGTCAATAATCAATATATCATTCAATTAAGTCAATAATCAATATTCTGAAAATTTCTTTGTGTTTTCTTATAACAATCAAATAATTGATACCTCTTGTTTTAAACTACTATACATATTTATTTTTACATATATATTTACATATATTTTTACATATATAGTTACATATATATTTTTAAATTGTTTAATTTTGATTTTATCAGTGTAAAAAGAAAAAAGAAGCGTATCTGAAGTAAATAGTTTATAAGCGATTTTAGCGCTAATGTGTCGTTATCTAGAACTTTCTTTTATAAAACATATAGAAAAATTTTATATTTTCGTAACAAAATTTTAATTCATTTTAATTCTTTAAATTAAAATTTTTCACATTAATACTATTTAATTAATAAACATTTTTGTATTTCGATTATTCTCTTTTTTTTAAATAAATTGATTAAAAGTTTTACTTAAAACACGAATAAATTTATTCCGATAGCAAAAGACAAAATAATAATTCCGATTGATTCGACAACTCACATGCAACCATTTAATTTTAAAATTCACGACAGACTTAAGTGCATGAATATTTTCACCGAATTGCTTGCGTTTGAGTATCGTAACGAGCTGACTGCTGTACCAAAATGTACATCTCACATATAGAGATTTCTCCTGACAATGACATAACACATTCAGGCATAATAACTACAATTCAGCAACTATGTATTAAGAAAAAAGACGATAAGTCGTGTGTCTCAGATAAATTGATTTGAGAAATAAGATAAATTTCTGATTAAGACAGTATTTCATCGAATGAAATTTCATAGTGTGAACAGCTTCGTAACAAATTAAATTTCGCATCCTGACTTTTAAATGGTTTGCCATCTAAATGGCTTCATGTTTGTATCCTACTGTATAAGTCACATAATGCTGTTACGATTCTACATAAACGTAATGAAGTACAAAACATAAACTTCAATTTCCGATACACAATATTTCAGAAATAACTAGTTGGATGGGGGTGTGACCATAGGGGCCACGCCAGGAACTTCCCGTAAGATTAAAAACAAACCAGTTACTGGATAAGGTATACTAAAATACCGAACATATCAAACTTGAAAAAAAAAATCAATAAAAAGTGAATATTAGCTCAATTAGGGTTTTAAAGCCTAAAATACGCAAAACTAAGATTTATTTATTAAACGATACATCAATTGTAATAATTTAAATAGAATTTGAATGTCTGTGTATAATCATAATTAAATTTAATAACATACATACACTCAGACTGCAAACTAAAATAAGTTGTCTAGACCGATTCAGAAGGTATTGAAAGGTGAGGACTGAGGATATCATTAAAATGTCAATATCAAAAATGATCTGCAACACAACAGTTAACAACTTAACCTATCGGTAAGATAAAAAGTCAGCATTTGGTTGATGAACACCGACCACTATATACAAGACACCTCAAAAGCAAATTTGTTCTATATTTCTTCTATGTTAACTGAAACATTTTACCAAAGATTCATCAATAGCTGTTGTTATGATATATTTAAAAGAATAAGATAAAGCTATATAGCCGAAAGTGACAAGCCGGAAGTTGCTAAATGACTATAAACATTACAAAAACCTTGTGCTCTAAGTTTCATCAAAATTGAATGACTGGGTGTTATTATTGAAGTTTAAAAAAACAGTTGTTCAACGATCCACAGACATCCTTCCCGACTCCTTTGCCAAATTTTAAAAAAAGCTCATATTTTCTATATTCAAACAAACCCGAATGCGTTTGCAGCTCATTTTAATTCAAAAGTTTCATCAAGATCTCATGCGTTTGCGTAACGAAAATAACACCTATTTTTCAAATTTTCTTAAAAACTGAAAAAGTAAGATAGCTATTGTTTATACAAATGTCATTAGAAATTATTGACATGATGACAAAATGGGAGGTCAATGGTCCTGAAAGCGTTATTTATTCTCGTAATATTTGCAAGAGCTGATTTTTAGTTTTTTGGAAACCGCTAAAAAACAAATGAACCGATTCTGTTAGAAGACTGGGATATAAGTTACGCCCTAAGATACATCGATTGTAACCATTGCCGTTGAAATCGGATCATCCGTTGTTGAGAAAGCGTTGGACAAATTTTTGTCCACATACAACCATACACACTCACATACACACACATACATACTGCCAGCTAAAAATAGCCTAAACAGCTTCAGGAGGTCTTGAAACGTTCAAAAATTCCTATTTCGAAAATCGACCCAAAAACAATAGCTTCCCATATCGAGAAGTTAATAAACAGTTGACCAAGCGATCCACTCACGAACCTCTGACCTTTTTGTCAAATTTAGAAAATAACTCAGATCTTAGATATTCAAGTAAGCCCGGATGCGTTTGCAGCTCATTTACATACCAAAGTTTCATCCAAATATCATGCGTTTGCGTAACGAAAATAACACGTCCTTTTTCACATTTTATTAAAGAATTCAAAAAGTAAGATATCAATTGTTTATAAATCTCATAATAAATGGCTGACATGATGACAAACAACATAGAAGTTTCTTGACCTTGATAGCATTATTTAATCTCATGATATTTGCAAGAGATGATTTTCAGTTTTTTGGTAACCACTAAAAAACAAATGATTTAATTTCGCAAGAAAAGGACTGGGCTCTAAGTTACGCCAAGATACATCAATTGCGACCATTTTCGTTAAAATCGACACATCCACATACAGCGATACATGCATACATACACACACACATACAGACTGCCAGCTAAAAATAGTCTAAACAGCTTCAGAAGGTCATGAAACGTAAAGATATCATAAAAATTCCGAGTTCGAAAATCGACCCAAAAACAATCAGTCAATCGGAAAGTTAAAAATCAAGGTTTCTTAGAAAATGGGTAAACATGAAATACAATTAAATTACTTTACGAATCAAATCAACATAACGTAAAATAATCGAATATTCTCATATTTTCTCAAAGTTTCTAGAGAATGTGACCTAAAATGATCAAGAAATTATGCAGAATCATATATAAGGAATCCCTCCAGCAAAATTAAACTAGTTTTATTTTAGACTGCGTTAATGTAAAGTTGCGATAGTACGATAGTGGAAATAAATTAATGTGAAATTAATTGTTAAGTGAAATTAATTGTAAACGAAATGTTGTAGCATGTATATAAAATCGTGTAAATAGAAGTTATTTTAAACTAGACTTTGTGAATAAAGTTTCAAGTGTTATTCTATAGAAGTATTTTGTGTATTATTTTAGACGCTGTAGCGTATAGGAAATTTTTACAATAAACCATTGGAGTTTCGAAGCAGTTTGAAGAATATTCTAGATAGGAATATTGTTGCTGTATTGTTTTCCTGTTGTTGTGGGACAATTAAGGAGTTGAATACTTAATAAGACCTGATGTTTATGCTTCCTAATCAGTGATCGAATCCAGAAGGAGATTGGAGGAATTGCGTTTATCGAATTGAGAGTAAGACCAATTCGAATTAACGTTAGAAATGGAAACAATATTATTGCTGTTTAAAATTGACAAATAAAATGATTATGTAAGAACCGTAGCAATATTATAGTTTCTGGCTAGAAATACCTGAAGAAAATTCATAGATTCCTGCTTTAGCAATGGAAGTTTGGTTAACCTTAGCTAATTTTTATAATTTTAATTGATGGTAGTATTGGTTGTTGCCGTAATTTTTCCGTCCTGACTTTTTTAGCAAATGTGAAAATTAGCTGTCTGAGTTGCACTGTTTTTACTGCAAACACTCCACATACACAAACATAAACAGTTAGTCCAAAATAAATACAAGCAAATTCGAAGCACACAACATTTCGACAGATACAAAACTTATTTGAAAAAATTACAATCGGCAATTATATAAAATGGAAATTTCAAAATTTGAGTGTAAAACGCTTTTTATAGTTTTAAACGTTTTTTTGTTAGAACAAACTATGGTCATAAAATGTAATTAAGTTTTTTATTTGTTGACGAAATACTCGCAAATAAATTTAAAATAAATTGTCACATTTTTAACACAAAAAAAATAATTTCATTTCCTTTACACAAAACATATTTATAAATTTATAATGTTTAGTGAAGCTAAATAAATAATTTATTATATTATCACAATTAAATTTAATAATAACAATCAAAAGTCGTAAATTGCTTTGTGCTTTTAGTTAATACCACCACCAGTTGGGACAATTATTAACAGTACGACAGGTACTATTTTAACCCCAGCTACATGTCAAGCTAATATACTACAACGTTGTTGTCAGAATGGAGGATATAGTTGTGGTGTCAGATATCCGCCGGTAATTGGAAGTGCGACACCAGCTGCAGGTCAAGCGGCATATGGAGAATACCCATGGCAAGCGGTTTTACTTGGTCCGGGAGATATATATGCGGGAGCTGGAGCTTTAATTGATAACTTTCACGTATTAACTGCAGCACACCGGGTAACAGATTATCAAACGTGAGTTTTTAATTTACAATATTTTATCAACTCCCCGGCATGGGCTTTTTTTGCTCATGCTTTTTGTTTGCTTAGGAAAAATAAATAAACATTAAAGAAAGATTGACCGATTTATCAACTCTTCTACAGTTTACATTTTGGTATAAGCACGAGTTATAACGCTTTGTTCCCAACTATTCACGCAACGTTTTAAGTCCAAAGTCCAAGTTTCAGTCCAAAATGCATTTCTAATTTGATATCTTCAACCTCCTGTATGAAATGGCAGCCGATCAAAATTTTTAGGCCAATAACAATTAAACGCATATATAGAGATTAGTTTTTGTTGATTTGTTAATTGTTTCATAATTTTGATGTACGGATGTGAAAACCTCGGGTACTTGAGTACCTTCTATTAGCATAACAGTACACGGAAAATCCCGCTTTGCAATAGTAGTGGCATATCACTATTAAAGGTAATATGTTTGGGGTGCTGACGGATGAACTCAATCAAGTTAACGGTAGGTTTCTCAATCGTAGTTATGGAATATTACTTGGTGATGCAACCCATAGAATGCTCAAAGAAATTAGCCCCCAAATAATTCTTTGTGTATGGGCTTGGACAATTGTGTAAAGGAAAGCGTCACATGGTCAAAGCATATGCGTCTAGCTGGATTATTGATATATAGCCCTATTTTATTTTTGTTTTCTCCATCTTATCATGAAATTTTGGTCTATGTCATAATGGATAATGTCAATAATGGATAACTACCTATAGCTATCCATTATTTTAAATATATACACAAAACCAAAAATTTTGCGTCCATCAACAACTAGGAGCCCATATATGTTATTGTGCTACTTTGGTGTTAAAATGATTATTGTGCGACCTAGGTGTTAAAAGATTCTATGTTTTGTTGTGAGTTCTGGCATATATTGTAATTCCTATTACACAACAATTTAACCATAAGATTTTACAAGTGGTGATAAGATATGGAACGAGATGATGGAAAGTGGAAACTTATTTCACAAACGAAAAACTCCGAGATAGGAGCAAGAGA
>OY856186.1:172246170-172324638 GCA_963693315.1 Diogma glabrata
AACTTTTGTATATATTGTATAACTATTGATGAATATCAAGTCTTAAGGGTATTTTGATTTTAAAATCTTTGGATATTCAATTAATAAAACCGAGCAATGATGATGATTTAGCTATGATTTCGTCAACATGTTTTATGAAACTTAATTTAGTATCAAATAATACACTTAAATCTTTTATTTGGACCACGCGGTTGAGATTGTTCTTATTCACTTTATATTCAAAGATAATTATAGATTTTTTCCTAGAAAAGGACATAATATTGCACTTTTTAATATTAAGTTGCAAATTATTTAGAAGACACCAATCATATAATGATCAAGATCTGAGTGTACCTTTAATGCATCACCTACATTCGATATTCGATGAAACAATTTTAGATCATCTGCAAACAAAGCCCCTAGAAAAAACTAATACTTCCAACACATCATTTACAAAGAATGTAAATAAAAGTGGGCCAAGGTGAGATCCTTGCGGCACACCCGAGGAAACACTAATTACATCAGATTTTATACCATTTAAATTGACATATTGCGTACGTCCAACCAAATAAGAATCAACCCAAGCAATAAATCTTTTCGAAAAGCTTGTGGAGTTTCAGCACTACAATCTCATGTTGGACTGAGTCGAACGCTTTTTTGTAATCAGCATAACCGACATCAAGTTGACTAGAGGATTCAAATGCATCAATTACTACTCGTTGAAACTCAACAATATTAGTTGTTGTTGAACGGCCATTGAAAAATCCATGCTGACTGGTTGAAATCAAATTTTTGGTGTTAAAAGAAATGCACTTTGTGAGAATTGCCTCGAAAAGCTTTGGAATTGCAGACAAGATTGATATACTTTGGTAATTGGATACATCAGACCGATCACCCGACTTAAAAATAGGAGTGATGGAAGAGATTTTATCCACGACTACTAAAGAATATATGCTTTCCATGCGTATGTCTTCCATTGTAATTGTATTCATTCCACAACTAATGAATTTGATTAAAATTCTTTAACAGCTCTATAGTTTATTAAATATTCCCCTAACAAATTAAACAACAAACTTGTTTTGTTTTTCACTATCTTTGATGTTTTTATTTCAATATGGCGATACAAATTTTTGCATGAAAACTGGAAATTAAACGAAATATTTTACAGTCGTGGATAAAATAGCATCTTGTATTCGCTTAGGATGATGGCAATTCTTCACTGGGATGATTCCCTCCACTCGCTCCGCTCGTTTCGGGAAACTTCATCCTCGTGAAGAATTGCCTTCATTCTAAGCTCATACAAGAATCTACTATTCCACTTCTGTGGAAAAACAGCAGTATTCAAAGGTTTCTGAAATAATAATTTTAATGGAAGACTCAGTTGATTTTTAAATAATTGCAATACCGAGGTAGATAATCCATCAGGACCACATCCGTTTTTAAGTAAACTCAACTCATTTAAGATTTCTACCTCAGTTACAATTGGTACATCAAAATGAACGAGAGGATTACCTATAACTTGATTAGAGTTGCACTTAAAATTTGAACAATCTTACAGCTTATACATACTTTGAAAAAAGTCTTTAAAATATTCCACATTCACACGCGGATCAGAACTCTCCTTATGTTCATGATACATTGAAGACGGCACATTTTACGTTTAGAGTACACAAACTTCCAAAATTGTTTAGGATCAACATTTATTTTAAATTCTATAGCACTTATATACTCATTAAAAGTTTCTCTATTTTTAGGTAGATTTCATATAAAAATCTACCTATTGCAGCGTGCTTCAACTCTTAAATAAAATTGATAAATATTGAATATTTGAACCTTTTTTTATCATTTTTTGTGAGATGACAATCTTGGCATTTAGGGTTCCTGAAAAATCAGCTGTTTTAAAAATTTACTAAACTTTGTTGTCCTTGATCTAGATGAAAATAACCAAGCTCAAAAATGAAAACGTACAGAAACATAGATACCAACTTATATCTATTCAAAACTTAAAAATAAATGGTTTAAGTTCAGAGGTTGAGAACCTGTGGTTATTAAAACGAAAAGAAACGCAAACGGCCTTGCTTTCATCATTTTCGAATCTATTTTGATTAAACTAACACTAGCTTTTAATTCAACTTTTCAACTACAACATCAGAAATTTTCAGCTTTCTAACCCTAGAAGTTGCAATGCAATTAACATTATACTAACTCAATGCAAGCATTATACTAACTCAATGCACAAACAAATCCCAAAAATATCCCAATTAAATAAAATTTCTTTTGTTTTAGGTAGATTTCATATAATTTTTTTTGTTTGTATTTTTTTTTCTCAAAAAGTTAAAACATTTGTTTTGAATGTTTGTTGTTGTTGTTTTGAAGATTTATTATTAGCTGCGTTTTTTTCATTTGGGTCAGGGTCAAGGTCTAGACCAAGTCTATTTTTTACATGTAAAACAACAACAACATAACCCAGATATTTATCTGGGTCTAGATCAATGATCTAAAATATTTTGGTTACATAAAATTGCAAGAGATGGCGAAACGTAGGTTTTGATTTTATAAGGTTGGTATGGTCATTTTAAAATTTATAAATGTCAAAGAAAATTTATTCAAAATAAAAAAACTGTCAAAGATTCTTTATTAAATTTGTTTAAAAGCAATTTTAATATGATTTGTTTTCAACATGATCTCAATAAATTTGCTTAAAATTAATTTTAAAGCAATACTTACGATATTAAATCCATATTTTTTAAAAATTAGATGTTTACAATTTTTTATTAACTATCAATTATTTTATTTCACGCCATTCGCAATAATCAATGAAGATTGCCATATGTGAAAAAATGGATTAGTGTTTCTGATTAAATTTTTTTGAATTTTTTTTATATGAAGTTTTATTTTTCAAGAAACGTTAAATATTTTTTGAATTTTTTTTATATTGAGTTTTAATTTCAAAATGGGGCTACAAGTTCACGATTTTTTTCCTTCTCAGCTCAGTGTTGCCAACAATTTAAAATATAATATTTTTTTTCTTTGCATGACCCACACCGTTTTTTTCAAACCTTGACCCTGACCCAAATGAAAAAAACGCAGCTATCCCTGGTTAAACATTCCAATTGAAACCAATTGAAAAAAATTAATTGGATTAATCGGAATTCTGCATTGGGAATTTTCAATTAATTCCTATTCAAAAAATCTATTTCCAATACAATCCTATTCATTGCTGTTAAATATCTCTATTTTATTTTTCAACCGGAATCTATAGGAAATGTATATAAATAGGAATTAATTGGGAATTTCCATTGCAGAATTCCGATTAATCCTATTCATTCCTATTAAATCTTTTCCAATTAAATCCAGTTAAATTTATAAGATTGTTTAATTTTTTTCTAAGTTCCTTTTTCCTATTGAATCTCTTGATTTCCGATTGAAATTCAATTGGAAATTTCCTTTAGAATCCTACAGAACCTCTTTTCCTGTTAAATCTCCTTCATTCCGATTGAATTTTAATTGGTAGATCGAAGTCTTCCTATCAAACCAATTCAATCCAATTTAATCCTATTGAATTTATATTGGATTTAATAGGATTCAATAGATTTGAATTGGAATGTTTAACCAGGGATTGTTTTGAATTAGAGAATAGTTTCTTTGGAGTATTTGGAAGTGGTTTAGTTGAAATAAATATATGTATATTGATTACATATTTACAATTGATAGATATTTGTATTATATTTGAGGTGTAAAAATTGTTTGATGTTGTTGTTGATTATAAATTATAGTATGGCAGTTGTGATTTAGTTAGAACGTTAATCCACCAAAGGATTTAATTTGATATTAAGGAGTTTTAACCAAATTAAACAAAACTATTCGAAATTGCATTGACCAAGTAGTTTCTGTTTATGTATTTAGTTTGGTTGTTTGATAAATTTTTTGGATTTTCTGTTTCTAGTTAAATTTTTTATTTAAACTAATCTGACATATCCAATTCTATTTGTGCACAAAGCTGTCTGGTCCCGAAATCTACCTATTTCTAGCGGATATACGTGCCGCTTGGACTTTTTTATATTAAAGAGCTTATGTAAATCAATTTTCTTAAGCTTATTAGACGCACATGGGTTTCTAATTTTTATAATTGCGAAGTTTAACAAGCTCTTTGGTGAAGTGAGGTGGATAATTAGGTAATGGTTTGATACACTTTCTTGGAATGAATTCATCAAAACTATTGAATAAACTTACATATAATTTTTCAACATTCCGATCAATATCATCGTCCACAAAAAGTACCGACCAGTCAATATTAGACAAAAAACAATTTAAATCATTAATGGTTCCATTTTTAAAATCATAATAAAATATCTCATTAGAGGTTAAAAAGTCCAAGCGGCACGTATATCCGCTAGAAATAGGTAGATTTCGGGACCAGACAGCTTTGTGTACAAATAGAATTAGATGTGTCAAATTAGTTTAAATAAAAAATTTAAGTAGAATAGTCCAAGTCCAGAATAATCCAAAAAATTTATCAAACCAAACTAAATACATTAACGGGAACTACTTTATCAATGCGATTTCGGAAAAGTTTTATTTAATTTGGTTAAAACTACTTTTAATAACATATTAAATCCACCAAAAAGCAAATAAACGGTCTCACAACGTCACACCTACAACACCACCACACATAATTTATAATCTAAAATTGTCAAACAACTTTTACACCTCAAATAATTCAAATATCTACAATTTAGGAAGACTTTTGTAAATGTGTAATCAATATGCATATAAGAAAATATTCCTTAATTTAAAACAATAATGACTCAGCTTTGTTTTAATTTTTTTTTAAATTTTTGCGAAAAAAACTAAAAACTGAAAAAAAAACAAAAGAAATTTTTTTAATATTTTTTCTATGGGATATTTTTACAAGTTTATGGAAGTTGTTGTTGTAATTGAATGGCATGCATTAGGTTTAATGCTAATTACATTGAGACCTCTTGGGTTAGAAAGCTGAAAATTTCTGAGGTTATAGTTGAAAAGTTTATCTAAAAGTTAATATGAGTTTAAATAACATTAACTTAAAAATGAGGAAGGCATGGCCGTTTGCGTTTGTTTTCGTTCTAACAGCCCAGGTGTCTCAACCTCTAGACTTGAACTATTTTTTTTTTAAATTTTGAAAAGATTTATGTTTTAGTTAACGTATGCGCACATATTCAAAAGTGAGATTGGCTATTTTCAGCCAAATCAAGGACAACAAAGTTTATTAAATTTTTAAAACAGCTGATTTTTGAGGAACCTGGAACGCCAAGGTTGTCATTTGGAAAAACATGATAGAAATATGTTCAAATATTCAATATTGATAAATTTTGTTAAAATATTATGATTCAAACGGAAGTTATAACGCCCTAGATTTTTCGACTTTTTTGGCTCTAGTCACTTAACCTGTACCCGGATATGGCCAGTTCGCGAACTTGTCCAAAAGATTTTTTGCCGTAACCTATACAGAAAAATTTTCGTTGTAGGTCAAGAAATGCGATCGTGAGAGTGCCGGTAAATTCCGTTATAGCTCATATCGTTATTTATATATATATATATATATATATATATATATATATATATATATATATATATATATATATATATATATATATGTATATATATATGTATATATATATATATATATATATATATATATATATATATATATATATATATATATATATATATATATATATATATATATATATATATATATAAATTTTTTTTTTTTTGTTTTTCCGTCTCCGCTTATCATTCATAGTCGTTTGGCACCAAAATTTTTCCGAAATTCCGAGATAAAGCCCATTGCAATAGGTAGATTTTTATATGAAATCTACCTAAAACTGATTATTCGCATAAATATTAAAGGAAACTTCAATAGCTTTATGATTCATATTATTAGTAACGGAGGGATAGGGGGACACATTCACTCAAAATAAAATTATTTTGAAAATTTGTGAAAACTAAATCTAAGGATATATTCTATTATTTCTTACATTACTAATTTGATATAAGCCACAACTTAATAAAGAATCAACAAAATATACATCATTAGCATTTCTTATACATGTTGGTAATAATCCATTTACTTCTTCATCAAGAACCCATTCGATATTCGGTAAGTTGAAATCTCCAGTGATTATAAAGTTTATATTGTCATCCATTACGCCCTTCAAATCAGAAATGAATTTACAAAAAATAGTATAAATTTCAAGGCTAGCATTCGGTGGTATATAAATTGCAACAATGACCGCCGTATTATCGTATAACTGAATAATTTAGCCTCAACAGCAACACATTTAAATTGAATCGGCGATTCAACTACTTTACAAGAAAACTTTTTGTCAATTGCGATAAGAACACCACCACCTGATGTTTTACAGCTGTTACTCGAAGAGTGGTCGCTTCGATGTACCACATAATTTGATGGAAAGAATTAAGCATTGCTAATAGACTAATGAAACCATGTTTCAGTAATAATATAAAAATCATATTCCGATCCAATTACAAAGTTATAAATATTTGACGGTTTATTTGACATGCCACTAACATTTTGATAATAAATTGAAATAGTTTTAGATTGCGATTTTAAACATGGATGAATATTATCGTTAATTACCCTGAAAACGGGTTGGCCGTCCGATGAAAAAAATTTCCTCTTCTAACAACATACTCCTTAACGAGCAAGTTTTTCGGCCATGATGAAGGTATCAACAATTTATCCAATGCCGCGGCGTCCACTGAAATTTTATACCAGACATAGTCTCGAGCAGTTTGATCTATATTACGAGACTCTATCGGCTATCCTATAACAGTTGGTAGTTGGAATGCTGAAGTTCTCACTTACAAATTTTTTAAACTGATCATCGGCTGTTACATGAGATATTCTTGACACAAACATCCATTTCTTTGGAGTAACAGCAGATATAGACATAGAAGGATCTGATGTTAATTCAGTAGTTGCAGTGCCGATAAAAATGTTCGGTTCATTTCGTTGTAATGATGATGATTGGTGATTAGGTTGCTTGATCAATTTGAGAATTCATTCTCTTTGAAGACACATTTTTAAACGAAGGAATCACATATGTTTTTCCCGATACTATCACATAGATCTTTAATGATTTTACGATTCGAGGCAATTTCCTTTTCCAATCGCGAAAAATTTTCTGAGAAAATATTACTTCGGTCTGAAAGACCTAAGTATTACATTCATGAGCTAAAAGTGAAATGCTATAATATATATATATATATATATATATATATATATATATATATATATATATATATATATATATATATATATATATATATATATATATATATATATGTATATATATATATATATATATATATATATATATATATATATATATATATATATATATATATATATGTATATATATATATATATATATATATATATATATATATATATATATATATATATATATATATATATATATATATATATATATATATATATATATATATATAACGATATGAGGTATAACGGAATTATCCGCACTCTCACGGTCGCAATTTTTGACCTACACCAAAAATATTTTCTGTGTATGTTACGGCAAACAATTTCTTGGACAAGTTCGCGAACTGGCCATATCGGGCTACAGATTTGAATAATGGTATTACTAAAATAAATGAGGACCTTGCGTCCATCTCAAGATGGGCGCAGTCCAATCATCTTATGCTTAATCCTACTAAGAGTCAAGCAGTTGCTTTTTACCGGCACTCAATCACTCAAGTTCTGCAACCAATTATGTTAAATGGCTCTGTTATTGAATACGTTCAAAAGGCAAAAAGGCTTGGCTTTATCCTAGACGATAATCTTTCGTGGGACTTACATATAAATCTAATTATTAGCAGAGTATGGAATATATTACGTAAATTATACATGATAAAAGATGTACTTCCTACTGCACTTAAAGCCAAACTGGTGAAATCTTTAATCATGCCATATTTTCTATATGGATGTGAAGTATTTATGGGTACGAGTGCTGGTACTTTTCGTCGACTTCAACTATGCTTTAATGCCTGCATCCGTTTTATTCATTCTCTTCGGTCTCGGGACCACATTTCAAAGCTATCTTTTCAATTTCTGGGGAGTGAATTTGCAACCTTTTTCAAGAGTAGGGTTCTGATCTTTCTGTTTAAAATCATTAAATATAGACTTCCTACATACATCTTTGATAAACTTCATTATGTCAACTCATTAAGAACTAGACATCTTTTGATTCCCATACATTCCTCCAGCATTATGGAAAAATCATTTATTATCAGAGCTAGTCGACTATGAAATGAATTGCCTAACCACATAAGAGATGTTGAATCTATTCTCTTATACCCATGACAGACACAAACTAGATAATCGTGAATTCCCGATTATCCTGTTATTTTTTTCAGTCTGTCACTACACGATTACACTGCTTTCAAGATAATCGTGTTTCATAACTAGATTATCGTAATCTTGTTTTTCAAACCCGATAATCGTGAAGTGCGAAAAAGAGAAAGAACGTGTAAGAGTAATAAAACTATTTTTTAAACATTTTTAACGAAAAAGCTTTGCCAGATAAATATAGTTTCAACAAAAAATATTAATTAGTTTCAAATTATGATTTCAGTATTATTATTTTATTGCTAGTAAAGTTTTATTAATTTCTAATCAGTCTGTTTTCTCATAATTAATTTCCACAATAATATTTTTATGTTATTAAAATATCAAATGTGAAATAAAGTTTGTTAGCATGCTGAAATCATTAAAGAATATTTCATTGAGTGAAACTAGGTAAAATTCTGTAATCGTGTTTGTGTCTGTCATTAAATTTTTCAGATCGCGATTACAATAATTAAAATTGAGATCGCGATTAGAGATAATCGGGATTATGTTTGTGTCTGTCAATGGTATTATTCAAAAAAAAATGTTTGGAACACCTTAATACCGTGGCTTATAAATTATAGCTCTGTAAGCAAAAGTTATATAAATAGTGCGAACCTGTTTGCTGTTCAAAGTAATATCTAATATAAAAATAAATAAAAAAAAATTAAATAGATACTTGGATTGTGATTGTTATGGCGGGAAGTTTGGTGGACTGGGATTGAGAATAAACTGATAGAAATTAAAATTAACATAGAAAAATATATTATTGTTAAAGTTGTAAATGATTTTCTCATGCAAAATTTTGTAAAATATTATTAAATAATCTGTACAATTTGTATAAAAAAGACCTATTACATGGTCGTCAATTGTAAATTGAGTAAATAAATAAATAAATAAATAAATAAATAAGAAACCGAATTGAGAAACTGAAACAGAAACTGAAAATTCTGTCTATTTTGTCTGAAACAGAAACAATTAAAATTTAATTGTTTCTGTTCCAAAAACTGTCACATGACCAGAAACTGTCACATTTTAAATTTTGATAATAGAGTTTTGAGTTTTGAATAGTTTTCAGTTTCAGTTTGTGTTGTATGTGAATGCCCGGCTTAAGGGCAAAAAAAGCAGCTATCAGATCACTTTTTTTTGCACTTCCTATTCTTTTTGTACAAAAAGATTGCTCTTTTTTTATCTGAAAATATTTTTCTGAATCTAGATTTTTTGGTAGATCTTTAGTAGCGTGGAGAGGCGTTGATAGTTGTCCAGGTAATTGCAGTAGCGGTGAGTATCACGGTTGAAGTTCTGAATCTAAATTTTGTACTCGAACTATATTATGCTGATCTGGAATTAATGGTAGTTTTTGTTGATATTTGTAATGTATATGCAATCGGTACCCATGTAAACGCATATGTTTTAGTACCGACATATTTTTACTTATGACAACTCTCAATTTTATATACTCAAATATAGAATGTATTTTAAGACTCGTGCTAACCAACATTAAAATAATAAATAAATATATTGTTCATGGTTAATAAATACTTGTGTTTAATTTAAGAAGATTAAGAACACAACAATTGGCGACGAGAAGTATAAAGTTAAATATTATTAGTTTTAAATTATCAAGAATTTAAACTCACAATAACCTTAAAAAGACTTAGGTTATGTAAAAAAGTTTTCACGTGCAACAATGGCAGAATTAGTTATTGGCACAAAACTGTATTTCCATCCAGATAAAGATGACTGGAAGATATTCAAAGATACATTAGAATTCTTTTTTAGTGCTAATAAAGTTAAAGATGAGTCAATGAAAAGAGATACGCTTTGCAACTTCTTAGATGACGTAGTAATTAGATTATTGCAAAACAGTTTTTCTCCGAAAAAAATAAACGAGCACAACTATACTGAAATTTGTGAGGTATTGGAAAAAAATTATTCTACACCAATAATAATTTGGAAGGAAAGGATGGAGTTTGATAAAGCTCAACGAATGGAAAATGAATCGATAAATGAGTATATTAGCCGCATCAGAGGGTTGGCATCAAATTGCAAGTTCAGTGATCATCTAGAACACAATATTATAAACAAGTTTATCATGGGCATAAATAATGCGCAAATTTTTGAACGTTTGTCAGAAGAGGACGAAACAATCACACTTAATAAGTCAATAGAAATAGCATTACGTATTGAAGCGAAGCAGAAAAATAAAAGTAATATTAATTTCATTTCGAAAAATAACCAAACACAACTACAAGTAAGGAAAAGTAGAAGTCCTGTTTCGAAGTTTAAACGAAGTCAAAGAAGTTCTACACCAGGCAGAACACAAAGCTGTTATAGGTGTGGTAAAAAAAACCACGAAACAAGTAAGTGTAGATTTATTTCATTACAGTGTTTAAGGTGTAAAAAGGTGGGTCATAGTGCGTATGTATGTGAAAAATTTTTCAAGCACAATTACATAGAAATGGCTACAGAAGATGAAGTTAATATGAATCAAAGTCATGAAATTGAACAACACGTAGATCAACATGTATACAATTTGTTTAATATTAACAAGAAATCATCCAAACCAATTGAAGTTCGTGTTAAAATTAATAATGAAGTCATAGTCATGCAACTGGATACAGGGTCATGTTTATCAGTGATGTCTAATAAATTTTACGAACAAC
The DNA here is from genome assembly GCA_963693315.1 of Diogma glabrata. NCBI lineage: Eukaryota > Metazoa > Arthropoda > Insecta > Diptera > Cylindrotomidae > Diogma > Diogma glabrata. The sequence goes on from OY856186.1 coordinate 172,257,229, forward strand.
ATTTTAGTAATATAAAAATAAATGATACTGATGTAATTTTAGAAAGCTATTCAGGTGATAGTTTAAATTTGTTAGGTAGTATTAATGTTAAACTTGAATTTAATAATGTATGTAATACTATGATATTTATGATTATTGAAACGAATAAGGTACAAACACCAATTTTAGGTCGTGATTTCTTAAAAAAATTTGACATTGAATTAGAGTTATTTAAAGTTAACAATATTAATATGAAAATAGATCTAAATTGTCTTTTAAAGAAATTCGATCAGTTATTTGATAATGCTCTTGGTAAATTTTCTTTATATAAAATTCATTTAGAAGTCGAAAACGCGAAACCGATTTTTTGCAAACCTAGAACAGTACCATATGCATTTTCGGAAGAGATTAATCAACAGTTAGACAATGCCGTGAAAGAAGGTATGCTTACACCAGTTGATACATCAGAATGGGGTACACCATTAGTCCCTATAGTTAAACCTGATGGAAAGTTACGAATTTGTGGTGATTACAAGATAACCATAAATAAATACATTAAAGATGTAAAGTATCCACTTCCAAGAATTGAAGAGATGTGTAATAAACTACGTGGTGGTAAAAAATTTTCAAAATTAGACTTTTCTCGGGCTTACAACCAATTAGAACTCGATGATGAAAGTAAAGGGTTGGTTGCATGGAGTACTAAGAAAGGTGTTTTTTTGGTTAACCGTTTACCATATGGAATTAAACCTGCAAGTGGTATATTTCAGTCAGTTATCGACAAATTATTTCTTGGAATAGAGGGTGTGGTTAGCTTTATTGATGATATTGTGGTTACTGGCAAAGATGAAGAAGAACATCTTAAAAATTTAGAAGAAGTATTAACGCGTATTAAAAACGCCGGTTTAAAATTAAATAAACAAAAATGCAAATTCTTTCAGGATAGTATCTATTATTTAGGGTATAAACTAGATGAAAATGGTTTATCAAAAACTAATGATCGTATAGATGCAATTTTAAAAGCTGAAGTTCCTACGAACGTTTCAGAAGTCAGATCTTTATGTGGTATGATAAATTATTATAGTAAGTTTATAAAAGGCATATCAGATATAATGAATCCTATATATAATTTATTAAAGAATGATGTAAAATTTGAATGGTCTAAAGATTGCCAAAAAGCAATGGATCAAATCAAAAAGGAAATAACATCAGACGTTATTTTAGTGCATTTTAATCCATCATTACCTTTGATTTTAACATGCGATGCATCTAAAAAAGGACTAGGTGCAGTTTTATCGCATAAGTTTTCAAACGGCGAAGAAAAACCTATAGTTTTCATTTCAAGAACTTTAACAGGTGCTGAAAACAATTATAGTGTTGTGGATAAAGAAGCTCTGGCAATTTACTGGGCAGTAAAAAAATTATTCCAATATTTAGTTGGAAATACGTTTATTTTGCGAACAGACCATAAACCACTTATTGCATTGTACGGTGAAAATAAAGGATTACCGCAAATAACGGCGAGTCGTTTGCAACGATGGGCATACTTTTTAACAGGTTTCAAATACAAGATAGAATATGTTAAAAGTGCCGACAATAACGCAGATTTGTTATCTAGATTACCTATTAAGGCGGAAAATAATATAGATGAGATGGAAGGTTCTGTTAGTTATTTAAATTTTATTGATAAAGGTATAGATGTAGTATTGGATTATAAAAGTGTTAGACGTGAGACATCTAAAGATATAATTTTATCAAAGATTTTGGAATGTATAAAATGTAACACACTTGAAGATGTAAAAGATCCAAAATTTCAACCATTTGTGAAACTTAAAAATGAACTATCTGTGGAACAAGATATAGTTTTAAGAGGTCATAGAGTTGTTATACCAGAGATCATGAGACAGACAGTGTTATCGGAATTACACACATCACATTTTGGTATCGTCAAAACAAAATCTGTAGCACGTTCATATGTATGGTGGCCAGGTATTGATAACGACATAAGCAATATGATAAAAAATTGCAGATCGTGCATAAGTGTACTTCCTAATCCACCAAAATCAATTTTAATTCCATGGGAAACAGCAAGTAGAGCATGGAGTCGCATACATGTAGATTATGCTGGACCATTTAATAATTTTTATTTTTTGATAATTATTGATTCTTTAACAAAATGGATAGAAATATTTAAAGTAAGTAGTATGACAACAGAAATAACTAAATCAAAACTCCGAGAAGTATTTTCAAGATTTGGATTACCTGACATAATGGTATCTGACAATGGTAGCCAATTCATTTCAACAGATATGGCAAGTTTTTGTAAGTTAAATGGAGTTAAGCAAATTTTTACAGCACCAGGACATCCTGCTAGTAACGGTGAGGCCGAAAATATGGTCAAAACCATGAAAAAAACTTTATTAGCTGTCTTATATGAAACATCAAATAAAGAAAAGGTATTTAATATAGATTTAACACTTAGTAGATTTTTATTGGACTATAGATCAACTAAACACTGTGTCACAAATGAATCACCAGCTAAATTGATGTTAGGGAGAGAATTGAAAACCAGGTATAATTTGTTAAAACCACCTACACAATCCGACATTGTTAAAAGTGCTCAAGAAAAGCAAATAAAAAATTATAAGGGTAAAAGAAATAAAACATTTGTAAAGGGAGAGGCAGTGGTTATAAGAAATTATGCAAATCCAAATAAAGCAACATGGATTGATGCTGTAGTCGAAAAGAGAATAGGTTTCAGAACATACTTGTGTAAAATAATACATAATGATAAAACAATTAAACGACATGTAAACCAAATAAGAAATGGCATTAATATTGTAACAGATCGGGTTCCTTACGAAGATAATTTAGAAATTAAAAATAAATTAGAAAACAGTAAATTAAAATCGATATTAAAAGAAAACAAATCATTACAGTTATATAATTTGCAGCACTTATTTGTTTACAAATTATAGTTTTTTTTTAATCATAACTCTGTACCAGGCTCAGTACAGTAACGACCAAGTGTGCCTAACGGTCAGTTATAATTTATTTTATTTTATTTATTTAACCCTATACCAGGCTCAGTATAGTGAAGACCAAGATGCCTTAAGGTCAGTTAAATTTATTTTCTTTAATATTAAATAAACACTTTAATTGTTGATATTCTTTTTAAAGACTGTGTTTTATTTAAAGTTTTCTTTCCTTTTATACAAAAATCTACATTGTGGATTATAAATTATATAATAAAAGTTTATATATTAATTATCAAACTAGGCGCCAAGAACAAATATTTTAATGTTTAGTAACAACATTTTTTATTACATAGGATTAATAAATCCTATGTAATAAAACGATCCCTTTTCTTATTATTACAAAAAAGGTATTTGCGATCCCTTTTCTTATTATTACAAAAAAGTATTTGGGTTTTTTTATTAAATTTAAACTACATATTTTAAAATACAAATAAAAAAGAATGTCTGGCGACAACCAAATAAATATTATTTATATTGTTTTCTAAAATAAATGAAATTTAGAAATGAAATTGTTTATGACCAATAAACATATTCCCGCGCTTTGATAGATTTAGTATCTAAAACAAAACTTAACTTATCTTAATACTATTATAAAAATTTTCTTATTATTTACTTTGTATTTCATTATCTTTAATTGGCAAAAGACAAATTTTTCCAATCGGTCTCTTATATCTATTTTTATTTGTCTGGACTGTGATTACTCGTACCAGTTGATCCTTTCCAGTATGTAATTCTATAACTTTTGCAAGTAACCATTTACTAGGAGGCAGGTTTTCATCTTTTACTAAAACTATATCGCCAACTTTGAGGTTTTGATGTTCAGTTTTCCACTTGTATCTCTGCTGTAGTTGAAGTAAATATTCTACGCTCCATCTCTTCCAGAAGTCTTGGGTCATTCGATCTAATAATCTCCATCTAGTTAATCTATTTAATTGAGTGTCTAGAAAATTCGTATCTGGGTTTGATAAAAGACTGCGACCTATCAAAAAGTGTCCCGGTGTAAGGACATCCAAAGATTCTGGATCGTCATTGATTTTACATATTGGCCTTGAGTTTAAACAAGCCTCTATTTGTGCAAGAACTGTTGCCATTTCTTCAAAAGTAAGTTTCGTATCTCCTAAAACCCTTCTCAAGTGATATTTTACAGATTTTACGCCGGCCTCCCATAAGCCGCCCATATGTGGAGATAACGGAGGGATGAAGTGCCATTCTGTGCCTGTTGCAGATATTCTATCAACTATTTCATTATACGTTTTTATAAATTCGTTGCGGCTCTGTTTAAGCAGTTTATTTGCTAAAACGAAGTTTGAACCATTGTCGCTGAAAATTTTGGAAACTAGTCCTCTTCTGGAGGTGAACCTTTTAAATGCTGCTAAAAATGCGGTTGAAGTTAAATCGCTTACTACTTCCAGATGCACTGCTTTAGTTGATAAACATACAAATACAGCGATATAACCTTTATATGATTTGTTACCCTTTCCTTTTGAAAGTCGGATGTCAAAAGGGCCAGCAAAATCAACTGAGCTGTTTGTGAATGCTGGTATAACTTCCACTCTTTCCTTAGGGAGTACACCCATTAGTTGTTGTGATTCTTTAGCTTTGTTTCTGTAACACGTAACGCACTTATTTATATGATGTTTCACTGCTCGCGTACCGTTGATAATCCAGTATTTCTGTCGAGAATGTGAAAGCGTTAGTTTGTTTCCACCATGTAATGTTTTTAAGTGGGAGGAGTTAATAACTAAAGATGTAAATGTTCCATGGTATGATAAAATTGCTGGATGCTTTTCTTCATAACTTAAATTGGCGTTTTGTAATCTTCCTCCAACTCTTAGAATATTTTCACTATCGATAAACGGGTTTAATGATAAAATGTTACTTTTTTTATCAATTTGTTTACCGTTTTTTAAGCACTGAATTTCTGAGAAAAAGTCGTTTTCTTGTTCCAGTTTGATAATGCAGTTGGTTGCTTTGGTTATTTCTTGAGTTGATAGTGCTCCTTTCTGTCTTTCTCCCTTTTGTGATCTTAGGTTATTTATAAATCTAATACAGTATGCGGTTACTCTTATTAGTTTGTCGTATGATGAAAATTTATTGATTAAATGCCAACTGCTTGAAATTCCATTTGTTGCACTCAGACTCAAAACTTTTCTTGTTTCAAGATCTGTCTGATTGTTAACCTGATTAAATTTTTCATAGCCGTTGGTTTCATCCATTAACCACAATGGCCCATTCCACCATAGTTTGTGCTCTAGTAATGCCGTAGGAGTTATACCTCTAGAGGCACAATCAGCTGGGTTGTCGTCTGAAGTCACATGACGCCATTGATTTGGTGTCATGTAAGTTTGAATTTCAGAGACTCTGTTGGTTACAAAGGTTTTCCATCTGTGTGGATTACCTTTAATCCATGAAAGAACAATTGTAGAATCAGACCAGGCAAAAATGGCAACGTTTTGAAATTGCATAGCTTTCTGAACATGTCTCATCAACTTGGAAAGTAAAACTGCTCCGCATAATTCCAGCCTTGGCAACGAACACTTATTTTTAATAGGAGCAACTCTGGTTTTTGATGCTAATAGACATACACATGTTTGGTTATATTCATCTTTAATCTTACAGTATACTGATGCTGCATACGCCTTTTCCGATGCGTCACAAAAGCCATGTAATTCGAGTTTGTTTGACATACTTGTTGAATTTATCCATCTTTTTATCTTGATGGTTTCCAAGTCCTTTAGCTCGCTTCTAAATTGCGACCACTTTTGAGCAATATCTTTTGGAACTTCTTCATCCCATGTAAGTCCAGCTAGCCATAAATCTTGCATTAAAATTTTAGCTGTAATTATTGCAGGTGCTAGAAGTCCTAATGGATCGTATAACTTTGCAGTATCCGATAAGATTTTCCTTTTAGTAAATTTTTCTGTTGGAAGTACATCTGCCAATGTTACTTTAAACTCAATGATGTCTTGATTTGTATTCCAGTTAGTTCCTAAAGTTTTAATCGAATTTTCTTTATCAATCTCGTAAGAACCGTATTCACAATCTTGTACTGGAAGTTGTTTCAATAAATCAGAATCGTTACTGGACCATTTTCTGAGTGTCATTCCTCCAAATTTTAACAGTTTTCCTAGATTAGAGATTAAAATAATTGCTTCTTCTTTTGTATCACAGCCTGATAACAAATCGTCCACATAAAAATCATCAAAGATGATTTGAGTTTCTCTAGGAAAAATTGTGCAGTTATCCTTTGCTATTTGATGTAGAGTTTTTATTGACAAATAAGAAGCTGAAGCCGTTCCGAAAGTAACTGTATTCAATTTGTATTCTTCTATTGGTTGTTCTGGATTAAATCGCCATAGAATTCTTTGAAAGTTTTGATCGTCTTCAGATATTTTTATTTGTCTAAACATCTTCTCGATGTCAGCAGTGAAGACGTATTTATGTTTCCTCCATCTCAACAAAATGGAAGATAAATCATCTTGAATTGATGGTCCAATATGCATGGTATCGTTCAAACTTACACCTGTTGTGGTTTTTGCAGAAGCATCAAACACTATCCTTAGTTTTGTTGTAGAACTGCTCTCTTTTACTACCGCGTGATGTGGAAGATAGTAGCAGTTTTTCATATTATCGTATGGATTTTTTTTTACTGGAACCATATGTTCTAAATCCAAATACTCTTGTATAATGTTGGAGTAACTCACTTTAAATTGTGGATCTTTGACAAATTTTTTTTCGATTTGTAATAATCTTGTCATAGCGGTATATCTGGACTTCCCCAGACTGTTTAATATCTCATCGTTTTTAAATGGAATTTTGACAACATATCTGCCGTTAATTTGTTTGGTCGTTTCATTGTAAAAATGTTCACAATATTTTTCATCAGCGGTATGTTGTCTTACCTCGTGTAGTTCTTCTATTTCCCAAAATTTTTTTAAAACGTGATCTTCATTAATTGTGCCAACCATACTTATTATTTTTGTGTTGTGTTTTTGTAGAGTATTTCCGAACAAAATGTATCCAAGCTCAGTTTTTTGTGCTAATGGTGTATTTTTCTCCCCCTTTATAATACCAGTTTGTATTATATTGCTGTAATAATCTGCACCTAAAAGCACATCTATTGGAGCAGGAATATTGTAGTTTGGATCTGCTAACATTAAATTTTGAATATGATTCCATTTAGATTCTAAATTTTCATCTGGAAGATTAGGAGTAATATTTGATAACACCATTGCTTCTATGTTCAAATTAAATAAAGATGGATATATTGATTTAATATTAAACTCCACAAAATGGTGAATTTTAGCTGCGTTTATTGAACATAGCCCAGAGATTTCTGTGTTGATTTGCCGTTTTTTCAAATTAAGACGTTGAACTGCTTCTTCTGTTATAAATGACGCCTGAGACCCAGGATCAATTAAAACTCTTAAATATTCATCAACCCCTTGTTTTCCTCTTGTTTTCACTAAGGCCGTTGCAAGAAGAGTTTTTTGCTTTGTATTACTGACCATGTATGACGCACTATTACTAACAACAGTATTTTCACCCTCAGCAACATTTTGTTTTTCTGGCTTTTCTTGATTTACTGGTTTTGAATGGCTTTCCTTATTGTTGTGTTTTAATAAAATGTCTTTGTGCAGTAACGTATGATGCCGAATTCCACACTTTTCACAAACCAACTGTGAATCACAGCCTTCAAATACATGATTTTGTGAAAGGCATCGCGTACAAATCTGATGTTTTCTAAGAAATGTTCGTTTTGAGCGCGTGTTTAAGTTTAAAAATTCCGAACAATCACTTAAGTTATGCAATTCTTTTGTACATTTTTTACATTTAGAGCTAACTATTGTATGGTAACTTTTGTTGTACACCTTTTCAAACGGTTTTTTAGGTTTCAGATCTCTAACTTCTGATACTGTTTCTAATGATTTAAATCTAAGCTCCAAAAATTCTGTGAATTCGTTAAGTTGTGGTATTTCTCTATTATCCTTTAGATGTAATTCGAAGAGCTTTTTCGATTCTCTGTCTAGTTTGTCGCTCATTAGGTAGACAATAAAGGCTTCCGCTAAGTCATAATCTTCCACTAAATGTTTTATTGATGACATAGATATTAATAAGTTGTCGTGAAGTTTTCTTATGGCAGAAGATGACTCGCCATCAATTTTAGGATGATTACACATTTTTTCGAACGTTTTGTTGATTAATAGACGTTTGTTGTGAAATCTTGCACAAAGTGTGTCCCATGCTTTTGAATAATTTTGACTGTTTATTTGGAATGGTAATAATAAGTCTCGGGCTGCTCCTGTTAGATTTGAAATTAAATAGTGCATTTTTTCAATGTCACTTAGCTGCTCGTTTTTGTGAATTAATTGTTCGAAATAATCACGAAATGGAATCCATGTTAAATAATTGCCATCAAACGACGGTATTTTAATTTGAGGCAGTTTAAATTTGGACTCAGAATGATCAGTTAGTTTTGGAGGTACAACGTCACAGATGTTCATGATGCTGATCTTTCTTTGAAGATTGCTTAGGTGGTTGTAAAATTGCTCTTCTAGTACTTGATGATCACCACGTTTAAAATAAGTTTGTTGTAAATCCTCTTTGCTTGCTGCGAGGAACAATTTCATATGTTCTTCTTCTATTAGACTCCAAATATTGCTCATACTGTTCTCCATATTTTTGTAGAATTGGCAAATTTGTTCTTCTTTATCAGCATCTTGAAAGGTTTTTTCCAGTTTCTGGTGTAGATACTGAAGTTTCTTAAATTTTTCAAACTCAGCACCAAGTTTAGAAGTTTCATCTGACATTGAAGTTTCAGACAAAAGCTCGACCTTCTCCATTTCTTGCAATTTATTTGTACACAATTTCAAGAAACTTTCAACATCTGTTTTGAATTTACTGAATTCATTTGTCGTAAAATACAAATGATCAGCGTTTGTGAGTGCGTGCTGGTTTCGAATAACTTCGTCGTTAGTGGTAGCACTTTTTGCAACCTTTTTCACTTGATCAACTGTTTTTTTAATATTATTTTGCAGTTGTCGCGTTAGATTAGTTTTCTTCAAAAATTCTTTTCCTTTTACAGAAATGTTTTGGAACTGATTAAATAACTCAGTTTGTTGAGTGTATTTAAATTCCATTTTTTAATTAAATCTCGAAGGACCGTATATAATCACAGGCACTACACTACTGTTTATAATTGTTTAATTAATGTCACTACAATTGTTTTTTTTTTTACTCTCGAAGGACCATATATAATTTGCAGCACTTATTTGTTTACAAATTATAGTTTTTTTTTAATCATAACTCTGTACCAGGCTCAGTACAGTAACGACCAAGTGTGCCTAACGGTCAGTTATAATTTATTTTATTTTATTTATTTAACCCTATACCAGGCTCAGTATAGTGAAGACCAAGATGCCTTAAGGTCAGTTAAATTTATTTTCTTTAATATTAAATAAACACTTTAATTGTTGATATTCTTTTTAAAGACTGTGTTTTATTTAAAGTTTTCTTTCCTTTTATACAAAAATCTACATTGTGGATTATAAATTATATAATAAAAGTTTATATATTAATTATCAAACTAGGCGCCAAGAACAAATATTTTAATGTTTAGTAACAACATTTTTTATTACATAGGATTAATAAATCCTATGTAATAAAACGATCCCTTTTCTTATTATTACAAAAAAGGTATTTGCGATCCCTTTTCTTATTATTACAAAAAAGTATTTGGGTTTTTTTATTAAATTTAAACTACATATTTTAAAATACAAATAAAAAAGAATGTCTGGCGACAACCAAATAAATATTATTTATATTGTTTTCTAAAATAAATGAAATTTAGAAATGAAATTGTTTATGACCAATAAACAACAGTCAAGTAATAAAAATGTTAGTTTTAAAACCGATTTTGTAATTATAGGTAAACGAAATATTAGTAATCAAAATGTAAATAACATTGATACTAATTATAGTACTGAAAATTCAAATAATGATAATGAAATTTTAAATGATAATTTAAATTTAAATAATAATGAAAATATAATTATTAACGAAAATTTGGGTACTAATGAAAGTACAAATAAAAATGAATATAATTTAAGAGAGCTAAGTAAAATTAGAAAACCAAAAAGATATGAATAAGCTAGTATATACAATACAAATTATAATGTATTATTTTTATTGAATTATTTTTATTGAATTATACTAAGTTTACACCAGTATCTAATCAAATTTGTTAGTCAGCATCAAATTTGATTAGATAAATCAAATACCAATCAGTTACCAGCATCAAATTTGCTAGCCATTTTCACCATCATGCTTTTTAAATTTGATACGGTGATGTAAAGTCTTATTAATTAGGTATGACATATTAATTTTTAGCGCGTCCTTTTCATTGTTAATTTTTTGGTTAGGAAAAAATAATTTCCATATATATTTTTTATAAAAAACTGAAAACATTTATTATATTAATGCTAAAATTGGCAAGATTACTTTATCTTAGGCCCCGGCCAATTTTTTTTTATTTTTTTTAAGGGCACTTTTATAAGCATATTACAAAAAAAATTTTTTGAAAATCAGTCCCGGGGACCAAGATATAGGCCTTTGAAAAAAAAATATCGTATAAAAGTACCCTTTTTTTTACCGAATTTTGCAATCCAAATGACGTTTAATGTTATTTTTGATATATAATTTTAAAGAATCAACATGAATAGCTTAAAAAAAATAATTATAACCTTAGGGGCCCACGTTATGACCATTTGAGGCAAGATTACTTTAACTTAGGCGCGAGTGGATTTTTTTTTTATTATTTTTATCGTAAATTAAAAAAAATTTTGTAAAAGGGACAGTTTTGATCGTTTATCTTCTAAGTACATAGGAAATGAAGCAAAAATAAGTAAAAAATAAAAATTTTTTGTCAAAACCAGTGCAATTTTGTATGGATTTTGCTTTTTTCAAAGGCCTGTATCTTGGACCCCGGGGCTCCGATACAACTCGTTTTGGTTTTATTCGCTTCAGTGAGTGATTCTCTATCAAATAAAAAAAAAATTTTTTGGGGCCTAAGAAAAAGTAATATCCCCCTAAAATTTATTTTACTTTTAATTTCAGCAAAAAAATCACATCAAACATAAATATATATTTATTAAATAAGTTGATTTATTTTTATTTTAAATGTCATACCTAATTTTAGTGTTCACACCGTAAAAATAATACCTATTTGCTACGTACCTAATTTGATACGTAGCAAATCATCCTACCAAATATTTGGTACGTACTTTTTTGATAACTGTTTACATCGACCATAGTCGACCTAATAAGTATAGTATGTACCTATTAGATCCTGGTGTAAACTTAGTATTATTCTTTTTATATTTAAATGTATTGTTAGCTTAGCAGGAGGATGTAATGTATATGCAATCGGTACCCATGTAAACGCATATGTTTTAGTACCGACATATTTTTACTTATGACAACTCTCAATTTTATATACTCAAATATAGAATGTATTTTAAGACTCGTGCTAACCAACATTAAAATAATAAATAAATATATTGTTCATGGTTAATAAATACTTGTGTTTAATTTAAGAAGATTAAGAACACAACAATATTAATCGATTTGGCTTTCATCTGAATATGGATGTAGTATTAGTTCCTCCACATACTTTAGACTCCAAGTTAAAATCATATAAACTTATATTAGACCAATTTTATTATTTTCCCTAGCGCGACATATATAATTATATATAGGGTTACCAACTGTTGAAAGCACGCGACCCGGAGATTTTATAATTTATAAAAATATAATTCAACTAGGGTAGCGATTTTGTACCATTATCTCTCCTAGAGAAATAAAAGGAGAGATAAATTGTAATATATACAATTCTTTGATTGACTCATTTAAATTGTAAATATGTCACGTGTCCATAAATGTCACGTCGTGATCGGTTCGATTTGTATTCTATTTGAATTTATCTTGAGGGGAAATTTGAGTGTGGTTATGTAGACTTTTGTTTTAGTTTTCTCCAGGAGAGATAATTCTCTACACTAGAGAAATAACAGGAGAGATAATGGTACAACATAGGGGACCCCTGTGCATTTGCACGAATTTTAAAACAAATATTTTTTTAAGCCTGAAACAAAAACACAATCCAAAATAATACGTCTATCCACAAGTAAAGCATAAATTGAAATTGAAATGAGAATAAAATTTGGAAGAAATCAAAACCTCCTAAATCATAGCCCTACTGATAAGCCATTTGCAATAAACAATGAACATTGCCATATGCAAAAAATTGGATTAGTGTTTTTGATTAAATGCTTTTGAATTTTTTTATATGGAGTTTTATTTTTCCAGTTGGCGTTATGGCGATTTTTTGAATTTTTTATATTGAGTTTTATAGCGTTTTCGTTTCTCGATTTAAGTTCTGACATCCGAGCGGGCAAAACTCTTTCAGTTTTGCATTTTTTTTTTTGTAGTTTTGCATTTATTTTTTCAGTTTCGTCCTTAAAATACTTGAGAATCGAACAGAAAAAAGTCACAGTTTTTTAAATCTGTCAAATTTGTTTAACAAAATAAAGTAATTCAATTTTTTAATGTATATTATTATTTTTAAACTATTTAAACATTTATATATAAGAAAATTGCATCATTAAAAATATATTTTCTTATTTTTATAAAATATAAATAAATATGTACAATGCAACATTTTTGCATCGTCTCTTGAGAAAAAGTCAGAAAATGCAAAAAATTGACCTCAAAAAGTTTAAAACTTGCATCCAAATCGAGAAAAGAAACGCAAATTTTTTCCGGTCTGCATTTTTTCGAGAATCGAACAAAAAATATGTGAACTGAAAAAAAAATGCAAAAAACTCACACTTTTTTGGAGAATCGAAAACGCTATCAATTTCAAAATTGCGCTACAAGTTCACGATTTTGTTTGTGCTAAAAGATGAGTTACGCTTCTTTATCGGGGGTTTTGAAGAAATTCAAAAAATTTCGTTTCGTTTATTTTAGTCTTTTTTGATTTTTTATACCTTTTTGTATTATCTTCTTTCTCTTCTGTATTCTCTTCTTTCCTATGGATGGCCACGCTTTTTCGTGGCTTGTGTATTGTAAATATGATAAAATTTAATTTAATTTAATCTCCATCATGCTTTATAATGAAATTAATACAGAATAATCTGCATTTTCCTGTGAATTCGTTAACTTTTTCGAGCCCCTCGTAGTTTTGATTTTTCAACCAATCGTTATTGAACGAGACGTAATAACATTTTCTTTTACTGTCATTGTTTTGTTTGGGATTATTTTCATTTGACTGATATTTATTATTTAATAGTCAAATTAAGATACGCACAGTTTTATATGGGCAACTAATTAAATTCAAATGTCAAAACCATTCAAAGCTAACAACAAAAACTATAAAAAAACTCAAAACTAACAAAAAACTAAAACATTAACCCAATATAGACATAAAACATCAATTAGCTTATACGTAATATGGAAAAACAAAATATCCAATGAACCAACATAAATAACCAAAAAACTCATTGCAAAACTAAACTCGGCCGGTTTCTAATACACAAAGTTTCGTTTTTTTTATTTTCAAACGAATTCTGTTTATTTGAATTGAAAGAAATTTGGCATTTTTTTATTTTTATGTAATTATTATTTCGCCCGGAGATTTGCCTTCCAAACCCTGAGTCCGGAGATTTGCCGGCAAACCCTGAGTCTCCGGGTGAAAAATACTCAGTTGGTAACCCTAATTATATATAACAATTTCTGTTTTCATTGATTTGACTGTAAAATAGTTTTTAGTAAATTACAGAGTTAAAAAAAAATCTTCCCATCTACTCTTACTCTTAATACTAAAAGAATTTTGATTTTCCTTCTTTCATATCTTCATTCTTTTACGATTGAATAGTGAGTTACAAAAAATATTTTGTACAAGACTACTCTTTGAATTGTGAATAAATATACTTCATTGTATAAAGACTTATTCGTCACAAAAAAAAATTACTTACTCTCACTCAATCATAAAATTTAAATTTTCCAAAAGTAATCGATTTTTTTTGCTGTTAAAATGTACATGTATATCATTCTTCTATATCGGACGTCTTCTATATATACCATTTATTTATAATGTACATCCTTAAATCTAAATAAAATAAACACAGAGAAGAGTAAGAATAGGTAAAACAGTTTTAAAAAAAAGGCTCACGGTATTGAGATCAAATTTATTATTTAAACGAAGATCAATCATAAGCGAAAGAATAAAGAAAAGGAGTAAAAGAGGAATAAGTTTTATGAATTTTTATTAACTCACTCCTTATGGAATGAATATATAAATTTAAAGAGCGAGTTTTGTATCACTGGTAAATTATTCAAAACATACATCAGCTACTGTAAAATAGTTTTTAGTAAATTATCCAAAACATAATCAGGTTTATCTTTTAAAAGTTTTCAAAGAAAATATTTCTAATTGAAATATCTTGATGCAGCGAAACCGAGAGCTATTAAATTGATTGGTATTTCACTAAAGAACTTGATTCATTGCAACATAGGAGAAATGTTGAAGAGAAATAAGAAATTACGTTTGTATTGTAAAAATGATAACTGTTTAAGTAGCACGTACATGTAGCATACATACGCACGTACATACAAAATTCTAACTAGAAGGAGACTAGTTCGAGGTACGAGTTGAGAATACACTATACATACCCAAAACCAAAATAATACGGTTGAAAATCAATCATGTGTGAATATTTAGGTGTCTAACTTGTATCCAAAACGTTCCAATTGTGAAATGTTTAGGGTTTAACTAGATAACCTTCGACGTCCCAATAAAATAAGTTTATTTTCCGTTAAATAATAGTGACAAAATAATAATCTTGCTTAAATCTAATAAAAAAAACTTATTTACGATGAAAAGGATCTAACTCGAATTTGATGCCGGTGGTAAATTTGTTGCTAGGCAGATAATACAAAATGCTTAACCCAAAACAAAAACAAGAATCATTCATCAGTCTGCAATAAAAAAAAACAGATATAATTATAAATAGAATTCTGTTTAGCAATATAACCTATCATAGGTCATTCCGACAATCCAATTTGAGTTGATCATTCCTCTTATACAAACATCAGTATTTCTCATTTGATAGTACACAGTTCCAACTGAATATTTTTGTTTCCTATTATACACCAACGAAGAACCTATTTGAAACGTATCACCAACTTTTCTCCAATAACTAATGTCAAACGATTCCCGTGAGCATGTTGTTGCAATTGTATAATCATCATGTCGATATCTTGCGGCCATCGACATAAACGCTTGCATATTTTTTATTGATTGGTACCATTCAAAATAAAGTTCACCGCCAATACATATTTTTGGTGTTACACTCTCCAAATACCCTAAAGTAAATCTACCAACCCCTCGTGTTGGATTATAAATCGAAAATGTTGCTGTTGAGTTTTTACCGAGGCGGTCAAATTTACAAATATTTTCAGTGGATTTAACTCGACTTTGTGAGGCAATTTGACATAAAATTTCAGGATGTATATCGAACATAAGAGAAAAATTTGTTGCTAATGTAATTGGATTAATATCCGCCTGAACATGTGGGCATTTGATCATATTATTCTCTAAATTGGGACTGTATGATCCACCCAGACGAAACCCACTCGGTGTAATATGACTTAAAAACCAGTTACCGAATAAACATTTGTTTGGTGATAAATAGAAACGGGTATTAGCATTAGCCCCATCCATCCAAATTGGCGTTATATTAATTAAATTTCTATGTAGCTCAGATATATTTCCTGGATTTGGTAGCTCTGTTTTGCCTGCATATTTAACGAATTTCATTGGAAAAACATAATTTCCGGGTTTTCTTTCATCTTCGCACTTGCTTTTCATTTTATTTTAAAAATTTTGATAATAATAAACACGTAAAATATAAATATATCTATAAATAAACTAAACAAAAAATAAACGATTTGAACGCAATTTTCTGCCTACTAATTGAAATTATTTGACCATAATTGTGTATTAACAATTCAGCTACATACATATTATATTTGCCAAAAATAAGATCTTTCGTTATTAAAGATGTTGGACCACTTAGAGGAATATAGCGGCATTTAAATTTTTCGTTACTTTTGAATGAGAGCTGTTTTTGTTTAACTTTTAAATTTGTTTGAAATCAAATAAGTAAAATAAAATATGGATAACCGAAACAACAGATTATTTTCAATCATGAATCGGTTTTCTGTTACTACCGTTTATAAAACAAATCATTAACAAAAATTCATTTTTATAGATTATTACTTTATTCTCTCACAAAAAAAAAATTACGTTTAGACAATTTCACCAATCTATTTCCACAACATTCCCTTTGCAACTTCTACTGCTTTATCTTGTCCAACTAGAACTTCAACCAATTTTAATCCAAATTTAAAAGCTGTTCCTGGACCTCGACTAGTTATAAGTTGACCATCTTGAACAACATCGTTATTATCATCATATTTATAATGTTCATCTAATTTGCTCTTCATAGCTGGATAAGATGTTATTTGTTTGCCTAAACCAATTGAATGGGCTAAGAGCACTGTTGGAGCTGTTTTAGGAAATAGAATTATATTAAAATTAGAAAAATTATTATGGTAACGAATGTTTACCGGCACAAATTGCTGCAACAATTTTTCCACTACTTTCATAATCTTTTAACAAATCTCCAAGTTGTTTCGATTCTGACATTACTTTAGATCCTCCCAAGCCTCCAGGTAAAATAATTGCATCAAAACTATTCTAGAAAAGAATTGAATTTAAATATCAACTGGAGATGAAATTAAACTTTAATTACTTCTATTGCTGATTTCAAATCAATATCAGGCACGATTACAACGTTTCTTGAACATTTTACCGGCTTAATTCCATCCAAGCCGGCACAAACAACAGAAACCTAAAAGTTTTGATTGAATTCGATCAGACACTATTCTCTAAATAATTGGACTACTTACACCACCCCGGCGTAAGATATCAACAGTAATTACAAATTCCATTTCTTCTGCACCAGTTGGCAAAATTGCTAAAGCTGTTTTAGACATTTTTCTAATTTGACAATAATTTCTAATACAATGTCGAAGTGATTTACTAAAGGTCAAATTTTGCATAAACTATAATTGTTATGAAAATCAACGAATAAAATAAAACATGGAAAAATAATTGTCAAAAATAAAGTTGTCTATTTACAGGTAGACTAAAAAATTTGTGGAATATCAATCACATAACGCAGTGTTGCGTTTTCTCATTAATACTAAGTTTACTTACACCAGTATCTAATTTGCTACGTATCAAATTTGCTACATAGCCATTTTCACCACCATACTTTTTAAATTTGATACGGTGATGTAAACTCTTATTAATTAGGTATGACATATTAATTTTTAGCGCGTCTTTTTCAATGTTAATTTTTTGGTTAGGAAAAAATAATTTCCATATATATTTTTTATAAAAAACTGAAAACATTTATTATATAAATGCTAAAATTTATTTTACTTTTAATTTCAGCAAAAAAATCACATCAAACATAAATATATATTTATAAAATAAGTTGATTTGTTTTTATTTTAAATGTCATACCTAATTTTAGTGTTCACACCGTAAAAATAATACCTATTTGCTACGTACCTAATTTGATACGTAGCAAATCATCCTACCAAATATTTGGTACGTACTTTTTTGATAACTGTTTACATCGACCGTAGTTGACTTAATAAGTATAGTATGTACCTATTAGATCCTGGTGTAAACTTAGTATAAATTTATTTAATAATAAGTTTACACCATGGTAGAATAAAAGAATAAGAGCAAATAGCTATTAAACTATTAAGATGTAAATAGATAGAATAATACTTTTTTAATATGACAGGTAGCTATTTGATATTTTCCTTTTGATCGATAGTATAATACAATTGACAGACATAAACATAATCGCGATTATCTCCTGTAGTGCCAATATTAGCTTTGGTACACTACTATTTATTTATTTATTTTATTTTACACATGACGGCAAACAGGCTGCTGTCCAGTATTTTGCCCAGGAAAAAACATTTGACAAAAAAAAAATGACGGCAGGAGCCATACAGCAAAAATATACTTAAACTATATAAACATGACCATAAACTATATATATATATATATATATATATATATATATATATATATATATATATATATATAGATATATATATATATATATATATATATATATATATATACATTATACATATATATATATATATATATATATATATATATATATATATATATATATATATATATATATATATATATATATATATATATATATATATATATATCGTCGCTTTAATAATGAAACAACGTATGCTATTTATACGTTGTTTTTATATAATAGGTGCGCTGCATTTTCCATAAGGGTATCTTTGAATTGGCGTTTTTACATTTTCGAATTATTTTATGACTGGGGTTAAGAATTAATAAATTATAAATTAACGTCCATGCAAATGCATGCGCACATCAAACTTTAAACTCAAATATCTCGAAACTATACTTTTGCGTATACGTCATTTCATTATTAAAGCGACGATATATATATATATATATATATATATATATATATATATATATATATATATATATATATATATATATATATATATATATATATATATATATATATATATATATGTATATATATATATATATATATATATATATATATATATATATATATATATATATATATATATATATATATATATATATATATATATATATATATATATATATATATATATATATATATTATATATATCAATAATTCTCCTGGAATTATAATTTCGAATAGTTAATATCAAGGAATCCGCTTGTTAAAAAAGAAACGCCATCTATGACCCAGTACAACTTGCAACGAGAAAAGTTTCGTTCTATGAAGAAAACAAAAAGATCAAGGAACGGAGTAACCATTAAAAAAAAAATGAAAAGAAAAGAAAATCACTTAAAAGAAAAAAAATTTTATTAAAATTCCATTTTGAATTTGAATTTATAGGGCAGAGTGAATAAAAACTAGAATAAACTAAAAGTATAAACTAGTAAGCATTAGCACATTCTTTATTTCGAGTGAATAAGAATATTCTAATATGTTTTAGTATTTGCTAGAAAATTGTAGAATATGCTGAAAATTATAAATGTCAAAGTCGAAAATAACATCAAAATGTCTGAAAAAAGATACGATTTCTTCAGGTTTGAATTCAAATTTGTTTTAAAATGTTTTAAAAAAGAATTCTATAATTATGAGTCTAATACTAGTTTCCCACCGTAGCAATTTGCTAGCTAGTATAGTTTAATAAAGTATAATAGCAACGGTGTGAAAGCAAACTATCACAACAATCATTTTAAATTTGCTATTTTCATTTGCTAGCTAGTAAATATAATACTTATCAAATAAAGTATAATATCGACGGTGTGAAACGTAATTATTATTTTATAGGTGAAATGTCATTTTATGGAATTTGTAAACATTGTGTTTTCTTGCGATTTTTAGCTTGTAAGATTCATTTCTGATATTTAATAAATTAAAGTGTATGTATTAATTGTTGATTATGATATGGATACGTTTAGTATAGCATTATAAAGGAATAGGACATGAAAAACGTAGTCAACGTAGACGTTTGGTTTTCGTGAGAGAATTATTTAAAAAAGACGTTATAGAATAAAACTTATATGTATTTTATGCTGTTCAAAAACAATGGCAGGGCTGGTCTAAATCTAGTTTGATTTTCTCTGGGTTGTAAATTTCATTTTAAAAACTATAACGCTAATATCAAATATAAAATTGACAGTACGGTATTTTGATATATCAATTTTATTCTAGTGTCAAGTTAGGTTTGGTTTCCCACCGAAACATTATCATAATATAATATGAACGGTGAGAAATCAAACTAATATCAAATATTTGCTATACTACATAGTAAATTTCTGCGGTGGGAAACTAGTATAAATTACCGGTAACTAGAAATTTATAAAATGCGGCAACCGTAGTGTAAAGAATTGGAAGAACCATTCTCTTTAAAATTTTCGACTTTCCTCAATTTAAAAAAAACTCAAACAATTTTCTATAAATCATAATTTAAATACTGTATTTAAGTTTATTTATTTATTTACAAAAATTGCACAAAAATCTTAAATTTCTTTTAATTATTTGTGGTTGTTTTAAAATTATGGTTTTATTTAAGCGAGCATATAATTTCAGATCAAAATCTTTGTTGAACTT
Source organism: Diogma glabrata (assembly GCA_963693315.1). Lineage (NCBI taxonomy): Eukaryota > Metazoa > Arthropoda > Insecta > Diptera > Cylindrotomidae > Diogma > Diogma glabrata. Next base: position 172,277,570 of record OY856186.1, read on the forward strand.
CGCTTAATAAACCTTTCAGGTAATAGCAGAAAAATTCTTTGAGTTCTTCGCAAAATATTACTAAAACTTAATTTATTTAACTTAAATAATCTTCAAAATCAATTATTTTCATAAATAAGTTGCATAAATAGCAACTTGAAAATATCAAGTACAGTAATGTCAAAAATTAGAATATTCTTGGTTTTATTCACTCGATTTCAAGAATATTTTGGAAAATTTTCATTGGATTATAGTATATTCTATAACCTGGTTTTTATTCACTGATTTATCAGAAAATACTTAAAAACTTAAGTATTTAGAATATTCTACTTTTTATTCACTTCACCCATAGTTAAAAAAAAAAAAGTCCAAGCGGCACGTATATCCGCTAGAAATAGGTAGATTTCGAGATCAGACAGTTTTGTGTGCCAGTAGAATCTGATGTATCAGATTAGTTTAAACAAAACAAACTAATTTCAAACAGATATCGAACAAATTGTAAAAAGATAATTAGCTACCTACAAGCAAAATTATATCTATCCAATTTTGCAACAAACAAATATCAAATCTACCACAGAACATGTGTGTGACAATTTATGACACAAATCTACTCTATATCATATGTCGTGCAATTACTGCAAAATATCAAAATAGTTTATTTCTAAGAAAAAAAAATTAATTTCTTCTATTCAAATCTTTTATTTTTTTGACTGTTATAAGGTTGACATTGACTGTTATAAGGTTTTTGGAAATTGTAGTTGGGGATTGTTGCAAACTTTTTTGTTGAAGCCAACAAGTCAAAAACCTCTAACTGCAGAGGTTTATATTTATAAGAAACGGATTAAAATGTTTCCACAGATTCTAAATTTATGAAGATTTTAAAAATATTAGTATTCAAACGGCCGTTATAACGGATTAAAAAAACTACTTTTTTTTCTAGTATAAAGCCTATAGTTCCTTAACCATGTGTCAGATTTTTCTGATTTACGAACTTGTCCAAGATATTAATAAAACACACATTTTAAAGAAAGGTTTTTTGATCTGGCTCCACAACTGCAACCGTGAGAGCGCCGGTTGATTCAAACGCATTTTGTGTTTTACCAGCTTTGTTGTTGGAGGCGCTCACTCAGAAACCTCCAACTGCAGATGTCTTTTTTTTTAAAGAAACTGATTAAAAAAGTTTCGAAAATTCTAAATTTATGAAGTTTTTAAAAATATTAGAATCCAAACGGCCGTTATAACGGATCTAAAAAACAGAGTTTTTTTCTAGTATAAAGCTTCTAGTTTCTTAACCATGTGTTGGATTAGGCTGATTTACGAACTTGTCCAAGATATTAATAAAACGCACATTTTTAAAAAAGGTTTTTTGATCTGGCCTTATAAATGCGACCGTGAGAGTGCCGGTTGTTTTAAAAAAAAAATTTTTTTGCAAACTTTTTTGTTGGAGCCGCTCACTCAGGAACCTCTAACTGCAGAGGTCTGCATTTTTAAAACAAATTGATAAAAAAGATTCCAAAGATTCTAAATTTGTTAAATTTTTTGAAATATTAGTATCCAAACGGCCGTTATAACGGTTTTAAAAAATCAATTTTTTTCAGAAAAAAGCCTCTAGTTTCTTAACCACGTGTTGGATTTTGCTGATTCACGAACTTGTCCAAGATATTATTAAAATACACAAGTACAGAAAATTTTTTTGATCTAGCTCAACAAATGCGACCGTGAGAGTGCGGGTCGTTTTCGTTATATCTCATATCGTTTATATATATATATATATATATATATATATATATATATATATATATATATATATATATATATATATATATATATATATATATATATATATATATATATATATATATATATATATATAAATTTTTTTTTTTTTTTGTTTTTTTGTCTCCGCTTATCATATATAGTCGTTTGGCACAAAAATTTTTCCGAAATTCCGAGATGAAGCCCATTGCAATAGGTAGATTTTTATATGAAATCTACCTAATAATATATATGTGAAAGAAAACACTCAGGCGCGCTATACACCTGAGCTAGACTATGCGAAATATGCGAACTATGTTTTTAAAAAATAATGTATATAACGTAATTATAGAAAAAAACATTACGGAAACAAAACATTTAAAAAAGAAAAGACAAACGGAAACATTACATTTTTTTAAAAAGCTTTATTCGCATTAAAACATTACTTTTTTAAAAACATAGTTCGCATATTTCGCATAGTTTAGCTCAGGTGTATAGCACGCCTAAAAGTAAGATTATAAAAAAATTGTAATTGGTTTTAGGCATTTTTTATATAGAAAATTCATTATTGTAGGAAATTTAAAGCGCATCTATAAAAATATATTGTGATCTTACCGGCACAATAAAGAAAATAATGATCTGCTAAAGTTTCTGAAGTTTTATTTCAACAACGAAAATCGGGATAATAATCCCACCACATGTTATAAAATAACATTTCTTTAAATTTCTTTTAAATTTCTTTAATCAAATGAAAACCAGATCAAAAATAGCCAAAGAAATAACATATAGTTGTAAAAGTTGCATAGGACCTTATAATCTGTCCATGGTAGCTTGCGACAAATGTAGCGAATGGCATCATTTTGCGTGTGTTGGTGTGACAAAAGCGATAGAGGAGGCTGACTGGTTATGTAAAAAGTGTATAACATCGACGGAAACACAAGAAACAAAGTCGAATGAATTAATTACACCAATTAATCAGCAAAACCAACTCAACGACAACATATCGGTACACTCAAGAACATCCAGACGTTCATCAAATGTTTCAATATCATCATCGGCAAGGCAGAGAAGAGAACTGGATTTGAAAACTTTAGAAGAGACCCAGGTTTTGAAAAGAAAATGGCTGGCCGAATGTGAAAGAAAAGCGGTCGAACATGAAGCCGAACGTAAAAAACGAGAAGCCGAACGAGAAGCTGAACTTAAAAAACAAGATGAACATGCTCAACAGCGTTTGCAAGAAGAATTAAATTATATAACCAAAAAGAATGAATTACTAAAAGCACTGTATGATGATGGATTCAATGATACTGGAGAACACTTTGAAGAAACAACGCAGCCAAAAAATAGCATTAGCCAATGGTTAGAACAATCAGAACAACATGATAAATTTGAAAATATGGAAATAAAACACTCAACAAGACAAGGGTTGACATATCCAAATGACAATAATTTAGATGGGTCCACAATTTCAAGTAACCATCATGGATTCGATACATCAAATATTGGTACGGTGAAGAAAATTGTGCAATCAAAGTCTCTACAGTTCACATCGATGCCATCGAAAATAAAAAGTAGCCTGCAGTTAAATTCGAATGAAGTTATAGCATATCCTAAATCTTCATGCATACCATCAGAACCTAAAAATTCTTATCAACTAGAAGAACAACAGTCAAAATTTCTTCAACAGGAATCAAACCAAATTGTACCCCAACGAAATCTACAAATGAGTGAAGTTGAAGACGTAATCAGAATTGTGCTAACAGTCATTAAACAGAGGGAGGTTCTTCAACCAAATGTAGAGATGGAAGTTTCGCAACAACCAAATTGTCAGTCATTGGGACTTCTTCAGGAAAAACACAAGCCAATTGTAAATAGACAACATATACAAATTGGTGATCCTGTGGAATTATCACACGCTAATATTACAGCTCGTAAGAATATGGGAAAAGATCTACCAATATATAGCGGATCAACAGAGGAATGGCCTTTATGTATAAGCTCATATGAACAAACAACCTAGCTGTGCAATTTCTCCAATGTTGAGAATTTGGAACGTTTGAGGAGAAGTCTAAAGGGAAACGCATTACAGTCAGTTCGCACTTTATTGTTGATGCCACAAAACGTTCCGCAAATCATCGAAAGGTTGCGGTTAAAATATGGACGGCATGAAATTTTGATATATACACTGCTAGATAAAGTAAAAGAGAGCTCTGACAATGGGAAAATTGACATCCTTAATAGAATACTCAGAGATGTACAAGACTTATGTTCAACGATATTAGCTTCAGGAATGGAAGAGCATTTGAACAATCCAATGATACTTCGGGAGATGGTTGATAAAATGCCAAATGATCTGAGGCTTCAGTGGGTGGATCATATTGAAAATATTGAAAGAAAAAATGTATCAACTGTTAATGACTGGATAGGAAAAATGGCTAGTAAGGCGATAAAAATAACATTTCCAGATAGGAAGCTTGTAAGCAACGAGCGAAAGAGAAGAAAAATTATAATCAAGAAAAAAATAAATACAACATAAATGTTCATCAAAATGAAGAAAATAAAAAAGATAGCGATGTAATGGTGACCTCAAATAAATCAAAAATATGCTACGGATGTGATGGAGAGTGCAAATCGCTACTCGATTGTGATAAATTCAGAAAAAACTCCATTAAAAATAAATGGATTACAGTCAGACAAAATAAGCTATGTAGAGTATGTTTAAAACTACATATTAACGAAGCCTGTCCATTCTGGAAACCCTGTGGAAGAAATAATTGCAAGAAATCACATCACCAAATCTTACATATTGATGATTTCGGTAAACCAAAAACACAAGCTACCAATAAAAATGAAGAGAAGTCATCAACATATACGAATGATCAAAATGTCGGCACTCATTATGGCAATGATCAAACCACATTGTTCAAAATATTGCCAGTAGTGACATATGGTCAAAACAAATATGTAAATACCTATGCCTACATTGATGACGGATCTTCAGCTACTCTAATAGACGAAGACTTATGCAAGGAGTTGGATGTTAAAGGAACTATTGAACCAGTATGCCTTACATGGACCGACGGCACGAAAAGAATTGAAGAAGGCTCTATGAAATATTCAATACGCATATCAGGTAGTGACAAAGGTTGCAGAAAATATCATGTATCCATTCTACGAACGGTTAATAAATTGGAACTACCAAAACAGACCATAAACCTAGAAGCATTGATTTCACAATACCCATACCTTAAGAGCACCCAGGTAAAATCATATGAAAACGCGGTGCCGAAAATCTTGATCGGGTTAAAACAAGCAAAATTGGTGAACTCATTAAAATCTAGAGAAGGAGGATGAAATGACCCAGTAGCAATAAAAACTCGTATTGGCTGGGTCGTACATGGAAATTGTAAAAACATTGATGGTATCCAAGTCTCTACAGTAATAGTCAACAATCTTCATATATGTGAGTGTACGACAGATAAAGACGATAATCTACACAAAATGGTAAAAGAGCATTTCTCTTTGGAAAGCATCGGAGTGTCAAAGAATACTGATATGTTGGAATCCAAAGATGACCAAAGAGCACGTCCTATACTGGAAGAAACAACAAAACGAGTCAATGATCGTTTTAAAGTAGGACTCCTTTGGAAATATCACCAGTTTGAGCTTCCAAATAGTTACGACATGGCAGTACGAAGACTAGAGTGCTTGGAAAAAAGGTTACTTAAAAATCCAAGATTAGCTAACAATTTAAACCAACAAATTTGTGATTATGAGACAAAAGGATACATCAGGAAATTATCAAATGATGAACTTCAAACCACATACCCTCACGTATGGTATTTACCGGTGTTTCCAGTAACCAACATAAGCAAGCCTGAAAATTTACGAATGGTGTGGGATTCCGCAGCAAAAGTAAAGGATATATCGTTGAACTCTATGCTCTTGAAAGGGCCTGATGAAATGTCATCATTAGTTGCAGTTCTATTTAATTTCCGAGAAAAGAGAATCGCCATATGTGGAGACGTAAAAGAAATGTTTCGTCAGGTGAAAATTAGATATGAAGATCAACAAGTTCAACGATTTATCTGGCGAAACTAAAAGAACCAACAATTAGAGACATACGTCATGCAAGTAATGACATTTGGTTCCACATGCTCACCAAGTTGCGCACAATATATTAAAAACAAAAATGCAGACGAACTCAAAAGCCAATATCCCGAGGCAGCAAGCGCGATAAAGAAAAATCATTATGTGGATGATTTTTTATATAGCACAGCAACGGAGGCAGGCGCAGTTGAAATTGCAAATGAAGTAAAGTTAATTCATCAGAAGGGTGGATTTCAGATCGGAAAATGGTTGTCGAATTCAAGAAATGTATTAAGTCAGATCGGCGAACTTACTGATGACAGCCCTAAGAATTTAAACATGAGTCCAGAAATTGATTCAGAGAAAGTTTTGGGAATGTGGTGGTGCATGAGTTCAGACACATTCACGTACTCATTAAAGTTCAATAAAACCAATAAAGACATTTTGTCAGGAGAACGAAAACCAACAAAACGAGATGTTTTACGTACACTGATGTCAGTGTTCAATCCATTGGGAATGTTGGCCAATTTCATGGTGTATTTAAAAATACTACTGCAAGATGTATGGTGCTCATCAATAGACTGGGACGATCCCATTTCTGATCAACAATATACAGATTGGCTACTGTGGATAAAAGTGTTGCCACAAGTAGAAGAGCTAAAAATACCTAGATGCTACCTACAAGATAACGTGTTCAGTGATTATGACGAGATACAGCTACATGTGTTTGTAGATGCCAGCGAAAAGGCGTATTCAGCTGTAGCATACGTACGAGTAATAAAAAACAATAAGGCTGAATGTGCATTAATTGAGGCCAAAACAAGAGTACACCGAAAAAAAAACGTTGGTAGAATCAACAACAAAGCTTGTTTGATGCGGCGTCTAATACGAACGTGGTTATTTTAGCCAATATAGCATTGTCAATTTATTTTAAAAAACGTAACAATTTTCATTATTTAAATCAACCACGGCGTGATCAATTTTTCTTGTTCATATTTTTCAGTTCAGTTTGTTCATGTTTTTGTTTGAAAATTATTGTGTTTGTTAAAATAAAAAACCAGGAGAAAAGAAACTAATAAACAAAATAAAGAAAAATAATAAACAAAAGAATAGAAAAATAAAAAGTTTTTATATATTTTAACATGGCTGGTTTTATTTAACATTTTACTTTAGGAAATAATTTAGATGTGTTTAATTGATTTAAATAATTTTCATATTATTCGCATATAAAATTATGTGCGAAAGAAATTTTTCAGTTAATATTATAACAAAAATATCGTTAATGAAACAGGCCCTTTCTATAATTAATTTTGGTGATTTAAAAAAATTATTATATTTTTTTAATATTTTTCATTTGTTTTGTTTCATGTCCATTCATCGATATTTTAATTTAATTTTTCATAATAATGAGAAAATTCTAGAAAATTAGTATAATTTTCTACACATAATTCAAATATTTAAATTTTTTGATTTCTGAATTTTGGTCTTTTAAATTGTATCATTAAAAATATGGCGAAAAAATGGACGCATCCTTTACAAACAAAATCACACTCATGCATTTCCTATTTAGAACGTAAATATACGAACGCTAGCTTTATGAATAAAAATGTTTGTTGGGATTGATGCGAAATACATACTTCTAATATAAAAAATTTCAAATATTATATTTACGAAAAAACGAACCCATAAAAACATCGATAGCAGCAAAAACAAAACAAAGATGTACCAAACCAAAAGATTTAATACGGCGGCGTATTGCTTGATTCTATCACAAACGTATTCAATATCACTATTTTTAGTCCAATTTTTAATTTACAACGTTTGTAGTCAATTGAAAATTAAATCATAGTTGACTCAACTACAAACATGGTTAAATCAAATATGTTTGTGATACTTATAAAAAAATATATCAACAACGGTTAAATTGTTAATTTAAATACGGAGCGTTGGTTGATTCAATCACAAACGTATTTAGTTCCCCAATTTTCACTTAATTTTCGATTAACAATGCAACATGTTTGAATCAATCAAGATTTTTTTTTCGGTGTAACGCCATTAAAACCCATTTTTATACCTCGTTTGGAGCTAGAAGTTGCGGTATTAGGAAGCCGATTTGGTAATAAAATATGCAATAGTCACTCAATTAAAATTACCACACGAAATTTTTGGACCGATTCCAAAACAGTTATGTGCTGGTTGAATTCTGATCAACGAAAATACAAGCAGTTTGTAGCATTCCGGATTGGCGAAATGCTGGAGACAACTGATGTAATAGAGTGGAGATGGATACCGTCTAAATTAAATGTAGCAGATGAAGCAACAAAATGGCCGAGTATCCCAGACATTTCATACGACAGCCGATGGTTTCAAGGTCCGGAAATACTAGCGCAACACGAAGATCTTTGGCTAGAAAATTGATCCAGTAAAGAAGTAACTGAAGTTGAATTAAGAATTAACGCTAACATTGAAAGGGAAATTGATCAAAAAATTATAGATGTTTCAAGATTTTCGACTTGGAATCGACTTGTAAAAACACAAGCGTATATCCTGATAAAACAATTATAAACAATTTAAGATCAAATAAAGGAACTGAAGATCGTATTGTGGGACTGATATCGACAGAAGAATATAAACAAGTCGAAATTCAATTATATCGAGAAGCTCAGAAAGATGCATATATGGATGACATAAACAAAATACAAGCCTATTCATCAATTCGCAAAAAAGGCAGACTATATAAGTTGTCGCCATATTTGGATGCAGATAATTTATTAAGAATACGCGGTCGTATTGATGGTGTAGCAGATGTCAGTTTTGATACAAAACGTCCCGTTATATTACCACCTGAGCACGATATAACTCGTTTGTTAATCCTACATTATCATAACAGATATCATCATCACAACTATAACACAGTGATCAATGAAATAAATCAAAAATTTTATATTTCAAAAATAAGAACCACTATAAAAAAGTTCGGAAAACATGCCAAAAATGCAAAAATATGGCAGCCGAACCTCAACCGCCAGAAATGGCAGAACTACCGCAGTCACGTTTAGCATCATTTACTCGACCGTTCACATATAGCGGCATAGATTATTTTGGTCCTATGTCAGTAACAAATGGAAGAAAAACTGAAAAACGCTGAGGTGTACTGATCACATGTCAAACAACACGAGCCGTACATTTAGAACTTGCATATTCCCTTACTACAGACTCCTGTATATTAGCAATACGAAATTTCATAAACAACGGTACAAATCTACGTGGAGCTGAGAGAGAATTGAGAGAAGCGCTTTAAGGGATAGATCAAAATAAGTTAACGCAAGAATTCACAGATGCAGAAATGAAATGGAGATTTATTCCACCCGCTTCACCTCATATGGGAGGTAGTTGGGAGCGATTGGTTCAGTCGGTAAAAAAGACATTATATGCCATTAAACCAAATCGCAACCCGACTGATGAATTACTACATAGTTAGTATGCTGTGTGAAGTGGAAAACATAGTTAACTCTAGACCTCTTACACATATTCCGATAAGTGAAGACAACGAAGAGGCAATTACACCGAACCACTTCTTGTTGGGATCATCAAACGGAAATAAACCTATAGAACAGTTCGATGATCAAGGGATATTGCTACGAAAAATTGAATGACTTCACAACAACTGGCCAACTCCTTTTGGAAGAGATGGATTCGGGAATACCTACCCACCCTAACCCGAAGAAAAAAATGGCATCGATGTATGAAGCCAATCCAGGAAAATGATATTGTAGTTATTGTTGACGAAAGCCTACCAAAGAATTGCTGGCCTGAAGGAAGAGCAATAAAGGTCCAAGTTGGTAATGACGGCCAAGTGAGAAGAACTACAGTGCAGACGTCAATGGGAATTTATGAACGACCTGCTGTAAAGTTAGCGGTTTTAGATGTCCTTCCAATAGATGCGGGTAGGTTGACCCAAGGGATCAACATACCAGGGGGGAGTGTTAAAAAAGAAACGCCATCTATGACCCAGTACAACTTGCAACGAGAAAAGTTTCGTTCTATGAAGAAAACAAAAAGATCAAGGAACGGAGTAACCATTGAAAAATAAATGAAAAGAAAAGAAAATCATTTAAAAGAAAAAGAATTTTATTAAAATACCATTTTGAATTTGAATTTATAGTTTAAAAAAAAAAATATATATGTGAAAGAAAACACTAAAAGTAAGATTATAAAAAAATTGTAATTGGGTTTAGGCATTTTTTATATAGAAAATTCATTACTGTAGGAAATTTAAAGCGCATCTATAAAAATATATTGTGATCTTACCGGCACAATAAAGAAAATAATGATCTGCTAAAGTTTCTGAAGTTTTATTTCAACAACGAAAATCGGGATAATAATCCCACCACATGTTATAAAAATTAATAACACCGCTGTTAAATCAGGAACTAAATCAATATATATGGCTCGGGTTACAAGGCATGTAAATAAAACGCCCCAGCGTTTTTCGTTTCGAGACTTCTCTTCACCGGAATTAGCATTGGCCCAAACAAATCGACACCACAGTGATGGAAACATCCCACAAAGCCTTCAGTTCTTGCGACAGGTAATTTAGACATTTGCGGTGCCTCTGAAACAGCTCTTTCATTTCGACATAATTGACACATCTTCTTCGCATTTTTTACAGCTACTCTTAACTGTGGAATCCAGAATTTTGTTCGGACTTCATTCACCACGGTTTCTTGAAATTGGTGTAAAAACTTCTCGTGGTAAAACTTCAAGATTAATGCTGTTACCGGATTATGTCGGTCCATGATAATGGGTCTCTTCATTTCCCATGAAACAGCTGGCGAAGATTCTACTCTGCTTTCCATTCTCATCACACCCTTTTCATCCAAATATGGAAGTAAATCGCGTATTTTGCTCTTAATACCAACTGGCTGCATTTTTTGTCAATGAACTGATTTCATCCGGATATGAATAGTGCTGTGATTGTGTTATGTGATATATTTCCGCATCTGCTAGTTCTGCCAGTGATAATGGCCGCAAGTTCGAAAGTTCATTTTTTCGTTTCTTACACCAATTATCCAATCCTCTTTTTATCCATGCCGTGATTCTCCTCAGCTCTAACTAGTCGCTAAATTTTTCCAAATCGAATAAAGATCTCTCTCGATTACTATACTATCATAACCGCGATGATTTACTTGTTGCAGCACAAAAACTCTTCTAACTTCCGGATCCTCAATCGTTGTTTTACTTTTTGGGAAATCGACAGGCCATTTTTCTTGTTTTTCTCTTAAAAACGGTGGTCCTTGAAAAGATCTATTTGAGACGTCGAACGAGTTGCGAGCTGTTTTAGTGACATCATCCGCGGGGTTTTCGTTTGTATTAATATACCTCCACTGTTCAGATCGTGAAGTCTCCAAAATTTCTGCGATGCAATGCGCCACAAACTGTTTATAAGATCCGTACTCTGTTCCCAGCCATGACAACACGGTTTGTGAAACACTCCAAAATATCGTATCATTTAATTTGATTGAATGTTCATGTTCTATCATTTTAGCCAGTCGTGATCCGAGTAAAGCGCCTTGCAATTCCATGCGCGGCATTGACAAAATTTTGCTGGCTTTTTGTGAAACAATCTTAGTTTTTCCAGTGATTAAACAAACTTTCACGATGTCATCATATTTAATTCGCAAAGACGCTACCGCAGCAAACGCTCATTCACTAGCATCTGTGAATATGTGGAGTTCCACCCGATCAGCTTTAAGTAGTAAATTTGAGGAGTTTCTGGCAATTTTAATGTTCTCACCGTCTTGTAATCATACTAACCAATCCGACCATTGTTCGTTTAAATCGTCTGGAAGCGGCACGTCCCAATCTTCAATTTTCCTCATCCACACTTCTTGCATAACAATTTTTCCTCGAATCGTGTAGTGAGCCGAAATTCCCAACGGATCGAATATACTCATTAAAATCCTCAGGAGCTCTCTTTTGGAAATGTTCTTATTTGGGCCCTGTTTTGCAACGTTCGTGTGTACAGATTTCAACTTAAACAGAAATTGGTCGTCACTTATATCCCAAAACATTCCCAGCACCTTTTCCGTATTTGGCTCATTTTCAACATTTAAGTTCAATAGCTTCGTTGCACTACTCTGTGATAATTTGTCCATAACTATGGTAGAATTAGAGATGACATTCCGTAGTATGAATCCCCCACGTTTATTTATTTCTATGACTCGTTTGGTAACTTGAAGTGCCTCTTCTTCTGAATCAAACGAGTTCATATAATCGTCGACATAGAATCTATTAAAAATAGCATCTACTGCTCGGGGACTCTCTTCTATAAATTCCTTTGCATTAGTATTCTTTACGAATTGCGCACTGCATGGTGAACATGTGGCTCCGAAAACCATTACCCCCATCACGTAAACATCCGGCTGTCTTTGACGATCCCTCTCACGCCAAAGGAAACATTGAAAACGCTGATCTTCTTGTCGTATCTTGATTTGATGGAACATTTCCATAATATCTGCGACTACTGCGAATCTGCCTTGACGGAACTTATAGAGAACTCCAACAAGCGAATTATACTGGTCTGGCCCAGACAACAATTGAAAATTTAGCGACACTCCCGTACATTTTGCCTTTGCGTCGAATAGGAATCTCATCTTTGGCTTATTGATTGTTGAAACACCGAAATGAGGCAACAGCCACATGTTCCCTTTCATTTTACTTAACTCTGCCGCATCCAATTTTCTCGCATAACATTTTTCGACGTACTCGTTGATTTTATCGATATAATCCGCTCTGATTTTCGGCTGCCTCTCCATCTTCATTTCCACAGATATTAGACGACGCAAACACATCTCGTAACTGTCCGGAAATTGTATATTCTTGTATCGCCATAATAATCCCGTAGTAAATCGATTACCATTGCGTTTCGTAGTCTCTTCCAATATTTTATTTGCTACTCGATCTTCAGACGACTCAACGTCACTGACTGGAAGCTTCACCCCGAAATCTTCGGTCGAAAAATATTTCTCCATCATCACGTCGATCTTCATTTCCTCCAGTGTCTGACATTCGCAGATAAAAAATGTGTGATAAATACGAGTTTTGGCGGCGCAATGACTCTCTGGCCCATGAACACTCCAACCCAGTTTGGTTCGAATGGCCACTGGTTCTTCTTCTATGGGATCCATCCTTACTTCTAATGGCGCAACTAAATTTGCGTTATCCAATCCAATTAATACTGTTGGTATTGCCTTTTTCAGATCAGATATATCGGCATTCTTCAGATACGGATATTTTGCTCGTAACTCACCGACGTTGACGTTCTGCATTGGTAGTGATAAACGGTTAATGGTCCTCGCTTCGATATCGCGTACTGTTTATTTCTGGACTTGACAAATGAAATTTGACCTTTCTAGACCGATCTTCGCGGCTGGTGATATCTTTCGTCCAGCCCATCACAAGTGGTACTACTGGTCCATCTAAACTCAACTTATTTGCCACGTCCTCTTCAATAAGCGTTACGCTCGCACAATCGTCAATCAAGGCAAAGGTGTTAAACTGCGAAAACGGACCGTGAATAGTAACTGGCACTATTTTGAATAGCGATTTATCCTCGTCATTGTAATGTGCCATGGCTGTTTCAACCTTTGACTCGTTATCCTCTTTTCGTACGGCATAAGCAACTGGAGTAGTCAACTCGTATTTTCCTTGAAACCCGCGCACCAACTCATGGAATTCTGTCTTGCCTTTCCGGTTTCTTGCCTTTCCGATAACATTTACGCCAGCGATGTCCTCTTCGCAAGCAGACTACACAGATGGCGTTCTTCTGCACAAATTTGTATCGATCTGACATTCGCATTTCTTTGAAATCTGGACAATCTGGAAGATTCCAGATTTCAAATGCTCCGTACTGGAGCATTGATTTGCTATACTGATCTTGGTTTTCCTGTTCGTTTGACTTAGGCTGGTGTAAATTTACCGATTTCTTGAATCTATTTGAAGATTTGACGTCGTGCTGTTTCGCTGGTGTTAACTCGATGTAATCTTGACTCTCTGCCATTAGCTATTTGCTGAATTTACTAATCGTGACTAATCTTCCCCTCTCCTTGATTTCCCGTTTTTTACGCATCCACCTTTTCTGATGTGAAAATGGAAGCCTGTTAACCAAAGTCTTGATAAGCATCGGCTTCATTTTTTCACTCTGGTCACCAATCGCCTCAATATTGGCATTTATGGTCAAAACCAGCATCGCATAGTCCACAAGCGATTCGGCTCGTTTATCGCACGGCAAATCCGCCATCAAGGCCTGATCTATTGCCCCCTGAATTATGTGTTCCGATTGTCCGAATCGATACTTCAGAGTCCTGATTGCTTCCTTCACCGTCGATGGAGATAATAGTAGACCCGTTACTGCCTGCAATGCTTTGCCAGATAATGCCTTTTGTAATCGATTTCTATTTGCTGCGTCGCTAAATAATTTCTTGGTTTCTTTGTAGGTACCATAAAAACTCGGCTATTGCGTAGAAGTTCCATCAAAATGAGGTAGTTCTCTCAACTCCTGTTGTGCTAAATATCTACTGAGCTTGAGGCCATTATCTTCAGAATCCGAATCCGATTCAGCATCATTATCATCTGACTCCGACGAACTTCTTGGTTTATGACGATTTCGCATATTAGATTTCGATTTGTTTTTCTTTCGAGATTTTGCACCTCCACTATAATCGTCATCATCACTGCTCGATTCACCGGTTTCTTTTGAGCTCGAAGACGCTTGCTTATGTTTGGATTTACGGTTTGATGTCTTGGACACTTTCTCGTTCTTATTCTTTTTGCTCTTATTCGATGATTCGTCTTTGCTTGATGTATTTTTGTTCTCATCCGTACGCTCTCGTTTCTCTTTCATCAGTTTCTTAATTTGCTCTTGTTGACTTTCAATCAACCGCTTCAACTCCGAAAGCTCGCTATTTCTCTCGGTCTGCTTTGAATGTTCATTTCTCTCCGTCTGCTGTGAATCGACATTTCCACTGGGGAATTTGTTTTGTCTCAAGCTGGTTCTCGGAATTGTGCCCGTGCGTTCAGCGGTGTCCCGACATTTTTACATCTCCAGTGGCTAGGCTGGATGTCTGCTTCACTTAGGCATATCTGGTGATACCATTCCTTACACAACTCACATTCTATCATGTCGATGACTCCATCATAAATTTTCTTACAAATTTTGCACGGATTTTCTATGTCCTCCTTAACACATACACGGAACATACACCTCGGAACATACACCTGCCGATTCGGCATAGCTTTAAACTGGTTGAGTGCTTTTAATTAATTTGGTACGATTTCCTTCAATCTGATTTCTATTCCACCACGTGTCCTGTCACGGTCGCCAATTGATAACTCTAACACTGTAAGTCTGCAATGTGGTGGTAATTCGAGACGTTATAATAATACACAAGTTGATTTCGATGTAATGTGCAATATTTATTATCTCTTTCAGAATTTGTGTAAGGAATTTAACAATAATTCCACACGTTGAATCGGCATACTAAATACCGTCCAAATCAATCTAAACGCGTATAAAACAATTAACAAATTAAATTCAATTAAACAAATTCTAACCTAATTCGATTTTAGACTCACTTTCAAGTACTTATAAATTTACTGTACAAAACAGGTAGCTTATGTCAAATTTTTATCATGGCGGTTGACCTCAACGCACCCTACGTTATTCGTTATTGGCGCCAAACTTGAATCGTCCGTAACAATAGGATTTAAAACCAGACAGTATCAGACCAGTTCATATAGATGAGAAGCTTGGATCTAAAACTAGAGACAGACATGTTAAACCGTTAAACCGCTTTAGCTCCGGCGTTAGGTCATTAAACAGCTTAGACGTTCTAAACGAGTACGAAAGAGCACAGGTGTTACAACTTACAGAAGGGTAATTAAATATAATCGAGTTGACGGACCAAAAATAAACCATTTCGTCAAACACAGTGGACACTCATATTTAAAAGTTTAAAGAAAAGAAGAAGGAGTCGCATCCTAACATGAACATTAAATGATATGCCGATAAGTTTTATAGCGAAGCCGGATACGTGTTCTCTAATTTTGAGACCATAAACGAACCGAACCACCCAGTTAAAGGACTTTTAATTAATCCGATATTCTCCAAGGTACAGCCAGAATAGACCTCAATGCCATAATCAAACAATGGCATCACAAGAGCATGAGCGAGTCGCTTTTTAATATGCACAGGAAGGAAATGATTAAGACTACTAAGCCTTCTTAAGGTAACAACAACTCTGCCAATGACATAATTAATATGAGGTCTCCAAGACAAATCGCTATAAAAAATTACGTCAAGATTCTTCACATGTGTAGAAAAAGGGATCACAGCATCACCGATCTTAATAGTCAAACCATGATTGTTCAGCGATGAACGACAATTAAACAGCATGGCCTGCGACTTAAGCGAGTTAAAAACCAACCTATTTGAAACAGCTCTGTCAGATATTAGTTTAAGATCAGCACTAGCTTCAAGAAAACAGCGATGGATGTCAAATCGTGGACAAGCATGGAGCAACTGAACGTCATCAGCAAAGAGGTGAGGCACAGAATGACAGGGCAGGGACGTAATATCGTTAATAAATAGCGAGAAAAGAAGGGACCCAAAATAGAACCCTGAGGAACACCCTTGAGAAGAGGGGAAGAACTAGATGCAGACATGACCGAAGTAACACGCTGAGACCTATTGCACAGTTAAGAAAAAACAAGGTTACAGGCACTGGATGAGACAAAGAACTTAGATTTAAGTTTAGAGACCAGCAATGCATGATCAATGGAATCGAAGGCCTTACGAAAGTCCAGAAAGAGAAGAAGACTAATCAACCTCCCATCCTTGTTACGGCGTAAATGGTCAGAGATATCAACTAACGTATGAGTAATGCTATAATGCTTCCTAAATCCAGATTGGTGATCGGACAACAACTTATTAGACATAACATATTCCAGTATTTGATCATTAATGAGCCTCTCAAGAACCTTAGACAAAGTAGGAAGGAAACTAATTAGTCGAAACTCATTTAAGGCTCTCTTAGGGAGTGGAGTAATATTGGAGAATTTTCAACCACATGGGAAGGAAAATGACATAAGAATGAAATTTAGAAGATGGCAAACATGTGGCAGAATGAGTGGAAAAATAATCTTTAAAAACTTCAAGGGAATACCATCGGACCCCACAGGTACGCCTTATAAGAAAAGTCACGCAGATAACGAACATGTACCATTTCAGGAGAAATACTGATAGATAGAGGCGCACTACTCATGTAGGAACGAACGGGCACATATTTCTCAAAGACATTACGTAGATAGGTATTAAGAACGGAAAGCATTGTGTCAGAGTCTGTACAGTTGTAGAAAGAGGACAGATCAACAAGCGAGAGCGCATTGTAGAGAAGTTGTAGGTTGATATTTTTGTAGTCGCAAAAAAATTCTTGATAGGCACCAGAACCTTAGGCAGATTAATAGACAGGACGATGAAGGAGTGGGCCGATATGCCAGGCACTCGGAATTGACTGCTGATGTTAAGTAAAGTTATATCGCTTACGAGACAAAAATCTATACAAGATCCAACTTATAGTTATAAGCATGATGTGTAGACACGTTATTATGGACTATGCTTAGCCCTAGACGAGAGCAAGTCTCAAGGGCGTCCATCATGTTTGTATGCATTAAAATGTTTGCCTTAACTCCTATGACAACAATAAATGGAAACTGAGGAACATACAAAGACAAAATATCCTCCTCAAGGAGTGAAAAATGGCCATTACAAAGATATTCCACAACCACCCACTCGTACCACCCACCTGAACCTGTACCAAGACAACCTCTGCATCCGAATCATCATATGTGCCAATCTTTTTAGGTTTGAGCTTCTCATTAACAAACAGAGCGACACCACCCCTCCGTCTACGCGGACGATCATGACGATGCACGCGGTACCCATCAATACCAACAGCCAAGTTAGAAACATAAGACTTAAGCCAGGTCAAGGTAATTACCCGACAGAATAGACCTAACCTTCTCTAATACAGTGGAATCGGGACTATGTTTCAAACTCTGAGCGTTGAAATGACCAACATTAAGGGACTTGCGATACACACTAAGGGCTCTAGATAATATAGAATTGTCACTAGCTACCAATGATTGGATATTACCTACCACGAATGACGGTGATACTAACGAGGAATGCATATCTGAGTCGCGTCAGAGATAAGGAACAGGGAAGGAGGAAGAAAGGGACAGAAAGGGAAAGGGATTGAAAATAGAGTCTGGAGAAGATACAATACATTAACAAAAAACGCATAACGCATAACTATGATGATGAGTAGTGTGAATATTTGATTTAGCACTACGCTTGGTTCGAAACTGTTGTGCAAATATTTTATGTACACTACTATATGATGATGTGAATCCGGTATATTTATTAAACTAATAACTGCTCGATTCACTGATTGATTCAATGATACTGACTAATAGATTATATCAATAATTTCTTAATTCAATGATTTATTTGATTAACTGGATAATATATTACATTAATAATTGCTGGATTCACTAATAATTCACTGGATTGCTATTGCTCGATTCACTTATTGGTTCATTTATTTGTTTAACTGAATAATTTGTTACATTAATAATTGCTTGATTTACTTATTGCTATTGCTCGATTCACTTATTCGTTTATTTATTTAATTAACTTAATAAACTTATTAAATTAATAATTGCTGGATTTACTTATTGCTATTGCTCGATTCACTTATTGGTGTATTACTTAATTAACTGAATAAACTTATAAAATTAATCTCCAACTTAACTACTGACTCTGATGGTTTTTGTGGTTCCCGTTTGACTCAATTTTATTGCTTTTACTGAACGATTGATTTTTTGATTAAATGACTGATATGACTGACTGTTGATTTGTTTTTTAAACGACTACCTTTTTTATTAATAAAAATATTGCTTATAGTTATATAATTTAAAAATCGATTACGCGTTGATTATTGTTTTTTGATATCGAAACAACTGACAGACTGACTTTGTTTTTATTAAATTTTATTTAATGCCACACTGAAAAAAAATTAAAGTAATGACAACCTCATCTCGAAGTTGGCAGTGAATAAATAAACTGCCAACTTCGAGATGAGGTTGTCATTACTTTAATTTTTTTTTCAGTGTGGCATTAAATAAAATTTAATAAAAACAAAGTCAGTCGGTCAGTTGTTTCGATATCAAAAAACAATAATCAACGCGTAATCGATTTTTAAATTCAAAGAAAAATTATTTGCAAACAATTTCACCGTGATTGGGACAACTACACGATAACATTTTTCTAACGAAGGAATGAGGTTTATATAAAATATATAGTGTTATATCCAATGTAACAGTAGTTAAATAAAGTTAATAACTATTTAACTGAAAAAAATTTTCTTTGGCCTTATATCATTAATTTTTTATTTTAAAATTTAAGTATTTGAGATTAATTGAACTATATTTTATTTTCACATAAATATTTCGTGTGATTGTCTCAACTACATCGGTTTATAATTGTACAGTTGTTGAAGCAATTTCGTAGTTCGATTCGCCATATCTGACCGCATGGTGAGGTTGAGACAACTGCATATCGATTGGAAATAGGACATGTTTTTTTCAGTGCAATGTCGCGAATTGATTTTATTTAAATTAAACGGTTTAACAAATACTTGGAAATAACCCAGATTTTAGTAAAGGTAATTTATGAAATATTTGTTTTTAATTTTAATTGAGTTTTAGGTCTATTGTTTTTATATTAACTGGTAGAATTTTGGAAGATATTGCGAATATAGTTTGGGAAGTTGTTGTAGGAAAACTCTGTAATTGGTTTTACTGCACTCTGATGACTGATCGCGATCTCAATTTTAATTATTGTAATCGCAATCTGACAAATTTAATGACAGATATACAAACACGATTACAGAATTTTACCTAGCTTCACTCAATGAAACATTCTTTAATAATTTCAGCATGTTAACAAACTTCATTTCACATATGATATTTTAATAATACAAAAATATTATTTTGGAAATTAATTATCATAAAATAGAATGATTAGAAATTAATAAAACTTTACTAGCAATAAAATAATAAAACTAAAATAATAATTCAAAAGTAATTAATATTGTTTGTTGCAACTGTATTTATCTGTCAAAGCTTTTTCGTTAAAAATGTTTAAAAAATAAAATGTGTCTGCCCGAGGATTCGAGCCGGGCACTGACGAGGTAGGTTCGAATCCCAACCGAAACACGAAAAATGTGAAGTAGAGTTTTTTTCTGAGAAACTACAAACCATACCTTTGAATTGAAAAAAATCCAATTACTTCTTTACTTACTTGAGTTTAATTGATCTCAAAAATTCAAAATTAGTTTGAAAAATACTCTTACACTTTCTTTCTCTTTTTCGCATTTCACGATTATCGGGTTCGAAAAACAAGATTACGATGATCTAGTTATGAAACACGATTATGTTGAAAGCAAAGTAATCGTGTAGCCGTGCAATCGTGTAATCGTGTATATAGCAATAAATTGACCTTACATCAGATATTAGTTTCGCATTGATTGACAACAATCAATAATGACTCTACACTCGTGACTTAGGATGTTGATTAGAATGTTGACTTAAGATTTTGACGAAATATTCTCTCATCCTATGAATTCATACATAGTAATGTCTAGAAATTTAATACAAAAAATCCCAAATAAATGCAATTTCCAATATGTAATCATAGATGAAAGATTTACTTAAGTAAATATGAAAAATGATGATGTTTCAATTGAGAAATTATCTGAACATGAAAATTAAAATATGGTTCATCATCGCCGCTCTGGCTAAGTTATGTAAGACACACGGGATTTGAACAAGTGTCTCTGATGCGTGTGAGTTCGAATCCTGGCACGAAACACAAAAAATTTTTCTAAAGAAATTTTAGAGAAATTGAAAAATTATTTTGAATTGCAAAATTCAAGTGACTTCCCACATGTACTTAACCTGAATTGCTACAAAAAACCCCCCCCAAATTAAAATTAAAGATCATTTGAATGAATATCATTTCCCTGCAGTAAACGAAAAACGAAGATATTTAAACGAGATGATTTGAAATTTTAAGATAAAAATATGATTTGTGATTATCTGCTTTTAACGAGAATTTTAAATCAATGATTAAAACGCTCTTGGTATTTTGCTTGAACATTTTTTGCATTAGTTTTATTTTAATTTAACCCAATGAAATTCTCTAAAATATAATGGCATCATTCAATTTCACCAATAACATTTGAATTATACTAATAACGTCTGGCCTACTGGGATATTAAAAATTATCAAATAATTAACTGATATCGCAGTAGGCGAACGTATAATTCATAAAAAATATATAAAGAAATGAAAAATGGCAAAAATTTTTCTAAACGAATTCCCATCGTTCGTTGATAAATTCTCATAATTTTTTGAAAAATTCCTCACGGAAGTGGTATTGGTAATAGTATACTGTTTTGAACTTTTAGAGTAAAAATTGAAAATTGACTTTTAGAGTAAACATTTTAGGGTAAAAATTGAAACGCCGTTACAATAGCCCTCGGCCTGCGGCCTCGTGCTATTATCAATATATACTTCCTTTCGAAATTTTTGGCAAAAAATTATTTCGAATTATCACCGCCCTTGGAAGATTACTAGTGCAAATTTTAGTGAAAAATACTACTGATAATAACAATCGGTTCCGCGTAAGTATGGTTATGAATATGTGTGTGTAAATAATTAAGTGCGCATGTTAGTTATAAGTTATAACTATAGTTACTTGCCTGTATATCTTTTATATGATTTTTTGGAAAATTATTTTGGTCGACACATTGAGAAACCAGTTTTTGTTGGTTTGTAAATTTTTACGTGAAACTTCTGATTGGAATGTATATATATAATATAATTCATTATCCATGCGAACAAAATATTAACATCCACCTTGAAAATAATACGAATTTAAACAGTATTGTCTATTATAATTATACACTTAATTTTAATTTTTATCAATGTTTGAAGAGAATTTGAATTTAAGTGTCTAAACGTTAAGAAGTTTCACTTCAGATATGCGCACCTTGTGCACACAACCCAACTTTTCTTTAAATTTTATTTATTTTCAATTCAGTATTTCGTAAAATATATTCTTCCATTAAATTGTTCGATTTAACTGTATGTCTGTAGCATGTCTTTTACCGGTTGCTTTAACATTAAACCACCGATAACTTTTTTAATTCTCCATTGAACGAGTTTTATTTTATATATTCATATATGTATAATATTTTGCATATATTCACTCAGTTCTGTTTTTACACGAATTTATTATACACGAATTTGAAATAACACGAGTTGGGGAAAAAAATAATTTTCTTTATGCACAAAATGTTTTTTCAAGAAAAAAAATTTTTTTTGTAGTACCCTATATATTTTTAAAAAACCGCGTACATATACATTTGCAAAAAAACATAATTAAAATGTAAAGTAGAAATGTAAATTTTTTTTTGAATATTTATTTGAATTGATATGTGTAGTTTTATTCCAACTGATAGTGTGTGTTTCAATTTAAACCATTAACAGGCTGGTATAATTTAATATTCCTTTTTTTTGTTTAATTTTGTTTTTTTTTTGCGTTCATGTTCCATATAGGGGCGTTGCCAAGCTGATCAGCTTTTAATATTAACCACGGTCATTCGCAATAGTGACATAATTACCATGGCAGCCGATTTTTTTAAGGTCGTTTATTACGCCCATCTCCCATTGCAGTCGTGGTCAACCTCGCGGTCTCCCACTCCCTGTGGTACTAACGTACATTTTATTAATCATTCCAGACTGTGAATCGGCTCGTAGAACACAAACCAAGCGATCCTATTGGACCGGATACAACAGCTATTATATCATGACCGTCAGGAAGGACTGTGATCTCAAAGTTATATCGGGTTCTGTACTCTCCATCGTCTGTCTTAAGTGGACCAAAAATGTAGCATAGGATCTTACGCTCAAATACAGATAAATGTGATTTTTTGTAAGGGTTCACGTTTGTGATCCATATATCACCACCGATTTAATCAATGTCTTGTAAACTTGAGTTTGGTGTCAAGAGATAGACAAGAGAAATTTTGTATTATAAGCACATAAAGCATAAAAATTGTGACATTCCTCCTTTCATGTATGAACATGATAATTTCTAATTAGCTTTTGTGATCTACAATATTTAATTAGGCTGTATTCGAAACCAAAATTTATTTGAAACTTATTTGTGGAGACTTACTTATTTAAATAAGTAACCTAAGAAGGTGACTTATTTTCTATCTCTTTCTTACATAAAATCTAATTTGATTTGTAATGTCAAATATTTTCTCGTTGATTTATGTAATGTTTATATTTTATAAAAGATAAAACGATTGTATAAAACGAATAAGTAAGTCTCCACAAATAAGTTTTGGTTTCGAATACACCCTTTGTAACCTAAAGAGGTAACTTATTTGAAATTTTTTTTTCATAGAAAAATCTAATTTGATTTGACAGAAGGAAAGGAATAAAACTTCAAATTGTTACTTATAGTAGGAAGTTTATATTATTATTAATAAAATAAAATAAAATAAATATATTTTTAAATATTGCATTTTAATTCAAAGCGACAAAAGCACACAAACAGTGAATAATATAGAAAACCATAATAACACATATAATAAAACTTCTTCTTCGATCCGTAATAAAATTAATATAATAATTTTAAGTGAAAAAAATGGTTTTGAAGACTCTATAATTGATCAAATTAAATAAATCGTAATAAAATTTGTTTTCGAATTTGCTTTTATTTGCTGTCAAATTAAGTATGCTAAATCATTTAGAATGGCTTTTAAATACTTATTTAAAATAGCGATGAATAAGTAAGGGTCATTCTCCATTAGTCTTTTTTCCTCGTCTTTTTTATTTTGTGAAATAGAAGATATGAAAATCATATAAGTGCGAAAGGAAAAACGATGAAGACTTTTTATTTATTCCATGTCTTTTTTTTACTTTCCATGACTTTTTTTTTTTTTAAAAAGTAATATACTATAAAAAAGTGTTCTACTATAAAAAAAAGTCTATAGAGCAAGACTTTTTCAGTGAAAAAGACGACTTTTACACTGAAAAAATATATTTAAAATTATCTAGCAGTCTAAGTTGGATACGACATTGTTAAAAATATATAAGAAAATTAGATGTTTATTAAAAATAATGGTGAAATGTCACAATTCCAATCCTATAAAATATTTTTTCCATGAAAAAGTGTGATATTCGTCTTACTCTCTCTTTAAGAAATTAATCATGGTTTCCCGTTCTATTTTGGCTAGAAAAAAAGATGAAAAAGACTAATGGAGAGTCAGCTTAAGTCTACATAAATAAGTTTCAAATAAATCGTCGTTTAGAATACAGCCTTATTTGCATAATCGAAGTTCAGAATTTAAAATATTGATCAAAGTATATGTCATAAAAAAAAATTTATAGGCCCGCCAATAATATGCGCGCTCATATATAATAATAGAATAATGATGAAAACATACTTTCTGAAATTGTACACTGGATGTTTAAATAACAAAATTACAATTGTTATAGTTTAATCAATTAGTACATTTAGTTTATAGTGTATCTGCTATATATGTTCATTTAATCCTTCGCCAATGACCCAACTGTAGCCTAATGCCGATAATTCCCAGGGAATAGGGAATAAACATTTTATAGCAGTTTTATTTTTTTCCCTAAAGTGTATTCCGTCAATTGGGAAAAATGTTTGTTGGGAAAAATTTATTCCCCATAATTCAAATTTTTGACATTTATCCTCCATACCTATTTTGTCAAATTATTTATGTGGGAACAGAAAAAAGGTATGAAAATAAATAGTTTCGTTAATAATTTTTTTTATAATAACATATTTTATTTAAATTTCAGATTTTAAATGCTAATATGTCAACACGCGTAAGTTTAAATTAAATAACACATATGTTATTTAACATATTTTCATAATAATATTTTTCCTAATATAGGGAAAAAGTTTCCCCAAAGAGCAAAAATTGCTTTTAATTTGTGGAACAACTGTGTGGAACAACAATAATGTGTGGAACAACCATATCCTTTAAAATTAGCACAAGTTCCTGTGGCATACGGTAGATTCCAATTAATTCTTTTTCAGGCAAGTCGAAGGGACTGGCTGAGCACCGTAAACGTCGTCTTTCATTTAATAAATTGACGCGTTTTTCTCTCTCCTCCTCGTCTAAAAAATCAATCATCCTCATCCTATGCGACATGTTTCTAAAAATACTTTTTAAATAAATTTTATTGTAATAATTTAATGGTTATAATGAAATGGTTTGGTGGATTTATCGGCAAAGCTTTTACACAGATCGACAGTATCTCAACTTGAAGGCACTCCACATGATGTTGAGCACCTATTTACTTGTCCAGACAGTGCGACGGACCTGACGAAGAGGGATCTGTGATACTGCCCAATGGCCGTAGCAGAGCTTCTAAATTAAAAACAGAATCGAACAAATAGCACTTTACCAACGTCGCTACAACAACAGTAGCAGAGTTCCTGAACCTAGACATGGAGTCGGAGAATTATCAGCACACCCGTCGCTAAAACAACAACAACAACATTAGGATTTTATGAATTAGCTGTTTGCGTTTAATAAATCATGTTTATTTAAATTGTTATTATTTTCATGTTCAGGGATCTATTATTCATATTATAAAAAATAAACAAGATATTCAAAATATAGGGAGATTAAATAATCAAATTAATTTTATTTTATTTTGTTTAAATTTAGCTTTATGTGTCTTACATTTTACTAAATATATATCAACCTTTTACTAAATATGCATATATGTAAAATACACTAATTACACTCTTAAACTAATGGATATTCAAATAATAAAATACGTTTTATTCTTGTTTAATTAAGTTTAATTTCACTATATAGGATTTCGAATGCTATAATATTCACAAATAAATGTTTTTGACAGATTAAATGTTTTTGACATACACAAATTGATGCGATTTCGCGGCAAACACTTAAACTATAGGAAATTTGTTCCCAATCTAGTCAGAATACATTTTTAGGAAAAGTTGGATAAAACTGCAATAAAATAAATTATTCCCTATTCCCCGGGAATTATCGGAATCAGGCTACTGGTATTGAATTTTCTTCTCCCTTTTGCCGCCAAGTTCTTTAATTTAATTTTTGATTTTATTGTAGTTTTCGATGTCCAAATAAAGTTTAAAATTAAGTAATGGTTCTGCTCCTTTGACTAGTTTACATGTGTCTTTTTTACATTTAATCCAAAAAGTTTTGTATGTTTTTATTTAGAACAATATAGATTTTTATTTAATTCATCTGTTCATACATTGACTTGATATTCAGTTCAGTTCAAAATTATTATATAGATTTATATACATACCCAACGAATTTCATTTCTTCAGTAGAAAGTTTCTACACCTTTTCCATAGGAAAACTACACAACGATTCTATCTCGATTCTTTCTATAAAGCTTTAACGAATTTTGATTGGTTATTTCTCTGATAAGCATGCCATCTTGAGAATAGTTTTACGAAACTGAACTAAAACAAAAAAGAAAGCAACAATCAAACATTCTATAACTTTATAGTTACTTCGGTCTGAAAGACCTAAGTATTTTTCTTATTGTTTTAACGTGAGAAAATTTAATTATATTTATTAAAACGATTTACTTAATTAAAATTATAATATATTAACAGTTTTAAAAGTGTATATAAACATAAAAGTGTATTTATACCTTAAAGAAAAAATATGAGATTTTTTAGAGGTGAATGATGGTAAAAAAGTTAAATTACGAGGTGAGAAAATGCAACATGATTTCTACTCCATTTAAAACATTCTGAGTATACAAATTTTGCTAAAACTAATTCATTTGCTTTTTTAAATTTTAATTTATGTAAAATTACGTTAGTTTGATTAAAACTTATGTTTAAAATAATAATGTTTGCTCAAATTTTTACAGAAAGTCAACAATAATCGCAGATGAGAACCAAGTTCATGGTAGTAATAAATATGGCGGAAGAATGCAGCAAAACAAATATGCACAAACTTTTAAATCAGATCTATTCGGTAATTTATTAAATGAAAATTATTTCAAAATTTATGTCAATAAATTCTTTTTATATTTGCAGATGCATGACGAAAAAGCTATGCAACTATAGAATTACATTTTAAAAAAATATAACATCAATTTAAAATTATATTTTTCATAATTTTTAATCAAATTAAACCCTTTAGCTATTATACTAAATTAATGTTAATTAACAGACTAAATAAATGAATTTATATGTAGATATAAATAAAATTCTTCTTAAAGAAAATGTGTTTTAATTATTTCAATATTTTATTCAATTTGATTCTCGATTCCACCTATAGAATCGAAGGTGAAAAATAACAAAATTTCTATAAAGAATCGTTATAGAAAGTTGTTAAAATTTCACAATAGAATCGTGATTGAATATTCCATAGCGATTCGAGTGGTAGTATTACATGATGAATCGTAGTAGAGTATTCGTTCACGAATCTAGCGGACATTTTATTTTTTTTCATATAAATTTCCATACCGTTTCCATCACGATTCTACAGCTCAGAGAAGAAGTTTCTTCAACGATTCATGCACGAATCGATGACATTTTATTCGCTGGGTATATACAGATAAAATTAGTCTTCTGATATGAACGCCATATTTGATGTTTTATTGTTTCATAAATATTACATATTAAACAGCATATACAATGGTTTTATGCATTTATAAACTTTATACGAAATATAAATGATTAGTTATTTGGTATTTTTTTAATTAATTGGACATTTTAAACAGCAATTTCTTAAATAATGTTTACGAATTTTGTGACGCACACTGTTTCCATATCAATTTACTTTACTTGAATGACGCGTCATTACAATAATAAAATCTGCCATACTTAAAATAAAAGCGACGCTTACTATATTACTCATTAAAAAATCAAATGGATGTCATAGACTCGTATTTGCCACATATAAAAATAAATGTACTTTTGTGTAAATTACCCAACAAGAATTTATTTGTCGTAAATTACCCAGTAAGAATTTATTTATTGATAAATATGACTGATAGACAAAATGGACACCACATAATTTATTTATTGATAAATATGACTGATACACAAAATGGACACCACATAATATTGTTGCGTTTTTCCAACCTTACTTCGAATTGGCCCTACTCACAATTCGATAAACGAAATCCCCAAATCACTTTCTGAGTTCGATCACTGATTAGTAAGCACAAACACCAGGTTTTATTAAGTATTCAACTCCTTAATTGTTCCACAATAACAGGAAAACAATACGGCGAACAATATTCCTAACTAGAATATTCTTCCAACAGCTTCGAAACTCCAACGGTTTATTGTAGACATTTCCAATTCACAATGTTCAAAATAATACACAAAATATTTCTTCTCAATAAGGCGTGCTATACACCTGAGCTAAACTATGCGAAATATGCGAACTATGTTTTTAAAAGAGTAATGTTTTAATGCGAATAAAGCTTTTTAAAAAAATGTACTGTTTCCGTTTGTCTTATCTTTTTTAAATGTTTTGTTTCCGTTATGTTTTTTTCTATAATTACGATACATACATTATTTTTTAAAAACATAGTTCGCATATTTCGCATAGTCTAGCTCAGGTGTATAGCACGCCTAACACTTAAAACTTTATTCACTAAAACTATTTGAAAATCACTTTTATAATTTTAACTTTACCGTCGCAGGTTTAAAATAAAACTAATTTAGTCTTGCAAAACATCTCTTATATATCTCCTTATCCTTATATATCTCCTTATATACGATTCTGCATAATCTCGATCATTCGAGGTCACTTTTTAGAAACCTTGAGAAAACACTAGAATATTCGATTATTTTAGGTTATGATGATTTGATTCATAAAGTAATTTTATGTTGACCCAAGTTCTAAGAATACAACAACACTATTCATTTCATTAATTTGTTGTTGTGTTTTGTTGATTTGATTTTTCTGGAAGTAACTGTAATCGTCTGGATTTTTTTGTAATCGTAACAATATTATAGTAGTAAAAACACTGAATAAAATATACCTTATTTTAAAATTACTTTAAACCTTTAAAGAATATTAAATTTTCAGTATGTGATTTAATAACTGGTTTTACTTATGATGTATTTTCTGTGAATTACCTTGGTTAACTTATTTTTAGGTAAAATTATATAACTAAAACTCTAAAATAAAAAATAGATAAAAAAAATTTAAAAAACACACTTTTTGAAAAACGGACTAAATAGCAAAAATAGTTATTTGTGTAATTAGTGCAAAAAGTGCATATTTGTTGCACGATGCATAAAGTACCATACTGAGTGCAACAAATGTGCTTTTTGCACGTTTTGCACACAACATTTTTCTACGATCTTAAGGTACTTTTTGCACTAGTAAGGTACTTTTGCAATAGTGCAAAAACTTTTTGCACTAGTAAGGCACTTTTTGCACTAGTTCAAAAAATTAAACTTTTGGCACAGTACATAGTGTAAAACATAGTCACTTTTTGCACGATCGTAGAAAAATAAATTTTGCATCGACACAATGTCACGTTGCAAAGAAACAAACGAAGAGTTCGTACAAACGTTATGTCTTTTATAATTATATTTTCTTTGGAATTGTAAGAAAAAAAATATTTAAATGGTATTTAACACATCTTAGCACAGATGCAAATATTAGATTTTTGACTATTAGTATCTTTGATAGATAAACAGTTTTCCGTTCCCATTTTTTACGTAAAATAAAAGTGCGAGCGCATTCAGTATAGAAAGGGAATAAACGTTTGTTAGTCTCTTGTTAAGTTATTAGTGAGTAATATTAGCATACATTTGTTCCTTTTCTATATTGAATGCGCCCCCACTTTTATTTTGTGTAGCAAATGGGAACGGAAATCTGTTTATCTATCAAAGATACTAATAGTCAAAAATCTAATATTTGCATCTGTGCTAAGATATGTTGAATGCCATTTAAATATTTTTTTCTTCTGATAATTTCATAGGAAATATAATTATAAAAGACATAACGTTTGTACGAACTTATCGTTTGTTTCTTTGCAACGTGACATTGTAATGAAGCGCTGTTTCATTGGCGAACCAACGAAGCGGAATAGCAGGTCGCGTACCTGGATGAGGTTTATTTATAGCCCCTTTTGACTAGCTTCAATCATGGGGATCGAGTAAGAATTCCTGCTACTTCAGCACAAATAACAACTTGTACGCGAAATACATGCTATATACGGAAATGAGAAAAAAACAACAAGTAAAAGAATGAGACTCTGGCGACCCCGTATGAGAAAGAACCACGATCAGCCCGTCCAACCCCCACATCTACTCACATACTCTCACACTCTCATACACACTAACATACATATCCACATTCATGCTCACATACATACACACTTGAAACAATCCAATATCAATCATACTTAGTTTATAATATATAACGTTCACTGCATTTTCTTTCTTTACTACACTGTTATTTTTTCATATTTTTATCATTTACATCAATTTCAGTTATCATTAAATTTACATCATTATCTTCGTTATAAGTTAATTTTGTTAAATTTTCTTTTACTTTTTTTCGGTCATAGGTTTGTACTTTAATTTTATATAAGAAGAAAAATAAAATGTTCTACGTTATCTTCCTGCCAAAATACAAGACTCATTATACTTATTATTAGTATAAAAAAAAATATGAGTGTAGAATAATTCATTCAACTGATTCCGTCTCACCGAATATCATTTATAATTATTTTGTTAATATAATCAATATGATAATATTTGCCACAAATATAATCTGACTATCTATAGATTAATTATTCCATGAACCTATCAAGGATGCAGCCGAAGTGAAAAGTATTACAAAATTATCGGTAAAAGCTAGAACGAATGGGTCATTATAAGAGAATCGTTGGCGAATGATTTTCTTTACTGTTTTGAATTATTTGTTTCATTGCAATTATTACTCCAGTTAATACCACTACACTTATTTGCTATAGCTTCTTTAAATTTATTTCATTTAATACAACCGTGGATGGTTTTAGGTTTAATAGAATATTCTTTAATTGACGAGTGGGTAATACATTGCCATCAAAATCAACTTCCCATAATCTCATTCCAGGACGAGCGCAGTAGATTTTGGTTTTGTGAATAACACACTCGGATGGTATCATAAAACACGCACCATATTCACCATCACGAGGTTTCTTTCCAAGCTGTTTAAATTCTTCTTTATCCGTATCATAACGGACGCGTTTTGCATTTGTAGAAACTAGCAGTAATTCCTCAAATCCATTGATTTGATTAAAAAAAAATGAGATTTGGGTAACATAAGGTTGAATAGGTTACCGTATGTAAAATGATGCGCCCCAATAAATATTATATAACACTTACCGTTACCTTGTCCTTTGTATTACCATAAAATAGACTTTTAAAATCCTCCCTCCAATAAAAAAAACATGTTACAGCTGTATCATCATTTTGCGTTGTTATCAATTACGGTTCTGATGAATTCAATGCATCAATCATAACCACACGTATAACAACCTTTTATGATTGAAATTGATATACATTTCCTTTACTTGGCCCGACGTTGCAAATTGATTCATAGGACCATATTTATTTGTTATGATTTAAAAAAATTTACAAGGATCGCGTTCGAATAAATATACGCTACCCGATGAAGCACCAAACACGATGTATTTCTGGAGCTACATCATAACATGTATACTTTGATCGTTGTGTTTACTTTAGAGGGGAATTAAGTCATGTCAGATAAATCTTTTAAATTCCATAATAGAAAACTTTCACACATTTTTCTTCTTATAAAAAACCTATGAATAAATCAATTCAATTAAAGGGAAGAACGTAGAAAAATTTAGTTATCTTACACCTTTGACATTCTGATATCGATTGTTAAAATACCGCTGTGACCTTCGTCTACCTTGTAATATAACTGAAGTATAATATTGATATTGACTTAGAAACATGCATCACATGAACCATCATACACATTCTCACTCATATAGACACGTATCCACACTCATTCATACCTCTAATTGTAAAATAGAAAAAAAAATACTCACCCCATGTGTTTGTGGAACCCACTCCTTCTATCCTGCTCTCGGTTAGACAAATTCAGCAAACCGCCCCATGTCCATATTGGAAAATCGTGGTATAAAAATTCTGATACAAGCCGGAAAATGCGTCAAAATATTATAGCCAAAACAAGATGGTTGTTCCGGAAACGCCACAAAACAAGTATCAGCACTCCTAATGCATGCGCAGCACGTTGCCAAGTAATCCGGGTAAATTAACACCGTTGGATTCTAGAATTGCCTCTCCCGTTTTATAGGTATAATACAATCTTTACAACACAGTATGAAAAAACACATGGATAACAAATAACATGATTTGACTATTTATTCTGATCGTTCGTTATACAAATCCTACTCAAATCCACACTAAGCTTACATGCATTGATTCGTTAATTGTGGATTGGCATTCTTTTCATTGAATTATTTCTATAATTGTTATACAAATTACAATTAAAGCTTCACTCAGCTTATTTATATGTATCCACTAATTCGTTAATAGGTAGATTTGTATTTTTACACATTAAATTAGTTTTGCACAGTAAATTAGAGGTACATAATGAATTAGATTAACACAATAAATTAGATTATCACAATAAATTATTTATACACAATAAATTAGTTAAAAAAAACATTACATTATTTTTTTGTTTCAAACATTCAATTAATTTTTTTCTATGTTTTACTTTGACTTTCATAAAGCAAAAAAACTTTTTGGTTATCGATAAGTTTAACTTTAGCTCACCATTGAATTATTGTTTTCTTTTCTTTTGTTTGAAAAATTATTTAACGGTGAATTCTTTTCTACTTATTCGGTACAAGTTCCGACTCCGAATTATCCTAATTTGTGTTTTTTGTATTGCTTTTTTTTACAAAAGAATACAAATTTCGTTAATTCTGTGTGGAACTTGTACCGAACAGGTAGAAAAGAATTCACTATAAGAAAAATTAACATGGAAAAAAACTCCAGAGACTTTATAACCAATAAATCTTTTCCTTCTAGATGTCAAACAAAAACAACGAAACAGCTGTTCATTACGTTTTGTTCAGATTATCCAAAAGAATAGTCAAAACCGACTAATCAAAATAAAAAAATAAGAGAGCGAGGCTGCCTGTCAACTATTATTTATATACAATTAATATCAAATCGATAAGGTAGTTTTTCGTACTTTCGTCATATCGTCAATTATTTTACCCATTAAGAAGTAGGTCGGCTAGTTTGTAATAGAAGTTGGAAAAGATTCAAAAAGAACAAAATTGTTTACCAAACAATTAAACGAATGTATATAACGTAATTATGGCTTAATGATAATGCACAACCATTTTTCTAACAATTTTACAGCGATTAATAATTACAAATCCAACATAGGAAACTACATTGTGAAATATTAGAAATCTTTGTGGATAAAGCGGAATTAGGAATACAATTTTAGAAAGAAAAGAAATTACATTTGACAAGTATTACCCAACTGTTTTATGTTCATTTATATAGCGATTGACGAATCTAAACCAAATATAGGAATTCACATTGGAACATATTACACAACTATTTGATGATAATTGATTTTTGTGGCGGAAACTATAGTTAACCCTGTAAACATTTCGATTGAAAAAAGATGAAACTTGTTCATATAAAACATCGTTTACGAATCGTTTTCGCGATGCTAAACCGATACAATTTTGAATCAACTGACATATGATAATTAGACTTTTGGCGATACATTTTGTATGTGGTAGTATGTATCGAAAACACTCCATATTTTACGATACATTTAAGAATCATGTTTTCCGATTTAAATTAGTTATGGAATTTGCGATTCTATTTCGATTTTCAATTTTTCTATCGTTTTCGATATTTTTATGTAACTGGGAATATATTCAAATTAATAATTTTATAAATATTATTATTAAAATTTTATTAATACTGTACAATACGGTACAAGAGTCAATGGTTGCTTAAATTTCTTAACGATGAGTGGACTGTATTTCTTTGTTGTAAGTAATAAGTTTGACAATTCTTCATACTTAATGGTGATCACTATTGTTAAACTCTTTGCGTTATTAGATCTTGAATATGAGGTAATGTTGCATTAAATAATCCCTTAAATATTCTGATGTTGATAATGGATGTAGCAAAAGTGCAGCAGCCTATACAATTTGCATCTGCAATACTATTAATTATCACGACTATGATGTAACGGAGATTGAATTGTACATGCACATGCGTAGTATTATGAACGAAGATTAAATCATACACGCACATGTGTAGTATTATGAACGAAGACCAAAATCACATGCACATGCGTAATACTATGAACGAAGATGAAATCATACACGCACATGTGTAATATTATATAAAGTTGCAGCTGCACATCTGTTAACTGGATGCAATAATTATTACGACTCCTGAATCAGACAAGTACATATATGTAACAGCATCTGAAATCAATAATATGATTATAAAATTCACACA
This sequence comes from Diogma glabrata, assembly GCA_963693315.1. Classification (NCBI taxonomy): domain Eukaryota; kingdom Metazoa; phylum Arthropoda; class Insecta; order Diptera; family Cylindrotomidae; genus Diogma; species Diogma glabrata. The sequence continues at coordinate 172,312,164 of OY856186.1, forward strand.
ATAAACTTATGATTATCGACACTCCATGTTGGACGCTCATTGACTATTCGATGAATACGGAAATAAAAAACTCAAACATCTTATCACCAAACCATATGATACTGGTTTGTATTTTATTACACTAAACACAATGGTCTAACACTAAACATAATATTTTAACATAATCAACTTTAATTTATACTAAGTTAAATACTAATGGCTGACTAATGCCAGTCATTCTTTGTTGAAGACAAAATGAATAATTCAAAAACTAATAAATAATAAGAGGATAAAATTCCAAAATGTTACCATATATATATGTCACTCACAACATTCTCTCAAGAGTCAGCAGCGTCGATGTTCAAAACTTGAACTATTTAATTTGCTCAAAAAATTATTTCGTTGAACAAATGCTGGGTTTTTTTGAATTTATTGCAGTTGGATACACTGATGATGAAAACTGATATGTAAATATTGTAAATCAAAATAAACAAAGTAAGTTGAAAAGTTATCTATGAAATGTATTTTATCAACGAAAACTGCTTCCCCTTTCAGATGCTGTGGTGATATTCATAATATTTGAAACTATAACGAAAATACATAATACATTTTTCAACTCAATGTGAGTATCTATACTATATAACAATTTTATAATTATGAATTATAATCAATCTTCCGTTTTATAGATAAATGAACACAAAGATTAACTACTATTCAGAACATTGCAGAGACTAAATTAATGTATAATATGAGAAATACATTGACGATGGAGAAGGCAGTGGTAATTATGATATCTTTCTTTTCATGACAGAATTTCTTTGTTTTTATTTTCAGGTTGCCTTATCCGGCGTCAACATCTTCCCCGCCGTTAAAGTGTAACTTTAACAATATATCTCATTCGAGATTTCTAATTCTAAATTATACAAATCAAGACAAACAAATGATTGAAGCATTACTAACTAGACGAATACAATTTTGACATTTCTTAAAATTAGTGCAACAATTATACAAATTAAATCACGAGGATGATTGACCAAAGTGGATACTACAATTAGTACATTCATGAATTCGTAATTAAAGAATGCAAATTGGAATGTTACTTTTTATAACTATTAAATTGAAGAAATTTTTCTTTTTTTATACTTCCTTTTAAAATGTATGACAACATCCTTCGATAATAAAATTAACAACAGGTCCTTGATTTTGAACTTCACTAACTGATTGACATGAAAACGAAAATAAACGATAATCGCGAATCTCACAACATCATCCTTCTGGGAACTTAATAGGTTAAGCCCTTATGGTCAAATTATTTATACATTGATTGACCCTTTGAAATATACGAATGATTGAAATATTGGACAAATTTGAATGTGTGTAGACGAAGAACTGAATCTTAAAATTGAACAACTCAGAATTAACTCCGAATAAGTGAAGCAACCGAGGAACTGGATCAAACAAACTTAATAAGGACGAAGATCCGAATGTAACGATGAAGATCATATATAAACGGAGAAATGATCTGGCAATTATGTGATGACGACAAAAATATAATCATGTGTATACGAAGAGAATTCATGATATTGTAACGACGAAAGATCATGAAATCTTAATATGTGACGACGATAATTAATCATGTATAAACGAAGAAACTTCATGATATTTTAACGACGAGAGGTCATGAAATCTTAATATGTGACGACGATAATTAATCATGTAAAACGAAGAGACTTCATGATATTTTAACGACGAGAGGTCATGAAATCTTAATATGTGACGACGATAATTAATCATGTAAAACGAAGAGACTTCATGATATTTTAACGACGAGAGGTCATGAAATCTTAATATGTGACGACGATAGTTAATCATGTATAAACGAAGAGACTTCATGATATTTGTAACGACGAAAGATAATGAAATAATCTTCATAAGTGACGACGATAAAATGTTGATACATAATGACGAAACAATATGAAATTATTGAATTGCTTATTTTTAAACGATAATTAACATACCAAGAGTTTCAATTTTTTAGCTTGGTTGGCACAACTGATGTATCCTTGAGTAGACATAGCTTGAAAAAATTAATAAACTTTAGGTTTAGGGTAATTATAACACAATAAACCCAATAGCAAACACAGCTGGTATAAATTTTATGCTGTGTGGACATAGCTTGACGATACCTATACATTTGTGTGGACTACCATCTAATAATAATGACTGATATCGAACGGTTGAGAGCTGACCCTGGATTGAATTGACACAACGTCTGTACGACGAAAATGGGCTGTCAGACTCACTCTGTCAAAATAACGAAGACAAACTACAGTAGTGAAGTCTGTTGGAATAATGATAGGAACCAAAAACGACGACAAATAACAATTCTAATCATCTCCAAATATCAGCGGATGTTGATCACATCAATGACAAGATTCATTCTCTCGGACCAGGATATCACGGTACTGTATCGGCTTAAGAATAATGTACAAGTATAGTGTAATGTACAAGTACAGTAATGATATATGAAGATTATACGCTGCTTCCTAATATAATAGGTTGGAAATAGGTCCAATGTTAACTGGTATGCAGGTATAATTAAGTTGTAGAGACGTGGAATGCTGTTGATGTCTCTTCCGTAATGCTGCTATAAGTAGGCGGCAAATCATAGCTTGACGATGCTATACATTTGTGTGGACCTACATCTAACAGTAAAGACTGATATCGAATGATTGAGAGATGACCCTTGGTTGAATTGACACAACGTCTGTACGACGAAATGGGACTGTCAGACTCACTCTGTCAAAATAACGGAGACAAACTACAGAAGTGAAGTCTGTTGGAATAATAATAGGAACCAAAACGACGACATATAACAATCCTAATCATCTCCAAATATCAGCGGGTGTTGATCACATCAATGACAAGATTTATTCTCTCAGACCAAGATATCACGGGACTGTATCGGATTAGGACTCATGCATGTATAGATCCACAGTAATGATAGGTAAGAATTATACGCTGCTTCCAAATATGATAGGTTGGACATAGGCCCCAATGTTAACTGGTATGCAGGTATAATTAAGTTGTAGAGACGTGTAATGATGTTAATGTCTCTTCCGTAATGCTGCTTTAAGTAGGCGGCAAATCATAGCTTGACGATGCTATACATTTGTGTGGACCTACATCTAACAGTAAAGACTGATATCGAATGATTGAGAGATGACCCTTGGTTGAATTGACACAACGTCTGTACGACGAAATGGGACTGTCAGACTCACTCTGTCAAAATAACGGAGACAAACTACAGAAGTGAAGTCTGTTGGAATAATAATAGGAACCAAAACGACGACATATAACAATCCTAATCATCTCCAAATATCAGCGGGTGTTGATCACATCAATGACAAGATTTATTCTCTCAGACCAAGATATCACGGGACTGTATCGGATTAGGACTCATGCATGTATAGATCCACAGTAATGATAGGTAAGAATTATACGCTGCTTCCAAATATGATAGGTTGGACATAGGCCCCAATGTTAACTGGTATGCAGGTATAATTAAGTTGTAGAGACATGTAATGATGTTCATGTCTCTTCCATAATGCTGCTTTAAATAGGCGGCAAATCATAGCTTTACGAAATGTTCTCTCAAGAGTTAAGTTTGAGTATGCTTCGAATGAAATTATTACAACATTTTCGTTAATACACTCCAATGAGAGGTATGTGCATAGCTTGAGGACTCTCAAGATATAAGTTCGAGCATGTTTCAAATAAAATTATCTGAAACAACATTTTAGTAAATACTCTCTATAATGAGAGAGATATATTCATTAATTCACATTCTATGGAGCCGCTTGAAAACAGTGGGCTTTTGAAAAGCAGTCTCGAACGCTACACATCAGTGGATAGATTTCGCTGAAGCGACACCTGCTGTGAATCATTCAACATCAAGATTTAGTATTGCGCTGATTCGTGTTACTGAGCGTTTCAGAATGGAGTCAGCTGGGTTGATGGAAATGACAATTAGCTCAATTTAAAATGGCACAACGATTGTACAACGAAATTGAGCTGTCGGACACACTCTGTGACAAAGAGTAGACCACATGAATGCTGCTTGTTGGATATGATGAAGATTACGAAACACGCGAACAGGCCTATGAACAGCGTTGCCACTCAAAAAAATTAAAATGTATCCAATTTTATAAAAAAATGTATCCAAATGTATCCACTTTTTTGAAAAAATGAAACATGATTATTTGATATTGCTAAAGGACTAATTACAATATATGTTTAGTACAATTCAGTATCCTGATCACATTTATTTATAATATAACAACAAAAAAATCACATTAATTCAAATTTTATCTGATGATTTTTATATGTGTTTTATTTGATGAATAAATTCCATATACATTTTTTGCACAGTTTTTGTCACCTCCAAAAATTCCGCTTTTTCCAGTTTATTGTATGCTAAAAATGATTGTACTGCATATCCCATACTTATTTCAGACAATTGTATATGGTTTTCTTTTAAATTATTAAAAAACAAGTGATCGATTTTCAAAAACTGTTTAAAATTAGTTACACTGCTCGCCAATTTCTGATACTTTTTCTTCCACAAAAAGAGAATAGACGAACAATATAACAAATTTCATAAACATTTTCAAAGTTTTTGGAAATCCAACACAGCTAAAGGCATATTAATAAAATGTATCCATTCTAGCAGTTTTGTGATTTTTTTGTATCCAGTATCCATTTAATAAATTTTTCAAATAATGTATCCAAATGGATACAAATGTATCCAAGTGGCAACGCTGCCTATGAACCATGTGTTAGTTGCATTTGAGCACACATCTTGAGCTAATAGAGAGGGCCTGCAAAAGTTAAATGTCGACGATTAAAGCTCGGTGCTACAACCTGAATTATCAATTTGGCAGACGGAAATGACAAAATATAAAATTCTAATTCAAACGAAATCATTTTCGGTTTGTAACATAAACTAGACGAAAGACGCGTGAAAATAACTAATGACTTTGATTCCTACTGAAGACAAACATTTCACTAAATTATAATTAAACCTATAACGACTTAAGATACTACCGAACCATTAGCTACAAAATATTGAATTAAAACGAATTCTAATGACGAATACTTCTAAATACAAATAGGGCATGTTAGCCATTTTGCAAGGACACATTGGTTAACATTGGAAAAATTGTTTGATTTTGTCTCAACGACTATACGACGAAGGTGGGCTGTCAGACACACTCTGCCAAGGTAACGAAGAATGAGACAAGAGTGAACATCTGTTGGAATTATGATAGCAACAAGGAGAACGACGAAAAATTAATGAAGCTAACACATCCAAATACCAGCGGATGTTGGACAAACCAATATCAAAACTTCCATGTTGACTGACGAACGATGTAGATTGAATAATTAATTATTTCACACCTAAAACCGATGGTTTCGAAATGATCCGATGAATAAATTGGTAATTTAATATTGGACCATCCGATGAATATGCTATTTAATCTACTAGAATCCGATGAATATAATACATAATATAACAGAATCCTAAAAATAACAATTAATCTAATAAGGTACGACGAATGATTTAAAAATACGACAGAACGATTTTCTAAAATATCAACGAAGACAACAATTGTATTTGGAAATCACATTCTACTAAGTACGACGAAACGAATAGTGACTCCAAACTATTAACGAAAAATCGCATTCTACTAACAAGGTACGATGAAAAATGAATAACGATTTCAAAATATTAGCGAAGACAACAATTATATATGGGAGTCACATTCTACTAAGTACGACGAAACGAATAGTGACTCCAACTATTAACGAAAAATCGCATTCCAACAAGGTACGACGAAAAAGGAATAACGATATTCAAAATATTAGCGAAGACAGCAAATTTATTTGGAACTCAAATTCCATTAAAGTACGACGAACTGAATTAAAATATTAACGAAAATAAGAAATTTATTTTGGAATTCAAATTCCATTAGAGTATGACGAAAATTTTTAAATAAACTCAAGAAATCAGTTGCTGAATTCCTTCGCAAAACGTGAGTTGTGAGCCAGCGATACCTTCAGTTGTGACACGACAAGTTAATAACTAAACCGAATTACAATATATACGCTAACAGTGAAAACTTTGATTGAGGGTTTTTTTTCTTTAATAATAAACTCGACAATATGACCTGAATAATAATAAATTCGAGAATAATCCAAACAATAATGATCTTTAAGAATATTAATTATATTGAATTAAAACAGAAGACTCACAGTATGCCGTGAACAATTTACCTGCCGCAGAGCTTGATGAACGGACAAAGATTTCTCAACGACTCAATAACCCTTTATATATCAACAACACTGAAAACAACAAACCTGTGACGGTTACCCAATTGAAAACAATAGAAACAAACTTGGATTACTTGGGTCAATCGCGAACCAAAAACTTGTATAGCTGTGACAACATATAATAAAAATATATATGTATTTATGACTAGAATCGATTTAATTTTCTTCAAAGGGTCTAACAATTAACGATTTTGAACTTTCTAATTAATCGTAAATAATTCTCAAATTTTTCCAATTAATTAAACTAGATTTGTACCCGTGAAAGATTCAGTCAACCAGTTAGTGAAATTCAAATTCAGAGTAAGCTTAAATGTTTCTTCCTAACGTTTTTTCAATAAATTGATTTGAATTTACATACAATTTTACAAGAAATATAAACTATATGAAAGTTATTAATTAATTAAGGTTATCAGAGTACCTGGTGTTCGATGGTTGTTGAAGGTGATGAATCCTTGAGTTGAATCCGACTTGAATCTGGCTTCAATCCGGCTCGAAGGACCAAAATGTACAATACGGTACAAGAGTCAATGGTTGCTTAAATTTCTTAACGATGAGTGGACTGTATTTCTTTGTTGTAAGTAATAAACATTTTAAAAAAATTTTAAGTTGGTTAATTAACTTAAAATAATGATGGTTTGGTTTCCAGTTGTTTAAATTAATTTAAAATAATTTATTTAAAATAAATTTAATAATTTTTTGCTTTAACAACTTTTTTTATAATATTTTGTTACATGTTTCAACCATAAATGGTCATTCTCAAACATTTGAAAATATTATGAATCAAATAAAAACATTTTTCATTCAACAAAATTTTTGTTTGATAAAAAGCATACTACAGAAAATTTTAATTGAAATAACTTGAATAAAAATTATTTTTTATAAACAAATTTTAGAAGCTTGCTATTTTAATTTTATGAATGAAATATGATTTTTAACAGAAATTTTAATTGAATTATTCTAAAACAGAATTGTATAAAATATTTGAATTAAAAGAAAGTTTGTCATTTAAAATTAAATTTGGTTGTGTTTTGAACCCTTTGTAAATTTCAAATTCTTCAAGAGAGTCCATTAAAACACCTTGATTACATAAATGTAAAGCCTTCAAATTTTGTTCAAAACTGGTATAATTATGATTGTTATCAACTAAATGGTTTGCAAAAATAGACTTTAGATTTTGTTTATTTTTCTTCATTGGAAGATGCTCTTTGAATCTATCTTTGAAACATCTGCCGGTTTTCCCGATGTAAAACTTTCCACATGAATCACATTTAATTTTATATACTCCTGAACAAGATTCTAATTTAACATTTAATTTTGGTTTAAACATTTTATATAAATTATTGTTTGTGCGGAAGGATATTTTATATTTATATTTTTTAAAATGGTTTCGTAAAATATTTGGCAAGATATTTGTGTATTCCATTGATAAGTAATAAGTTTGACAATTCTTCATACTTAATGGTGATCACTATTGTTAAACTCTTTGCGTTATTAGATCTTGAATATGAGGTAATGTTGCATTAAATAATCCCTTAAATATTCTGATGTTGATAATGGATGTAGCAAAAGTGCAGCAGCCTATACAATTTGCATCTGCAATACTATTAATTATCACGACTATGATGTAACGGAGATTGAATTGTACATGCACATGCGTAGTATTATGAACGAAGATTAAATCATACACGCACATGTGTAGTATTATGAACGAAGACCAAAATCACATGCACATGCGTAATACTATGAACGAAGATGAAATCATACACGCACATGTGTAATATTATATAAAGTTGCAGCTGCACATCTGTTAACTGGATGCAATAATTATTACGACTCCTGAATCAGACAAGTACATATATGTAACAGCATCTGAAATCAATAATATGATTATAAAATTCACACAATAAACTTATGATTATCGACACTCCATGTTGGACGCTCATTGACTATTCGATGAATACGGAAATAAAAAACTCAAACATCTTATCACCAAACCATATGATACTGGTTTGTATTTTATTACACTAAACACAATGGTCTAACACTAAACATAATATTTTAACATAATCAACTTTAATTTATACTAAAGGCGCTTTCCAATCGAGTGAATTACTGAATGATTCACTTAAACGGAATTGGTCTAATATTCAGTAAATCATCAAAAATACAGCCAAAACAACAAAAAACAGCAATTTTTTGACATTTCAAAAATACATAACCAAAATCGAAAATTTAGACACAAACAAATATGTTCCGATTTATTTTTTTATTATTTTTAACGTTTGACCACAAACCGTAAATAAAAAAATATGAATATGTTGAACTGATGAACCTATTTTTTCCTTCACTTTATTCAATTCAATTCAGTTCTGTAGTAGCTCAGTTTACGTTCAGTGGAAACTGAATATTACCATTGGAACATACAAATTCCGGAATACAATTCAGTTTAAGTGAATCATTCAGTAATTCACTCGATTGGAAAGCGCCTTAAGTTAAATACTAATGGCTGACTAATGCCAGTCATTCTTTGTTGAAGACAAAATGAATAATTCAAAAACTAATAAATAATAAGAGGATAAAATTCCAAAATGTTACCATATATATATGTCACTCACAACATTCTCTCAAGAGTCAGCAGCGTCGATGTTCAAAACTTGAACTATTTAATTTGCTCAAAAAATTATTTCGTTGAACAAATGCTGGGTTTTTTTGAATTTATTGCAGTTGGATACACTGATGATGAAAACTGATATGTAAATATTGTAAATCAAAATAAACAAAGTAAGTTGAAAAGTTATCTATGAAATGTATTTTATCAACGAAAACTGCTTCCCCTTTCAGATGCTGTGGTGATATTCATAATATTTGGAACTATAACGAAAATACATAATACATTTTTCAACTCAATGTGAGTATCTATACTATATAACAATTTTATAATTATGAATTATAATCAATCTTCCGTTTTATAGATAAATGAACACAAAGATTAACTATTACTCAGAACATTGCAGAGACTAAACTAATGTATAATATGAGAAATACATTGACGATGGAGAAGGCAGTGGTAATTATGATATCTTTCTTTTCATGACAAAATTTCTTTGTTTTTATTTTCAGGTTGCCTTATCCGGCGTCAACAAATACTAAGGTTGTACATTTGAAAAAAAAATTAATGTAAGTTTCATTTACATAGCTTACAAGTTTAAAGTAAATGAAAATCAAAAATTAAAGTAAACTTAAATATCTACGCTAGAAATTAAACTTATAGTTAGTTGCCGTTGTATCAAATTTCAATGTATCTTGTTTGTATTTTGAATTTTGTTGAATTCATCTTTTGCATAAAGAAACCACTTTTTATTACATGGACCCGTTCATTGGTTTTAGAAGTCGGGAATTTTTTTCTGCGCTGTCTATAAATGTATAAATTTTATTTGGTTTTAAATTGACAGAAAAAAGAGAAAATGAAGCAGTTACCTAATATTAGAGTCATAAATTTAATTTAAACATTTAATTTAAACATCATTAATTTAATTTAAACACAAGATTATTTTTTTTTAATTCACAATACACTTTTTATAATTTTTAAAATGGCGTCAACAAGATTAACTATAAATTATTTGATTCTAAACACGAAATGAATATACGTCAAATGATTATTGCAATTGTATTTGTCACATAGAAAAACTATGTTTCAGTTTAGTGTCGAAAATATATCGTTTTTTTCGATTCGATTTTTTTGTTTACAGGGACGAAATGAATATACGTCATACGATTATTGCAATTCCGATTTTCAAAAAGTGTTTTTTTTAAATTTTTTTTATTTATTTTTTATCAATTCTTTTTATACAGCCTCAGGGAAGGACAAACTATTATTTTTTGTGGTAGGATTTTTTCTTACAGATCTAAAAAAAAACTTGAAAAAAAACTAAAAAAAGCAATGATTGTACAATTTTGAATCAAATGAAAAAGTTACGCACGTTAATATTTATACAAATTCATAAGAAATTTAAATTTTATACAACAATTATTTAGCTTAATTTCCATAGCATTGCCTCTGCACATTCCATGCATTGTTGTTTGCCAGCTAATACTTCTACCAACTTTAATGCAAATATAATGGCAGTCCCAGGTCCACGGCTTGTAATAAGTTGACCATCTTGCACTACCTCATCTTTATCGTTGTAGTTATAATGTTTTTCTAATGTTTTTTTCATAGCAGGGTATGATGTAATATGTTTTCCTAAGCCAATTGAATGGGCAAAAAGGACTGTTGGAGCTATATTAAGAAACATTTTTGTTACTATATATTACAATTCTATACACTGACGTTTTACCGGCACAAATTGCAGCCACTATTCTTCCACCAGTTTCATATTCTTTTAATATTTCACCGAGTCGTTTTGATCCTGACATTGCTTTAGCACCACCTACGCCACCAGGTAAAACTATTGCATCACAAGGTTTCTAAAGAATAGTTACGCACATTATTTGGGATCATCTTACGCAATCCTATTTTACCATGGTATTAAAAAGGCAATTTTTATAGATAAATGTACAGATTAGGTCCGCGGATCATATTTGTGGAAAAAGTTGTGCAGAAGTGAGAAGATGAAAAGTTATAGGGTGCCAAACTTTCAATTTTACCTTGATCTCCCTATGAGTTTTTTATAATAAATTCTTAAATTATGAGCAACTTACCCTTACTGTAGCTTACCCAAAATGCTTACTATATATTTTGTATTAAAATGCAATGAGATACACCCTTTTACGGAATATGCAGAAATTTTAGATAGCATATATATTGCAAATTGAAAGTTTGACTGTCTATAACGCTTGACACCAAAGTTTGGGCAAATTTTATGATGCAGAGAACTTAATCTATACATTTATCTATAAAAATCGTGATTTAGAAAACCGAGTTAAAATAGGAATATTCCCGACGTCGCCCGAAGAGTTTTGCTTGGTGTCCAAGTTATAAGCTTAAACCATAAATTTCATGTTTTGCAAACCGATATCTAGGAAACCATGTGTCACCGTAAATAAGATGCAATATTAAAATATAAATACTTCTGCTGCAGAAGCAAGGCTTTTATCTGGAACAATTATGACGTCTCTCTGACATTTCACTGGATCGGCTCCCTCTAAGCCCGCACAAACAACAGAAATCTACAAACCATATCTATTATATAATATAACAATCATATTAATACAAACGAAAGAACTTACTCCGCCACGGCGTAAAGTATCAACGATTATTACATACTCCATTTCTTCTGCATTAGGTGGTAAAACGGCTAAAACCGTTTTGGATATTCTTCTAATTTGATTACAATATTTGAGAGAATTTTGAAATTGTTGGATTAATTTAAATGTCGTATTAGGAGTATACATTTTTTTTTGTTATAGTTTTACAAATCAGAGATAACGATCAAAAAATAATTGAGTTTTGAACAATTGAAATTGAATGAATATCCATGGTAATGCTCGATTTAAAAAACATCGCGTTCATATTTGAATTTATTTAACTATTGAATTTTTATCATACATTTTTCCATTTACTTGACTAACATATGCTTAGATACCTCCATCGATTTATCTTTTCCAACTAAAACCTCCAATAATTTAAATCCATACTCAGCGGCAGTTCCTGGTCCCTGACTTGTGATCAAATTTCCATCCTGAACCACTCGGCTTGTTTCGTCGTGTTGATAATGGTCTATCAATGTGCTTTTCACACTAGGATTTGAAGTTATTTTCTTTCCAAGTCCTATTGAATGTGCCAGTAAAGCTGTCGGAGCTAGCAATAAAATATTTGATTTATCATAAAAATGGTTAAATAATTTATACCTGCGCAAATTGCTGCAACGATTTTTCCATCTTTTTCATATTTCTTTAATAAATCTCCAAGAGCTTTCGATTCAGACATTGATTTGGCACCACCTTTGCCACCAGGTAATATAATAGCGTCGTATGAATTCTAAAAAACACAATGGTGATGGTAAAACAAAGTAATTTATTTAAAAGATTTTATACTTTTGCCGCCGTAGCTATATCTATATCCGGGACAATGACTATTTTATTTGTGCATGTCACCGGATTA
>OY856186.1:172324838-172439838 GCA_963693315.1 Diogma glabrata
TATAATTTTCCGGCACTTATTAATATTTCGTGTTAGTTTTGTAATAAATTTCTAAACAGAAATAAAAAATTATTTATACTTTAACAAAGAGTTTTATGTTTGATATACATCGCTGCCCAAAACTAAAAGCAATGTCCTCATAAAAGTTTTTTGCCGAAAACTATATCAAAATCCTTAACCCAGACCGAAGTCTTGATAACTCAAGGCTTAAGATATCAGGCCCTCCATATTTTAATATTATTTTTCATTACAACAACTATTACTTAGTATATTTTCTTTTCAATGTTTGCTGTTTACAGTCCGGATATAACATCTTGTGCTTTTGTACGCAACATAACAAATATTGCCTCAATTGTAATTAAACAATGAAAGTCCTGCATTAATTAGACCGCTCTTTCAGCTGTATCTGAATGATACAGCTGAAATGCTTTAAGCATTGATATCTCCTTTTTAATTATTATTTCTATTATTATTTAATCTACTTTCAATTTATCAATTTTGGAAACAGGTACCATTCCACCTTTTCTCCATAGCATTCTATTTTATGATGATCAACTTTTTGCCAATGATCTGTAATTTTTTTAAAAAGTGGAATGTCCGGGCTTATTATAGGCACTTGTTTTATTTTCACTTCAAAAAGACTTTTTAACCCCAGCTCGTGCATGTGATGGTTGCAAGCGAAAATAAGTTTTTCTATATTGATTTTTTTCAACGCGCACACATACGATGTGTTTTCGAAGCAGTTATAGTATTACAGCAGAGAATTTGCACTTTGTCTAGAGTTTTCAATCTAAAATAACATTCCAAACGTGTCTATAGAATTATTCAGTTTTGGCACAACAATTGTTCTTTGTTTTCGTATGAAATGTATTATACTAAAAAACAATATATTATACAACAATACTATACGAGAGCTTGTCCATTTAAAGGAAGTTTTGGGTTACCTTTTAGGTATATTTTTTGTTCAGAACTACGTAGTTCGACAGACATATTTATTTTACAAGAAAAATTCGTATAACCGACAAGACATTTAGATATTATAAGCACATTGAAACAGGTATGCGCGTTATAGTGCACAATCATGTATTAAAATGTTTAGGTGCAAGTCGGCACGGGTTACTGTTATTTAAATTGCATGAAATTTTATTTACAGTTGTTTTGACATAAAAGAAAAAAAATTAACGGGTATGCGTTAAAAAAAACAATTTTAATTTTTCTGGGACACCTTAATATATATATATATATATATATATATATATATATATATATATATATATATATATATATATATATATATATATATATATATATATATATATATATATATATATATATATATATATATATATATATATATATTAATTTATACCAAAACAAAAGATAAATTTTGGTGTGCTGTTGTGATCTGGAGAAATTATAGTCAACTTTTTAATATTTTGTTTTTTATATGGAAGAGATTTTACATCAAAAATTCTTCAATTAGTAAAACAAATTTTTTATTATGATCAAATTTTCGATCCACAGTGTTGGATCATCATCAGGATCAAGTAAAAACTAAACACAGACAATGTTATAAATTAAAATAGGCAATACAATACAAGATAAAATTCAAAACTATTACCTTATTACAAAATTATTAAAATATTGGATATACATCTGGTTGTAACATTTTGTATGTTAATTTTTTGTTATGTAAACACTTAAACTACACGTCACATTTACAAATGGATTAACATTACCAATCATATAAAAATAAAAATATGGACACATTACGATATAAATTATCCAAAAACTAAGGCAATGAACACTGATTTTTTTAAAAAAACTATGGGTAAATTACTTTAACTAAAAAATTGTAACTAATTAAAAGCTAATGATATGTTGAACAAGAATTATTACAATTTCAATTTTTTTAATTTTTGTTTTTTATATATTTTAAATTATTTTATTATTTTAATTAATGTGCTTGTGACTCAAACTGTTCGAGAAAGTATGATTTAATAAATTTTTCTTTTTCCTATTATGATTTAAATAAGTTGTCTAATTAGTGACGACAAATAATTTAATGTATTAAACCTTTATTTATTGTTATGTGTTTTGAAATGTTTGTGTAGCAACCTAAAGTATGATGCATCAATGTTCTTGGTGTCTGTTTTTATGTTAATATTATTATTATGATGCATAATCTCCGTTGATTCGAGGAATTCTCGTTTGAATTTATTTTTCTCAGTTAATAAGATCTGCGTGTTTACAAAATCAAAATGGTCCCTGTCATTATTTTCTTGTAGTTTTTCGATACCATGTGTTACAATTGCCGTTTTACCAGATTTTATCTTCAATTTGTTTTTATAATCGTTCTTATGTTGTTCTATTCGTGTTTTCAGAGTTTTACTGGATTGGCCGATATAACATTTTTTGCAACTATCATTGCAATTTATTTTGTAAACAATAGCGGATTTGTCCCATTTGTTGAGTTTGTCTTTCGTCTTGGTGTAGATTTGTCTGAGTGTATTAATGGGTTTTAATGCAATATTCAGGTTGTCTGATTTTAATAATTTTTTTAAATTTTCAGAAAGACTTGGGATGTAATTTATACTACTGTAAATTTTCTCCACTATTTGTTCTTCTTGTATGGTTTCCGTGTAAGCCATGTTGATATTGGTTTTCGCTTTGTGTTTGAAAAATTGGTTTTTAATGATTTTTTCGATGAGTTTTTTGGGGTATTTATTTTTGGTTAGTATATTCGAGGCTATTATTAAATTATGTTTATGAAATTTTTTGTCACTTAGTGTTAAGATTCTGTTGACTAATGATGCAGCTACATTAAGTTTCATTGAATAAGGGTGTGCGGAAAAATAGTTTAGTATTCTGCCGGTTGAAGTAGGTTTACTGTACTAATTTGTTTTCTAAAATGTAGAAGAGAACATATCTATCCGGATTTCATCACTCGGAAGTTAAATATAACAAATAGTCTAAAACAACAGGAACATCCTTTCAAAAACAAAATAAATAATTTAGATGGTTTAATTTTAAGGAAACTGTTAAACTTAGAAATAGATATATATATATATATATATATATATATATATATATATATATATATATATATATATATATATATATATATATATATATATATATATATATATATATATATATATATATATATATATATATATATATATATATATATATATATATATATATATTATATATATATATATATATATATATATATATATATATATATATATACATATATATATATATATATATATATATATATATATATATATACATATATATATATATATATATATATATATATATATATATATATATATATATATATATATATATATATATATATATATATATATATATATATATATAGTTTTGTTAGATTTCTTGGGCGTTATTTAATATTTGATTAAAAGATTTTCTTTGGTATATAGCCCTTTTATATTTATTTTTTAAAAATAATTTGACGTTTCGTTGGAGTTTCCCAACATTTTCAAAAATTATTAAATTTACAAATAACACAAAAAGATAGAAATTATATAAACAAAGAAAAAATTTTTAATAATGACAGTAAAAACAACGACAAAAAATTGTTATTTTTTAAAAAAAAGAAAAGATTGAGTTACTTTAAAAAAAAATTTATAACAAGTTATCGTAAACGTTTTGAAGATAATGTGAATCATTTTGTATATTAATAGATTTGTTTGTTTTTTGACTTTTTCTAATCATTATCATCTCCATGATTCTTCGTTTTTGATAGTTGGATTCTTTAGCAAGAATTTTAACATTGTCTTTCAGGCAAATTTTATGTTTTGTATTCTTGAGATGCTCGGATAAGGCACTTTTCGAAACTGAAGGATCATTGTTGTTAGATCCATTAATATGTTCGTTGATCCTTTTTCTTAAATATTGGTTTGTATTACCAACATATTCTGACAAGCAAGAACAAACAACTTTATATACTAAATTAGAATTTTGGTCAAATGGGACTTTATCCTTAAGGTTAGAAAAAAGGAAATCTAAAGAAAGATTAGATCTGCCAACAGTTTTAATATTGTAACTTTTTAAAAGTGCTCGTATTTTTTCAAAGAGATGTTTTACATATGGTAAAGAAATATATTTCTCATCTGGATCTTTTAAATTTCTGTTTTCTTGACCATTAATGTGTTTAAAAATAATACTATTAATTGTTTTATGAATTAAAATTTTTGGATATCCATTTTTTATTAAAGTGTTCTCTAAAAGTTCGAAATTTTCATTATGAAAACGATGATCTGACAATTTAATTATTTTTTCACATAAAATTTTGATTGAGTTAATTTTATAGTTGTGTGGTAACCACGATTTATAATTCAAATAACGGCCTGACCAAGTGTCTTTGTGGTACCAATTTGTTGACAAAGTTCCATCGATGTTTTTTATAACTTTTGTGTCTAAAAATGCCAAAGAACTATTATTTTCCAGTTCAATTGTAAATTTAATGTGTTCATCAAAACCATTAAAGGCATTTAAGAAATTATTAATTTCATGTGATGGAATTGCGGTAAATATGTCATCTACATAACGATAATAAAAAAGTGGAGAAAAATTTAAGGATGATAATACGGCAGTTTCAACAAATTCCATCACTAAATTAGCTAATATGGGACTAATAGGTGAACCCATTGGAGAGCCAAACTTTTGTCTATATATTTTCCCATTAAAAGTGAAAATACAATTATTTAAAACTAATTCCAAACCTTCAATGAACTGCGTTTTTAACAATTTAGTTTTCGATCTTCTTTTGATAGCCCTCCAGTCATTATTAATTAGCTTCAAAACAAGATCACTATCTATATTAGTAAAGAGTGATATTACATCTAATGACAGTAACATATAGCCTGGTGGTAAAACAAAATTTTTAATTTTACTAATAAAATCTTCTGAATTTTTTAAAAAAGATGATGTGTTTCCAACACTTGGTTTTAGGATGTCAGAAAGGTAAGCGGATAAATTATATGTTGGTGAGCCAATGGAACTGACAATTGGACGAAGTGGTATGTTTTGTTTGTGTATCTTTGGAAGTCCATACATTTTTGATACTACACAATTGTTTTTTCTTAAACGTAGTCCTTCTTCTTTGGTTATCCTACCATCATTTTGCCAAAATATTAATAAATCATTAACCTTTTTCTGTAAAGTTAATGTCCGATCAGATCTTAAAATATCATAAGTGTTACAGTCGTTTAGCAAAGTTTCCAATTTCAAAACATAATCCTCTTTTAGCATTAAAACTGTTATATTACCCTTATCAGCTCGAGTGATTAAGAGATCCGTATTATCTTTACAAAATTGTTTTGTTTCTGAAATTTTCGATGAAAGCGTTAACTCTTCTCTTGTTAAATATCTTTTTTGTTGATATTGATTTTGATTTTTAAAATTTGTTAAAATATTTACTAAATTATTCCTAATATTAATTTTTGAGTCTTCTTCCATATTATAGAGACAAGTTTCCACATCACAAATTATATTCGTAATAGGAACGGAATTAGTAGGTGTAGGAGGACAGAACTTGTTGCCTAAACTTAAAATATATTTTACATTATTAGGAATAACTATATCAGTGGTATTAACCAAAAACTTGTCAATATCTTGGTTTTCTTCTTGAAAAGAAATCTGTTGGGATTCACATTTCATGATGCTAATCTTCTTAATATGTTTTTCTTTTGTAATTTGAAAAACTGTCTCATATCGATAATTACATATATTGATGAAGTTAGTTATAATTTCGATTGGTAAATTTAAATTTTGAATTACATCTAAATATTGTAATAAACTATTTTTATTCTCTTTAATTAATTTGTTTGTTTCAGTAATTTCTTGATTTATAATAGAAAAAATGAATTTATTTTGTAGTCTTTGAAAAACACATTCATCAATATTTTGTGTATTTTTAATTTTTCTGTTATTCGGAAAAATTTGCTCTTTCCTACATCGAAGTAAAAAATGAAGTTTGTTTACTGCTTTTGCTTGTTTGATGTTAACGTTTAAATAATTTTTTAAATGTTTCACTATCATGTAACCAAAACTTTGTCGAATATATGTGAAAAAATTGTGATTGTTGTTAATTTGGATAATATCCATTTTCACCAAGGAGGATTATAGTTAGTTTTGTTAGATTTCTTGGGCGTTATTTAATATTTGATTAAAAGATTTTCTTTGGTATATAGCCCTTTTATATTTATTTTTTAAAAATAATTTGACGTTTCGTTGGAGTTTCCCAACATTTTCAAAAATTATTAAATTTACAAATAACACAAAAAGATAGAAATTATATAAACAAAGAAAAAATTTTTAATAATGACAGTAAAAACAACGACAAAAAATTGTTATTTTTTAAAAAAAAGAAAAGATTGAGTTACTTTAAAAAAAAATTTATAACAAGTTATCGTAAACGTTTTGAAGATAATGTGAATCATTTTGTATATTAATAGATTTGTTTGTTTTTTGACTTTTTCTAATCATTATCATCTCCATGATTCTTCGTTTTTGATAGTTGGATTCTTTAGCAAGAATTTTAACATTGTCTTTCAGGCAAATTTTATGTTTTGTATTCTTGAGATGCTCGGATAAGGCACTTTTCGAAACTGAAGGATCATTGTTGTTAGATCCATTAATATGTTCGTTGATCCTTTTTCTTAAATATTGGTTTGTATTACCAACATATTCTGACAAGCAAGAACAAACAACTTTATATACTAAATTAGAATTTTGGTCAAATGGGACTTTATCCTTAAGGTTAGAAAAAAGGAAATCTAAAGAAAGATTAGATCTGCCAACAGTTTTAATATTGTAACTTTTTAAAAGTGCTCGTATTTTTTCAAAGAGATGTTTTACATATGGTAAAGAAATATATTTCTCATCTGGATCTTTTAAATTTCTGTTTTCTTGACCATTAATGTGTTTAAAAATAATACTATTAATTGTTTTATGAATTAAAATTTTTGGATATCCATTTTTTATTAAAGTGTTCTCTAAAAGTTCGAAATTTTCATTATGAAAACGATGATCTGACAATTTAATTATTTTTTCACATAAAATTTTGATTGAGTTAATTTTATAGTTGTGTGGTAACCACGATTTATAATTCAAATAACGGCCTGACCAAGTGTCTTTGTGGTACCAATTTGTTGACAAAGTTCCATCGATGTTTTTTATAACTTTTGTGTCTAAAAATGCCAAAGAACTATTATTTTCCAGTTCAATTGTAAATTTAATGTGTTCATCAAAACCATTAAAGGCATTTAAGAAATTATTAATTTCATGTGATGGAATTGCGGTAAATATGTCATCTACATAACGATAATAAAAAAGTGGAGAAAAATTTAAGGATGATAATACGGCAGTTTCAACAAATTCCATCACTAAATTAGCTAATATGGGACTAATAGGTGAACCCATTGGAGAGCCAAACTTTTGTCTATATATTTTCCCATTAAAAGTGAAAATACAATTATTTAAAACTAATTCCAAACCTTCAATGAACTGCGTTTTTAACAATTTAGTTTTCGATCTTCTTTTGATAGCCCTCCAGTCATTATTAATTAGCTTCAAAACAAGATCACTATCTATATTAGTAAAGAGTGATATTACATCTAATGACAGTAACATATAGCCTGGTGGTAAAACAAAATTTTTAATTTTACTAATAAAATCTTCTGAATTTTTTAAAAAAGATGATGTGTTTCCAACACTTGGTTTTAGGATGTCAGAAAGGTAAGCGGATAAATTATATGTTGGTGAGCCAATGGAACTGACAATTGGACGAAGTGGTATGTTTTGTTTGTGTATCTTTGGAAGTCCATACATTTTTGATACTACACAATTGTTTTTTCTTAAACGTAGTCCTTCTTCTTTGGTTATCCTACCATCATTTTGCCAAAATATTAATAAATCATTAACCTTTTTCTGTAAAGTTAATGTCCGATCAGATCTTAAAATATCATAAGTGTTACAGTCGTTTAGCAAAGTTTCCAATTTCAAAACATAATCCTCTTTTAGCATTAAAACTGTTATATTACCCTTATCAGCTCGAGTGATTAAGAGATCCGTATTATCTTTACAAAATTGTTTTGTTTCTGAAATTTTCGATGAAAGCGTTAACTCTTCTCTTGTTAAATATCTTTTTTGTTGATATTGATTTTGATTTTTAAAATTTGTTAAAATATTTACTAAATTATTCCTAATATTAATTTTTGAGTCTTCTTCCATATTATAGAGACAAATTTCCACATCACAAATTATATTCGTAATAGGAACGGAATTAGTAGGTGTAGGAGGACAGAACTTGTTGCCTAAACTTAAAATATATTTTACATTATTAGGAATAACTATATCAGTGGTATTAACCAAAAACTTGTCAATATCTTGGTTTTCTTCTTGAAAAGAAATCTGTTGGGATTCACATTTCATGATGCTAATCTTCTTAATATGTTTTTCTTTTGTAATTTGAAAAACTGTCTCATATCGATAATTACATATATTGATGAAGTTAGTTATAATTTCGATTGGTAAATTTAAATTTTGAATTACATCTAAATATTGTAATAAACTATTTTTATTCTCTTTAATTAATTTGTTTGTTTCAGTAATTTCTTGATTTATAATAGAAAAAATGAATTTATTTTGTAGTCTTTGAAAAACACATTCATCAATATTTTGTGTATTTTTAATTTTTCTGTTATTCGGAAAAATTTGCTCTTTCCTACATCGAAGTAAAAAATGAAGTTTGTTTACTGCTTTTGCTTGTTTGATGTTAACGTTTAAATAATTTTTTAAATGTTTCACTATCATGTAACCAAAACTTTGTCGAATATATGTGAAAAAATTGTGATTGTTGTTAATTTGGATAATATCCATTTTCACCAAGGAGGATTATAGTTAGTTTTGTTAGATTTCTTGGGCGTTATTTAATATTTGATTAAAAGATTTTCTTTGGTATATAGCCCTTTTATATTTATTTTTTAAAAATAATTTGACGTTTCGTTGGAGTTTCCCAACATTTTCAAAAATTATTAAATTTACAAATAACACAAAAAGATAGAAATTATATAAACAAAGAAAAAATTTTTAATAATGACAGTAAAAACAACGACAAAAAATTGTTATTTTTTAAAAAAAAGAAAAGATTGAGTTACTTTAAAAAAAAATTTATAACAAGTTATCGTAAACGTTTTGAAGATAATGTGAATCATTTTGTATATTAATAGATTTGTTTGTTTTTTGACTTTTTCTAATCATTATCATCTCCATGATTCTTCGTTTTTGATAGTTGGATTCTTTAGCAAGAATTTTAACATTGTCTTTCAGGCAAATTTTATGTTTTGTATTCTTGAGATGCTCGGATAAGGCACTTTTCGAAACTGAAGGATCATTGTTGTTAGATCCATTAATATGTTCGTTGATCCTTTTTCTTAAATATTGGTTTGTATTACCAACATATTCTGACAAGCAAGAACAAACAACTTTATATACTAAATTAGAATTTTGGTCAAATGGGACTTTATCCTTAAGGTTAGAAAAAAGGAAATCTAAAGAAAGATTAGATCTGCCAACAGTTTTAATATTGTAACTTTTTAAAAGTGCTCGTATTTTTTCAAAGAGATGTTTTACATATGGTAAAGAAATATATTTCTCATCTGGATCTTTTAAATTTCTGTTTTCTTGACCATTAATGTGTTTAAAAATAATACTATTAATTGTTTTATGAATTAAAATTTTTGGATATCCATTTTTTATTAAAGTGTTCTC
The DNA here is from genome assembly GCA_963693315.1 of Diogma glabrata. Lineage (NCBI taxonomy): Eukaryota > Metazoa > Arthropoda > Insecta > Diptera > Cylindrotomidae > Diogma > Diogma glabrata. Next base: position 172,334,649 of record OY856186.1, read on the forward strand.
TAAAAGTTCGAAATTTTCATTATGAAAACGATGATCTGACAATTTAATTATTTTTTCACATAAAATTTTGATTGAGTTAATTTTATAGTTGTGTGGTAACCACGATTTATAATTCAAATAACGGCCTGACCAAGTGTCTTTGTGGTACCAATTTGTTGACAAAGTTCCATCGATGTTTTTTATAACTTTTGTGTCTAAAAATGCCAAAGAACTATTATTTTCCAGTTCAATTGTAAATTTAATGTGTTCATCAAAACCATTAAAGGCATTTAAGAAATTATTAATTTCATGTGATGGAATTGCGGTAAATATGTCATCTACATAACGATAATAAAAAAGTGGAGAAAAATTTAAGGATGATAATACGGCAGTTTCAACAAATTCCATCACTAAATTAGCTAATATGGGACTAATAGGTGAACCCATTGGAGAGCCAAACTTTTGTCTATATATTTTCCCATTAAAAGTGAAAATACAATTATTTAAAACTAATTCCAAACCTTCAATGAACTGCGTTTTTAACAATTTAGTTTTCGATCTTCTTTTGATAGCCCTCCAGTCATTATTAATTAGCTTCAAAACAAGATCACTATCTATATTAGTAAAGAGTGATATTACATCTAATGACAGTAACATATAGCCTGGTGGTAAAACAAAATTTTTAATTTTACTAATAAAATCTTCTGAATTTTTTAAAAAAGATGATGTGTTTCCAACACTTGGTTTTAGGATGTCAGAAAGGTAAGCGGATAAATTATATGTTGGTGAGCCAATGGAACTGACAATTGGACGAAGTGGTATGTTTTGTTTGTGTATCTTTGGAAGTCCATACATTTTTGATACTACACAATTGTTTTTTCTTAAACGTAGTCCTTCTTCTTTGGTTATCCTACCATCATTTTGCCAAAATATTAATAAATCATTAACCTTTTTCTGTAAAGTTAATGTCCGATCAGATCTTAAAATATCATAAGTGTTACAGTCGTTTAGCAAAGTTTCCAATTTCAAAACATAATCCTCTTTTAGCATTAAAACTGTTATATTACCCTTATCAGCTCGAGTGATTAAGAGATCCGTATTATCTTTACAAAATTGTTTTGTTTCTGAAATTTTCGATGAAAGCGTTAACTCTTCTCTTGTTAAATATCTTTTTTGTTGATATTGATTTTGATTTTTAAAATTTGTTAAAATATTTACTAAATTATTCCTAATATTAATTTTTGAGTCTTCTTCCATATTATAGAGACAAATTTCCACATCACAAATTATATTCGTAATAGGAACGGAATTAGTAGGTGTAGGAGGACAGAACTTGTTGCCTAAACTTAAAATATATTTTACATTATTAGGAATAACTATATCAGTGGTATTAACCAAAAACTTGTCAATATCTTGGTTTTCTTCTTGAAAAGAAATCTGTTGGGATTCACATTTCATGATGCTAATCTTCTTAATATGTTTTTCTTTTGTAATTTGAAAAACTGTCTCATATCGATAATTACATATATTGATGAAGTTAGTTATAATTTCGATTGGTAAATTTAAATTTTGAATTACATCTAAATATTGTAATAAACTATTTTTATTCTCTTTAATTAATTTGTTTGTTTCAGTAATTTCTTGATTTATAATAGAAAAAATGAATTTATTTTGTAGTCTTTGAAAAACACATTCATCAATATTTTGTGTATTTTTAATTTTTCTGTTATTCGGAAAAATTTGCTCTTTCCTACATCGAAGTAAAAAATGAAGTTTGTTTACTGCTTTTGCTTGTTTGATGTTAACGTTTAAATAATTTTTTAAATGTTTCACTATCATGTAACCAAAACTTTGTCGAATATATGTGAAAAAATTGTGATTGTTGTTAATTTGGATAATATCCATTTTCACCAAGGAGGATTATAGTTAGTTTTGTTAGATTTCTTGGGCGTTATTTAATATTTGATTAAAAGATTTTCTTTGGTATATAGCCCTTTTATATTTATTTTTTAAAAATAATTTGACGTTTCGTTGGAGTTTCCCAACATTTTCAAAAATTATTAAATTTACAAATAACACAAAAAGATAGAAATTATATAAACAAAGAAAAAATTTTTAATAATGACAGTAAAAACAACGACAAAAAATTGTTATTTTTTAAAAAAAAGAAAAGATTGAGTTACTTTAAAAAAAAATTTATAACAAGTTATCGTAAACGTTTTGAAGATAATGTGAATCATTTTGTATATTAATAGATTTGTTTGTTTTTTGACTTTTTCTAATCATTATCATCTCCATGATTCTTCGTTTTTGATAGTTGGATTCTTTAGCAAGAATTTTAACATTGTCTTTCAGGCAAATTTTATGTTTTGTATTCTTGAGATGCTCGGATAAGGCACTTTTCGAAACTGAAGGATCATTGTTGTTAGATCCATTAATATGTTCGTTGATCCTTTTTCTTAAATATTGGTTTGTATTACCAACATATTCTGACAAGCAAGAACAAACAACTTTATATACTAAATTAGAATTTTGGTCAAATGGGACTTTATCCTTAAGGTTAGAAAAAAGGAAATCTAAAGAAAGATTAGATCTGCCAACAGTTTTAATATTGTAACTTTTTAAAAGTGCTCGTATTTTTTCAAAGAGATGTTTTACATATGGTAAAGAAATATATTTCTCATCTGGATCTTTTAAATTTCTGTTTTCTTGACCATTAATGTGTTTAAAAATAATACTATTAATTGTTTTATGAATTAAAATTTTTGGATATCCATTTTTTATTAAAGTGTTCTCTAAAAGTTCGAAATTTTCATTATGAAAACGATGATCTGACAATTTAATTATTTTTTCACATAAAATTTTGATTGAGTTAATTTTATAGTTGTGTGGTAACCACGATTTATAATTCAAATAACGGCCTGACCAAGTGTCTTTGTGGTACCAATTTGTTGACAAAGTTCCATCGATGTTTTTTATAACTTTTGTGTCTAAAAATGCCAAAGAACTATTATTTTCCAGTTCAATTGTAAATTTAATGTGTTCATCAAAACCATTAAAGGCATTTAAGAAATTATTAATTTCATGTGATGGAATTGCGGTAAATATGTCATCTACATAACGATAATAAAAAAGTGGAGAAAAATTTAAGGATGATAATACGGCAGTTTCAACAAATTCCATCACTAAATTAGCTAATATGGGACTAATAGGTGAACCCATTGGAGAGCCAAACTTTTGTCTATATATTTTCCCATTAAAAGTGAAAATACAATTATTTAAAACTAATTCCAAACCTTCAATGAACTGCGTTTTTAACAATTTAGTTTTCGATCTTCTTTTGATAGCCCTCCAGTCATTATTAATTAGCTTCAAAACAAGATCACTATCTATATTAGTAAAGAGTGATATTACATCTAATGACAGTAACATATAGCCTGGTGGTAAAACAAAATTTTTAATTTTACTAATAAAATCTTCTGAATTTTTTAAAAAAGATGATGTGTTTCCAACACTTGGTTTTAGGATGTCAGAAATCTTTTTTTTAAAAAATAACAATTTTTTGTCGTTGTTTTTACTGTCATTATTAAAAATTTTTTCTTTGTTTATATAATTTCTATCTTTTTGTGTTATTTGTAAATTTAATAATTTTTGAAAATGTTGGGAAACTCCAACGAAACGTCAAATTATTTTTAAAAAATAAATATAAAAGGGCTATATACCAAAGAAAATCTTTTAATCATATATATATATATATATTTCTGCTTAATTCCTCATACATTCTAGGAAAATCCGTGCCGGATCCACAGGACGTTTATGTTTATAATCATATCCCGTATAAATCAGACAGCAACCCCTGTTTAGAAGACAGTTTAGATTTAAGAAGACAATTAAGCATTATACAAAAAATAGAGCCATCTGGTCCGTAAGTGAACTTGTCCACCACCAAATTGTATGAAGCTACCGCCCAATTACTATAGTAAAAAAACAGAAAAGCACTATTTGATACAACAAGAATTTATCCAAGGTTAGGATCAGTAGTGCGAATACTCTTTAACGGGTCTAAGCAATTTGGCAACTGAGATGAATATACAAATGTGCTCACTACCTACAATAAATATATATTATCCTATATATCCTATATATTCCTATATTATATTAGTATATATAAAGGACTGCTAATGCTACTTATTAGAAATTTAGGAAAATATATCTAATCAGCAGTTTCCTCAGAAAGGCTTCATAAGGCAGTGATAAAAGCAGTATCAAGGTAAAGATCTCCCTCAGAAGCAGCAACAGACGGCTCTTCTTATAGAAACCCAGTTTTTGCAAGGTAAAACTACGCGTACAACTACACGAATAAAAATGAAGCTAGCAGATCATAAGTTTTGTATAAATGTTTATGCTTTTTATAATATTCTAGAAGACCCGGTGAACTTCGTAAAACCTACGATTTATTTGTAAATAACATTTTATCAGCGATTGTGAATCCTATAATCGACATTCTATCTCCAATTCATTGAGATCAATAATAGTGGCTGCTTCGTATGGCCTGAATTGAATTTGTCTATTAAACGAAACTATTATTTATACTTATTCAAAAGAAATTATTATTAATATTATTTATTATTATGCAGGAATACACTTTTTTTAATTTTACCTTAATGCGCTATGATGAAAAAGATTTGGGATCCGTGGTAGTCAAACAATTTCGCCTTGAAACTTGCCGTTTAAAGAGGGAGCTTCAAGAACATTACCCATAATTTTTTTTATTACCAATCGCGTTATGGCATTGCAAATCATTGGTGAACCAATCTTCAATCGCAAATTATGTGGTGGCATTTCAGTTAAATCAATTAATTTATGAATTCAACAGGAAAGTTGACAACTGCCTCAGGATCGACAGGAGTGTCATTCGAAATTTGAAAATATCCTTTCAATCAAAGCATCTTTGGTAGCCACCATATTGCAAAAATTGTATGGGAATAAGATGCATTGTGTATTTTCATGCAATTGAATTTTTCCGGTCTTTTCATTTTGTGAAAGAGAAATACTCAAATAGTAGTTTTTGGTTTTCCTTTTTATTTCACAGGAAGGAAATTATGGAAAATAATGATCGGAAAACCACTATTATATGATTTTTAGCACTGCCTGTCAAAAAAATAATTCATTTTCTTGTTAATATCGAAATGATAATAAGTTGAACGAAACAAGAAAAGACAGTAGCAATAACATTGAAAAACTACATTATCGATCAATTTAAAATTCGTAAAATGAAATTTTTATGTATTTATGAAAAAAAACAATAGTTTTAAAGTTATTTAAAAAAAAACAATATATTAATAGTTTATTCAGTCAAATAAAGGCAGTACATATATAAATTAATCTTAAATTAATCTAAAATTCTAACCTAAATTATAATACTATAAAATCTTATTTATATTTACATTATGAGGAGTTCAAGATTTTAAATTTAGTTAGAATTTTATTCTTGAATTGATCCCTACTCAAATTAGAGTCATAAAAAGCACTATACTTATTAAGATTTCTGATACATTCGTTAAGTGGATTATAAAAAGAAAAATAATGTCTATGAAGTTCTTTAATTAGAGGCCTCCGGTGTTTTGTATTATAAGTATGACAATTGGTAACCATCATTTCACACAATTCAGGACACCTATGACTAGGTTGAAACCAAATAAAGCAGAAGCAAGCTCACGTCTTGATTTTAGTGAGACCATATTCAGCAGTAAACTAATCATTCTTCATATTTAGGAAGTCTGTATCCGATAAAACCGAGGCGTTTTAATGCAAAGAATGGGAAGTGTTTTTGTACTGATTCAATAGAACTTGCGAATAACTCGGTATAAGGCGACCAAATTATTCCATTTTTGATTGAACATATTCCATTTTTGATTGAACTCATGAACAGTACAAAGTTTTCGTCAATGTAATATCGTTGAATTCTTTTGCTCTACGTTTAATAAAGTCAAGAACAGCATGCCCAGATTTGGTTAATATGCTGTTTGTATGTCAAGGAACTAACTAACATGACACCATCATCCCTAATAATATTAGCCCTTGAAAGATTAGATCCATGTACATTACATGTTCTATTTTTCGGCTGCTTATGGTTAATGCAATTGCCATGCATTTTTCAATGTTCAGATGCATTCCATTTAGGAAACACCAGTTGTATAAGGTTGAGAGATTGTGTTGCAGTGTATAGGTATCGGACATTGACCTAATGACTTTATATATTTTCAGTCGTCAGCATATAAAGAAAATTCACAATCTCGGAATAATAATGTGAGATCGTTAATAAACAGTAAAAATAGGAAAGGACCCAAATGACTGCCTTGAGGTACAGAGGATGTAGCCTTGATGGCCCGTGAATGTTTACCTTAAAATTTTAACACCTAGTGTCTATTTGTCATCTTGTTTGATCTTTCTATCCACTACAAGATTTTGCCTCTAATTCCATGTTTTTTAAGCTTACAAATTAATAAAGCATGATCTACCTTATTGAAGGCGTTAGAAAGGTCTGGGTAGTTAGCGTCAACTTGGAGGCCAGATGCAAATTAACGTCTAATGAAAGAAGTATATTGTACTAAATTAGAAATTGTTGATTTACCTTAATCAAATCCATGTTGATTAGTGTGGATCAAGTCTCTAAGAACTATGTACAATTTTTGACTTATAATTTTTTCAAAGAGTTTAGGAATGGTGGACAGAATGGCAATAGCTTGGTAATTGGAAATCTTACGCTTATTTCCATTTTTAAAGATTGGAGTTATAAATGATGATTTCCAGATATCAGGAAAGATTAGAGACCTAGAGAAAGATTAAATAAATATTGAAGATGCTTTGCCATACTAATTACTGTCCTCTTAATGAATTTTGGTGAACTTAAATCTGGTTCGGGCCATTTTTTAATGTCCAAATACTGAATTGAATTAAAAACTTCTTCAAGTGTAAGCTCAATTTCTCGTATTCTGTCAGCTGAGGGCAAAATGTGTGTCTGGTCAGTTGGTCTGCAGCCAAATTCTGTAACTGTGAAGCGGTGAAGTGATAAAAATTTCTTCGTTTCTTTTCATTAAAATCTAATCACTTCACCGCTTCACAATTACAGAATTTGGCTGCTGGTCTTAAAATGTTGTGCAAGCATATTAGCTTTTAAAATCGGTTCTGAAGAGGAATTACCCATGTGAGTCATAGAAGTGGGATATCCTTTATTACTGTCTGTCTTTAATAAAGTTCCAGAACTGTTTAGGATCATCGATCAGTTTTACAGCAATTTTTTTCCTTATGTAGTACAAGAGCATGTTGTTCCTCAATTTTAAATTGTTCACTAATACCGCATTTACAGCTACATAGCAAATTAGTAGTAAGTAGATAGTATACTGTATATTAATTTGCATCTTCTCATATTTAATATGAGTTTGCAGCGTAGATTGCAAATTAAATCTTTTATGATATAAACACATTTTAATTTAGTTTATTTTAAATTGCTATCTGTCAAGCTTTTACAAATTCTTTCTCTGATTGTTGAAAAATATTTGACGGAGAAAAGAAATTTGATAATTTAAAACTTTTAAGAACAGCAGCCAAATTCTGTAATTGTGAAGCGGTGAAGTGATAAGTTTTTCATCATTTCACCGCAAAAATATCTAAGTGAGTGAAGTTTTAAAACAATAAAGTTAACACTGACTTTTTGTTTGGCAATAAAACGAAATCGTTTCTTTTGTTGTTATTGACATTATGTGAAAAACAGCGAAACGTCAATGTGATTTGATTTTTTAAAATTGCATTTCTAAACTAAATACAGATTGATTTTTCAAATTTATTTTCTAAAATATTTAAATTTGTAAAAATTTCCGTTTAAGTTGTGTTAAAAGTTATAAAAACATTTAATTTTATGTATTTTTGACGTTTTACAGTGCGGGGTTTGCTGTTAAATTTTTTAACACTCAAATCGCATATAGAATCGCAAAAATGGTAAAATGATAAAAAATTAATGATAAAATCGAAATGAAGAAATTTTTAACACTTCACAACTTCATAGTTACAGAGTTTGGCTGCAGCAGCCAAATTCTGTAACTGTGAAGCGGTGAAGTGATAAGTTTTTTATCACTTCACCGCAAAAATATCTAAGTGAGTGAAGTTTTAAAATTATAAAGTTAACACTGATTTTTTGTTTGGCAATAAAATGAAATCGTTTCTTTTGTTGTTATTGACATTATGTCAAAAAACACCATAACGTCAATGTGATTTGATTTTTTAAAATTGCATTTCTAAATTAAATGCAGATTTATTTTTTAAATTTATTTTTTAAAATATTTATATATATTTAAATTTGTAAAAGTTTTACGTTTAAATTGTGTTAAAAGTTAAAATAAACATTTAATTTTATATATTGTTGACGTTTGACAGTGCGGCGCTTGCTATTAAATTTTTTAACATTCAAATCGCATATACAATCGCAAAAATGGTAAAATGATAAAAATTAATGATAAAATCGAAATGAAGAAATTTTTAACACTTCTCCATTTCACAGTTACAGAATTTGGATGCAGGAGATGGTGTAGAAAAAAATCAAAGATTTTTTTTTGCAATGGTGTTTACAGCGTCAATATCAATTTAAATAGTATATTCTTCAACGATGCCGAAAACAATATATTTTGAAGCGAGAGGACAGTTTATCAGCCGAGGCGATAGCCGAGGTTGGTAATGGTCGCGAGATCCAAAATATGATTTTCGGCGAGTAGAAGACTGTAATTTTTTACTACTTTTTTAAAAATTATTATTAATTATTAAACATTTTCATTTATAATTACATACAATTCAAATTTTAAAACATACATCCAATTAAATCTTTAAATTTTTATTTCTGCTATTGAAATATAGATGACTCAATATGAATAAGTTATCCAATTTGTATGTCATAAACAAAACCGTCCTTAGTTACAAGCCTGATCGTCTTTTCGTACAAAAAAATCGTCAAATTTATACATATACATATTTTTATTCTATTTACACTACAAAATACTATATTTTTATGCTATTTGGTCTATAAAGTCCCTAAAATCATTAAATAACACATCTTTAGATGTTAATTGTTTTTTGCATTTCGCGTCTACCTAGGAGGCTTATAACTAAAGACGGTTTTTAATAAACAAAATCAAATTTAAAAATTTTATTATTATTTCTAAAATAAAAGCAACAGTTTTGATTTAGTTTTTGTATGGGATTGACGTTACGCAAATTCCTGATATATTTTAAAACAACGTAAATTATTTTATGTAAATAAATATTTTTTTTCGTTTTTCTTAATAAATAGGTGAAATAATTTTTTTTAAAATATCTTAACACCAACTGTTTGTTACCATACTATTTAAAAAGAATATATGAATATTATTTAGTTAACTATTTTTATTTTTACATTTTTAATGTAAATTTTTAATGTAAATTATTATTGTAATTTTAATGTAAATTATACTGTAAATAATTAAATTTTAATGTAAATAAACCCTCGTTTTCGTTGTGGGTTGTGTAGCCATACTAATTGTCCCTCTTCAAAACCTTTATTATTAAATCGTATTAGAGTTTCCAAAATACCGGAAAATTATAATACCGGTTCTCGGTATTCAAAAATTTTCAATACCGGTATATACCGGTACTGGTATTTGTATGAAACATCTTAAACATTTGGCTAAAACATTAGAAAACTAACTTTAAACATTTTACAATAGTATATTTTATATTTAAAGCGAAAAGTGAATCTTTTGTGCTCGGAGGCGAAATTTACAGCGCGAGCCGTAGGCTTTAAAAAGATATTTGAATATTTATTTCCTTATTACAGTTTGAAAGCAAACATAGATATTAATAAAAGATTTAACGTTTGAATATAACCTTTGTTTCTTTGGAACATCGTGTTGTGTTAATCCAAAATTTATTTTTTAGTTTTTAGCTCGTTTTCATTAAAAGTGTGTTTTAAAAAAAAATTTTTTTATTTTTTTCTCTTTCATTTACAAACTTCGAACACAAAAAGAAGAGTGTTGTTATTGCATTGCTATAGGCGAAAGTTTTCAGAAAATTAATTTTTTTTTGTTTTAATCTCCAAAAGTTATGCAGCTCTCTGGTTTTTTGTTCTAGAATGTGTAAGATTTGCAGATTGCCATCTTTATTAACTTCTGAAAATTAAAGTTTTGAAAACCGTACAAAACCGGTATTGTGATACGGTTTCAGTATTGTAAAAATTTACTTCAATACCGGTTTTCAATACCGATATTGAAAACCGTGGAAACCCTAAATCGTATATCATATCGGGCTTTCATTCTATCACTGGTCAGTTGTTTCTTCTGCCGGCCACTTACTAAAGTAGTCCATGGTCACAAGCACATATTTATTCTGATTATCAGGTGTTGGGAATGGTCCGCCGCACATTTGTCGCATTTTTGACACCACTCCACAATTGATTTCCCTGACCAGTAAAACCGTTGTCGTATTTTTGCAAGAGTTTTATTGATCCCAAGATGACCTCCACTCGACCCTTCGTGATACTCCTTCAATACTGGTGGTATTTTTCTTTTTGGTATCACTATAAGTGATTGCTTTATCTTGCCATCTGAGCTTTCGAAATACCCTCTTTAAACATCCATTCCCTAACTGGAGACTGTCCCATTGCGCCCAGTACGCCTTCAAAGTAGGAGTTTTATCAGCAATTTCTGCCCATACTGGTTTTCAACCCCTTTCCTTGAACTCGATGATGGGTGCAAGATCCGGATCTTCTAGTTGATCTCTTCTTATGGCTTCAGCAGTCCATTCATCATCAGGTAGCACTTGTAGTAATCGTGCATCGATGATGTTCTCCTTATTTTCTTGACGATTGCAATGCTTGACAGGGTCGATCGATCGATAAAGCATCAGCGTTCCCATGTGCAGTACCCTTTCGATGCTCAAGGTCCACATCGTACGTCTGCAACCGTTCGATCCAACGTGCTACTTGTCCCTCTGGATTTTTGAACTGGAGTAACCATCTTAATGCACCATGATCAGTTTTGAGGTGAAATTTTTGACCATACAAGTATTTATGGAAATGTTTAACTCATTCCATAATAGCCAATAACTCCTTTCGAGTTACGCAATAGTTCCGCTCCGGCTTGGATAGCATTTTGGAAAAATAAGCTATCACCTTTTCCTGACTATCTATTTTCTGCGACAAGACTCCTCCTATACCTTCATTACTGGCATCGGTATCCAAAATAAACTGCACATTAGGTATAGGATAGGATAGAATTGGAGCCGTACATAATCCTTCGGAGCTCCACAAATGCTAGCTCTTGAGATTCATTCCATTCAAATGCCTTATCTTTTCTGGTTAACTCATGCAAACTTTTGGCAACGTTGGCGAATCCTGGCACAAACCGTCTGTAATATGTGCACAATCCAAGGAAGCTTCGTAGTTCATGTAGGTTTTTCGGTCTTCGCCAGTTCATAACTGCTGCAATCTTCTCAGAATCTGTATGAGTTCCCATTGCCGTAACCTTGTGTCCCAAATATTTTACTTCTTCCTTAAAAAGTGAACACTTTTTGGGACTTAACTTTAAACCAGCTGCTTGCAACCTTTCCAGTACCTCCGCCAAGTTCCTCAAGTGATCATCAAAGTCTTTGCCCATGACGATGATGTCATCCAAATACACAAGGCATGTTTTCCAGTGCAAGCCTTTTAGTGCCCGTTCCATTGGTCTTTCAAAAGTTGCGGGCGCGTTGCATAACCCAAATGGCATCACATTAAATTGCTATAGTCCATACACTAAACGCCGTTTTCTCCCGATCTTCCTCCGCAACTTCCACCTGCCAGTAACCACCCTGCAGATCCAGTGTTGAAAACAATCTTGAACCCAATAATGTATCTAGTGTATCATCAATCCTAGGCAATGGGTAGCTATTCTTTTTAGTGACTGTATTTAGATTCCTGTAGTCAACACAAAATCTCAAGCTCCCGTCTTTCTTACCAACTAACACCACAGGTGAGCTCAGGGACTGTCTGAAGGCTTGATTACACCAGCTTTTTTCATATCCCTCACCATTTTATCAGCTTCCTCTCTTTTAGCTAATGACGTACTGCTTTCTTCTCCTCTTCTGAAAGCCCATCTGTCCATTTTTGCACAAGTTGTTCCATTTCTGCCTTTTGTTGTTTTGTGTTGACCGAGCTATTGATGTTTTTCTGCTCGCACTTTATTATTTTAGCTACCTCTTCACATTTCCCTATGATTGATCCTTTTTTAATTGTTTTCTGGATATCTGACAGATTTAAAACCCTAACTGGTATTTTGTAGTCAGCATTTGATCTAACTAAGGTTTTTCCTACTATGACTTCTTTATAATTTTTATCTTCTTTGTTGGTTTCCACAACCCACAACCTGGGTGACCCAGAACCTCCTTCCCACTCTTCCCCAAATGATTGTTTCTGATTGGGGTGGGGTTTCTCTCTGAACTAATATTATTCGACGAACACAATTTGAATCTTCACCATTAAATTGTACTCCTTTTTCAGCATCAATAACGAATCTATTTGGTCTCATGAAGTCCATTCCCAGGATGACTTCATCCACAATGTTAGCTCCAACCACTTCATATTGAAAGTGAGTATTCCCGATTTTAATGTCAATCATTTTCTTGCCTTTAATACTTGCACTTTCCCCAGTTGCCGTCTGCATTCGGTATCTCCCTGCTGGTTTTAGTTTGCCTTTTACTACATCTGTGCGGACAATTGTATTTGTTGCTCCCGTATCCAATGTGATGGTACAATTTTTTCCATCAATACTAGCCCTAACAGTAAGGCTGTCACCACCCCTTGTCAATCACGAAACTTGAATGAAGGTTATGGGGCAACCGGTTGTGGGAGCCAGCTTACGCCCCTTTAGGCTGGCTCGTTGTAGTTTAACTGATGAGGTGCTGCTCTATCGTCTTCTCTAGCTTGCTGCACCCTTCTGCTGGACGTCTCTGCATAGGCGATGCTGATCTTGCTCGTTTCCTTCTCACATCTCTGCATTCTCTCGAAATATGACCAAGTTTGCCACACAGCCAGCATCGAATTCTATCACTTCTAAAATTCTCTCGTGGTCTTCTCCTGATCTCCTGGTCTCGTTGTTTATAATTGTCATCACCCAACTCTACCCGGCGTATTTTGATTGATGGTTTTATAATTGCTTGCGCGGTTCATTTGTCAAGCCATAAGCAATAGTTTCAGCGAATGTTGGTTTTGGTGACAACATTACAGCTTTGCTTGTCTCAGGATCACGAATACCACCAGTAAAAGCCACGATCTTCATCTTTTCCATAAAATATGGTGGAGTATTTAAGTGTGCCAAATGAACATGGCGTTCCACTGCCGAGGAATAGTCCTGAAGAGATTCTCCATTTCGTTGTAAGCGACCTTTTAACTCGATTCTGTATAACTCCTTTTTATGGTCGCTGCCATATTTACGTTCCAATGCATTCATCACTTCAGCATAGCTTTTTCGGTCGTTTTTCGGGACCACCTGCAGTGTTTCAGCTGCTTCACCCTTAAGCGCTACTATTAATGCAACAAGACGGTTTTCGGCGATCCAAACATTTTGATCAGCTGCGGTCTCGAACTGGAACTTGAAGATGCCAAAAGATGTGGTACTGTCATACGATGGTGGTTTCAATTTAATATTTGCTATCTGTTGTACCACATGTGAAGTCACTTTAGCCGTTTCAACATCTTGCAACCTCTTCTCAAAATCGTCAACTTAAGTTACAACTTTATTCAAGTCACGCTCAAATTCCTGACTTTCGCTTTGAATTTTCTCGACTTTTCCATCGAATGCCGTTGACATTTGTAGAAGTTTCTCATCAAAATGTTGATGTATTCCAGTTTTCAACTCATTTATTTGCTGGTTCGTCTCATCTTTATTTGCAGCAAGTGTTGCAGTAATCTCTTCTTTATTAACAGACATGTTATTGTTGACTGTTTCCAGCTGTTGATTGATGTTCTTCCTTACTTGCAGCCAGTTGTTGATTCATATTGGAATTAATTTCTTGTTCTGTCTGGCTTATATTCAAATTGATTTGTTGCATCATTGCCATTAACTGCGATAACTGCCGTAATCGAAATTTACGGATGACAATGAAGTTGTTGTTTCCGCAACAAAACTTTTCTCTTCATCAGCTGCAGTTGAATCAGTATTTGTTGTAACTACCCCAAACTGGTAACTTTCCACGTCTATTCCATTGGCTTCCTCCATACTTTCTCGAAGCCGTAGCATTCACTTTTGTTGCCCCTCGTTGACAATCCACGTTGTTCTAGTTCCTTTTTTAGCTTAGGAACTTTTAATTAACTTAAGAAAACCATTATTAACAGCTAACTAATCCGCCGATGTCACCAATGTTACGTTTTTCCAACCTTACTTCTAATTGGCCTAGCTCACAATTCGATAAACGCAATTCCCAAATCTCTTCAGAGTTCGATCACTGATTAGTAAGCACAAACACCAGGTTTTATTAAGTATTCAACACCTTAATTGTTCCACAACAACAGGAAAACAATACAGCAAACAATATTCCTGACTAGAATATTCTTTCAACAGCTTCAGAACTCCAACGGTTTATTCCAGTTCACAACGTTCACAATAATACACAAAATATTTCTACTCAATAACACTTATAACTTTATTTACATAAACTAATTTTAAATATCACTTTTATAATTTTAACTTCACCGTCACACGTTTAAAATAAAACTAATTGCTAATCTACAAGAGGCAATCGTTTATATACCATTCTGCTTAATTTCTAGATAATTCGAGGTCACTTTTTAGAAACCTTGAGAAAAAAGTAGAATATTCGATTACTTTACGATATGCTGATTTGATTTATAAAATAATTCAATTTTATTTATTGTTGACCCAAATTCCACGAAATACAACAACAACACTATTCATTTCATTAATTGGTTGTCGTGTTTTGTTGTGATTTGATTTTTCTGGAAGTCACTGTAATCGTCTGGGTTTTTCTGTAATCGTAACAGTATTTTAAGTGCTTTATCAAAGTCAGTCCTTTATCAAAGTGTATGCTTCACATGAAAAAGTTCAGTTTCACATAAAAATTCATTAAACACAGATGCAGCACTATTTACACAGTTTGAATTTAATCTATAAGAATTTAATTCACGGTTAATTGCTTCATCATATGCTTTATCAAAGTCATAATAAAATATAGAGTCAATTAATTGTAACTTCTTTCCTCAGTAAAAAAATAAGCTAATGCAAGTATTTGATGGTGAACACTGATTTTTGATGTCAATTTTAGTGAAGCTATAACTAGACCAAAATTATATGTAGCATTTGTAAATATAACATCTAGAAGGTTTCCACATTATTCTTAAAATTATTAATTTGGCACAAACCTAAAGAAAAACTTTCAATTAGAAAATCATAATAAGTGACATCAATATTAACGAGGTCATATATATTTTCCTGTAAATCATTGGAAACCCAATGAATATTCGGGATATTGGCATCCCGCATCACCATAAATAAAAATGTCAACATCTATTGTCATGTTTAAGTTAAGGTTTGCTATTTAATTAACTAGATTATTATAACTATTTATGTTAGACTTAGGCGATGTATAGAAAGCATTTACAAATAATAATTTACCATTAGTTAGTTTTCATGCAACAATGTCAAATGAGGTGTCATCTGAACGACATATTATATCTGAAGTCTGAACCACTGAACTAGAGATGTAATCTTTTACTGCAATAAATACACCACCTCCACCCAAGTTGATCTGTATTAGTATTAGAAAGCATAAAAAGCACAAAAATGTACTACGCCAGGATTTGAACTTTCGACCTATGTTCCTCAGTCGACCTTGCTCTCCATATTGCAAATTGAAACGTTACGACTGTATAAAGGGAAAGACTCCCGGCTATTATATTGTAGATTTGTTCAAATAAGTTTGTTTTTTAATGCTTTTTTCCTATTTACGTATTTTTTTAAATCAAATATTAATTTGTGAATTTGTAATTGATCGGCGATATGGCTCCAATGAAGGAGATAAGCCAATGAAATAAAACAAAAATCAATATACATATTCAGAATATTACGAAACATTTTTTATTTTTGTAAAAGAAAATCAAGTTTCGTTTTATGTAATTTGAAACTACGTTGTACAAACTATTCGAAAATGGAGAAATGTTGTGAATAAACGACCCTACAATAATAATTTAAGAAATTACAATACATTAATCGAACCCCACAGAATTCAAAGTTATTCGAATAAATAGATCTTTTGTAAAAATGAGATTCATGTCTTTTATGAACTAAATAAACCATGTGTAAATAGCCCATTATGCCAAACTTCTTTTTCAAACATTGTAATTTCTTCAAGTCCTTCCGTTTTGTTGGTGACGATTACTTAGACACCAATTGGGTTATTGGGTAGCCCCGGACCACATTTTGATATCCGAAATAATAACAAATAATAACAATAATAACAGTAATAATAACAATAAATAAAAATTAATTATTTTGTTTCAAAATTATATATTTTTTTAGAAATATTTTTCCAATTATATTTCAAATAATAAGAATATATTATCTTATATTACAAACTTATCATTCTTGATGATCATCATTTATATATAGTTGTAAGAATTATTTTAATAATCATAATTAATTAATCAATTTATCAATATAATTTTACATGTTTTGTTTCTTTTTGTTAACTTAAAAATTATGATTTTTTTCTTTTATTTAATTAACCATGATATTAATTATTAAGTTATAAATAAAAAACTATAATTGGATTCCTTTTATTTCAATTTAATATTAACATAACCTTCATTGCAATTGTTTCATTTTTCACATTAGCAATATTTTACTTTTTATCCTTTTTGTTTTGTTAAACTAAATTACTAAAATATATATACTTATTAAAGAGTTTTAATTAAAAAAGATAGTGTAACATTAAAATTTTTTAACAAATGTTCATTAAAATTTAAAACAATAAAAAATAAAATATCTACATATGTTTTTGCATTTAGTAAATAAAAATAAAATTATTAATTTTTGTATAATTAATTGATTTAATAATTTAGTTTTAAAAATAGCTTATTTGTAAAACAAAATCATTATAATATTTTACATATATTTTTATTATAATAATAAAATAATTACAAATATAAGACTACTGTTAAACACAGCCCACCATTTACGTCAACATAACAAAATGTGACTACTTTTCCATCTTGAAAATATATATAACAGACGATTTTTCGTTAAATGTACATCCATTTAGTAAAATGAGATTAATTTATTTATATGTTATTAAAAACCAAACTATTCTCATTTAATTACATTTTTACCATAAAAAGAAAAATCAAATAAAAAAATTAGTTTTAAATATTAAATTAAAATTGAAATTTGAAAAACAAAAAATAGTTAAAAATAAATAAAATTACATTACGTTATATTATTAAAAAAATTAATATTTGGTGAAATTAAAATTTTTTGTATTTGTTTTTCTTTGTATATATACATATTTAAAAATTAGTATATATGTACATAAGAATTAGTCAATTTTATGATTAATTGATTTAATTTATAAATAAGTTTTATAATAACAGTTTTTAAGAATGAAAATAATAATATATTTCCATTTTTTTAATAAATTCAATTTTAACCACTTATGTTTTATTTTAATTAATTTTTATATAATCTTTTTGACCATTTAAAAAAAATGAAAATAGAAAACGTAGAGTAATTTTGATTTTTTTTTTAAATTAATTTAAATTTAGTCTTAAGTTTTTATACATTTTTCAACAAATTCGTTTATTAATCTAAAAGGTCGATTGAATGGTGTGGTGTGTAGGGATAGTAAGGACGTATACAAATATCCAGAGTTACAAAAAAATCTTCCCATCTACTCTTACTCTTAATACTAAAAGAATTTTGATTTTCCTTTTTTCATATCTTCATTCTTTTACGATTGAATAGTGAGTTACAAAAAATATTTTGTACAAGACTACTCTTTAATTAAATTGTGAATAAATATACTTCATTGTTTAAAGACTTACTCGTCACAAAAAAAAATTACTTACTCTCACTCAATCATAAAATTTAAATTTTCCAAAAGTAATCGATTTTTTTTGCTGTTAAAAATGTAACATTTATATCATTCTTCTATATCGGACGTCTTCTATATATACCATTTATTTATAATTTACATTCTCAAATCTAAATAAAATAAACACAGAGAAGAGTAAGAATAGGTAAAACAGTTTAAAAAAAAAGGCTCCCGGTATTGAGATCAAATTTATTATACCAAGATCAATCATAAGCGAAAGAATAAACAAAAGGAGTAAAAGAGGAATAAGTTTCATGAATTTTCATTAACTCACTCCTTATGGAATGAATATATAAATTTAAAGAGCGAGTTTTGTATCACTGCAAATATCATATGTGAACATAGATCAAGAATGTACATCACAATCACATGTATACTAGGGTGGCCCTTAAAAAAAATTTTATTTTACATTAATTTAATTTTACAAAAGTACATTTTATTTTAATTTTACAAAAAGTACGGCACCATCCCATTTCGTGTCAATACCCATAAAAATATTATTTGCAAAATTTGAAATCAATCGTTCAATTCTAAGGCGGCCTCTTAAATTGCTATTAAACTCTAAAACTTCGGCTTAAAACGGCTATTGAAATGGGAGGGTGTTGTACAAAAAATTTAAATTTTTTTTAGGCTCAGAACAAAACCTCTCAACTTTAAGTGGCCGGGGCACGGCTAAGAATTGAACAATTGATTTCAAATTTTGCAAATAATATTTTTATGGGTATTGATACGAAATGGGAGGGTGTCATATAAAAAATTAAAATTTTTTTTTTAAGCCCAGAACAAAACCTCTCAACTTTAGGTTTCCGGGGCCACGCCTTAGAATTGAACGATTGTTTTCAAATTTTACAAATAATATTTTTCAGGGTATTGACACGAAATGGGAGGGGGGGGGGGTGCCGCAAACTGTACAGTAAAAGAAAATTCTAGAGAAACCTAAGGGCCACCCTAAATTGTATACATATACACATATATATATACATGTACACATATATATACATGTACACATATTAGACTGGTTAAATTAAATTTTCTCCAAAAGTTTTTTTTTGGTGAAACAAACACGGGGGCTTTTTTTTTTGGAATAAAAAGAGCACGTGCCGCAAAATTATCAAAGGTAATATTTAGATAAAATCGTAATTATTACATGAAATATGCAGATTTAAAAAAGAATATCCCTTAAACATTTTTGACGGAAATTTAATTCTCTACCAAAAAGGTTGAAGTTATTTTTGCCTAAAAGGTATATTTCTGATGATATTTTGAAAAAAAAAACTCGAAATTCTTCGTTACTCGTAAAAACAAATTAGTGCTTTTTCATCATCCTTATTATTTATGTTTCTTATGAGTTACGAAGATTTACAAGTTTTTTGGAAATAATATTTTAGAAAATTAAATTTCCTACAAAAATGTTTATATGATTTTTATTTTAAATCTGCATATTTCATGAAATATTAAAAAAAAATCTACGATTTTATTAAAAAATCAACTTCGATGATTAAATTTTTAATTTTTTGCATTTTTTTTATTATTTTAATTGAATGCATAATATTTTAAGAATATTGTGTCAAAATTTCAAGTCGATTGGAGCAAAATTGACGAAGTTACGAGTATTTTTAAATTTGCTCATGAACGTTTTATACCAGATTTTTTATTGTTCAAAACTTTAAAGGGTTTTCCCCACAACTCACGTTTTCAAAGTCGGTGCCCCTCATAACTTCAAAACTACTGCACCGATCCTTTTAAAATTTTGAACACTATTTCTGTACATAATTTACGAGGTAACACTGGAGGGTTTGTGCAAATTTTGTTAATAATTTTTATTTTACAATAACAAATTAGCCGATTTTTTTCGTAAAAAATCGCGTTTTTCCCTTCAAAGTTTTCCAAAAAAGTGAAAAATTAAAATTTCGAAAAACCCTCCTAGCGTTACCTGGAAAAAACTATTATCTAACGAATGAACTTTGATTTTTTGATTTCGGATGATCCAGCACCAAGTTATGAGGGGCACCGCAAATCTACTTTTTTCCAAGACACGTCCGAATAATTGCTGCCATTGCCGTGTTTTTTAATATTTCTTCCTTAAAAATTTAATACAATATTCTTCAAATGTCATACTTTAATGTACTATTGGTTTTAAGAGATAAAGAGATTTTGACTGTGTCGTCACAAAAAATTCACAAAAACATGCCTTTTTTCGTACGAATTTACCTTACCCCCCTTTAAGTAATAGAGGGCGAAAAAGTTATGTATTACGCAAACTTAAGGAAACGTAAAATAGTTCATCATGTATAGGAAGTATAAAATTTACATTATGATGCAATGACGTAAAGCTAAGATTTTTGGACGTATGTGGATTTTGCGAATCGAGGCGCCAGCCGAAATTTGCGCCTACATGAAGTCCAAAATGGCTTACGTCCGTGCATTATATTCTATTTTTTATTCGCCGCAAGCAAAATATTTTAAAAAATTGTTTAATCTAATCAAAGTTAAAATTTTTATAAATTTTAAAATAAAAATATGTTGAACAAGTAACATTTGACCAAAATATTTGTTATTTTTTTCCAAACAAATCGTATAACTACGGCAATACAAAATAACAAATATTTTGATTGGATTATGAAATTTTAAATTCAAAGGTCGCTGTGACAAAAATTTCAATATTTTATAGAATTTAAACAAACACAAATTTTTTACTTTTTTGGACGTAACTATGATAACAAATGTATAGTTAAAAAGTGACACTTTTAGGTCGCAAATAAAAGTAATAAAGTAACACTTTAATATGTAGGCGAATAAAAAAGTAATTAAAACTATAGTGGTTTAAATTATAATCAGTTGGAGATGAAACAACTATAACATTTTTTGCCATTTTAAATACTAAGGCTGTTTTCTAGGTATTAACCTATTTAATTCTTGAGGGTGGTTTACAAAAAATTCAAGGAAAATTGTTGCAAATCTTCTAAGTGATTTTTAGATTCTATTAAAAATGAGAATTTTTATTATATCTCTACGTTTCAAGAACTCCTGAATCTGTTTAGGCTATTTTTATCTGGCAGTCTGTATGTGTGTGTGTATCGTTGTATGTGAATCAAAGTTTGTCGAACGCTTTCTCAATAACGGATAACCCAATTTCAAAGAAAATAGTTACAATCAAAGAACCCTGGAATAACTAAGAGCCTATCCCTTTTCTAACGAAACGGATTAATTTGGTTTTAAGTGTTTTCCAAAAAACTTAAAATCATCTCTTGCAAATATCATGAGAATAAATAATCAATTTTTGTAAAGTTTATAGTAATTTTGCAACTTTCGATTTGTCACTTCCGGTTAAATTGTTTTTTTCATTATTTTCAGGATATCACAACAAGAGCCTAGAGTTATAAAGTATTTTTGACGAATTTTTTGTAAACGTTTCAGTTAACATGAGAAAGAACAAATTAGCTTTTATCTATCAAACAAACACTGATTTTTTAATTTTAATACAGATTATGGCAAGGACGTAAAATTCGAGCCGTAAGCTGAGATTTGCACCCACATTAAGTTCAAAATAGCTTACTGTGCGTCATATACTATTTTTATTCGCCGCAAGCAAATTGTTTTAAAAAAATTGTCTAATCTAAATCAAAATTAAAAATTTGCATAAATTTTGAAATAAATATATGTTGAATAAGTAACAGTTGACCAAAATATTTGTTTATTTATTTGTTAATATAACTAAGACAATAAAAAATAACAAATATTTTGATTGGGTTATGAAATTTTGAATTGAAAGTTAAAAATTTATTTTTTATATAACATAAACAAATTTAAATGTTTTTTACTTTTTTGGACATAACTATGACAACAAAACATTAAACCTATGTTTTGTTGTCATAGTTACGTCCAAAAAAGTAAAAAACATTTAAATTTGTTTATGTTATATAAAAAATAAATTTTTAACTTTCAATTCAAAATTTCATAACCATTTCAAAATTTCATAAAAGAGACACTTTACAACCGCAATTTATAGTACTAAAGAATCCATTTAATATGTAGGCGAATAAAAAACTTTTTTGTAGTGATACTTTATTACTGTGATTTGCGGCCTTAAAGTGACACTTTTTAACCATATATTTTGTTTTCATAGTTACGTCCAAAAAAGTAAAAAACATTTAAATTTGTTCAAATTCTATAATAAATAGAAATGTTTATCAAAGCAACCTTTCGATTCCAAATTTCCTAATCCAATTAAAATATTTATTATTCTTTGTTGTCATAGTTATACAATTATTTTGAAAAAAATAACAAATATTTTGTCAAAGGTTACTTGTTCAACATATTTGTATTTCAAAATTTATGCAAATTTATAATTTTGATTTAGAATAAACATTTTTTTTAAATATTTTGCTTGCGGCGAATAATAAATAGTATATGACGCACTGACGTAAGCTATTTTGGACTTAATGTGGGTGCAAATCTCGGCTAGCGCCTCGATTTGCAAACTCCACATACGTCCAAAATCTTGTGCTTTACGTCCTTGCATCATAATGTACTATTATTATAATTTTTTTGCATTTTTTTTTATTTTTATTTTTATTTTTGTGTATGTTCGATAAAACATATTTCTGGACAATGCAATTAAATCATATTGTATAGCTTTACAAACTCAAAATAAGCCTTAAAGTAAGTTTGGTATGTCAGTATACCTTTTCGACATTTTCGGGCAGTTCTTGGCGTACCACCTAAGGTCACACCCCCATCCCGATTGTTTACTATTGGATTAGCTCAAATTTAAGCAATTAACAAAACTTAAAAATATATGTTTTTCCTATTTATCCCTCCATCACTAAAATCAATCGATCACTTTAATTTTTAATTATATTTGCTAATAGCATCCAAGTTTGATTTAATTAATTTATTTAATCTTAATAATTTTAATAAATTTAGTTAAATTTTAAAAAATAAATTTAAAAAAAATTTATGTATATAAAAATTTTTTCAATAACTTTCATTTTATTTTATCTTATTTAAATTACAAAATGTCTCTAAATTTAAATTTTGTTAATTTTTTCAGAATAATTTTTACTAGAAATTTTCCTAATGTTAATTTATATCCAATTAGTAATAATAATAAAGTTTCGTTTAATAATATTTAGTATAATAAATAAAAATTTAAAAAATAAATCGAGGCAACGGTCATAAAATATTGTATAAAAAAATTATTTTTCTGCTCGAATTTTTAATTTTTCATTAATGTATTACATTTATTTATGCGATTGTTGTTTGATATTTGATTAGAGTCTTAATTATTTTCATTATTATTTTTAATTAAAAAAAGAGAACTTTTTCGATGAGTCAAGCAAAGAAAAAAATTTTACCGCACAACGAAACAAAACGCTTCATCACTTGCATACCAGACACCTGAAGTAATATATGTTTGTACAACACGTGCGTGTACTTCTATGGCCGCTAGACACAGTTACAATGGCTTCTCAGTACAATAGTTTATAAAACAAGCTTTATTATACTTTCCATTACTATTAAATTATGTCTTTAGATGGCAGGAGAATCTAAGATTCAAATTACTAATTCAATTTCAATTTAATAAGGGTACAAAATAAAGTCTGTCGCTTGTTAAAAAATATTATATAAGGATATAAAATAAGGATACTACACAAACTAACAAAATTTTTTTGTACACGGAGATTGCATTGCGTGGGCGTAAAATTGTCACTATTACGCGCATAAAATTAAACAAAGTCATTTTGTATAAGGAAATATGCACGGACACCCTTGGAAGATGTACGAACAATTTATTTGTCCTCACAAAACCAAAATTAAAATGATTAATTGAAATAAAATTAACACGTGATTTACCAGGTTCAAGGTCAAGTATATTAGCTGTCTTATATTTAATGAATTTCATTTTCTTCGAAAGATTGTGAACTGAAAATGAAGTGTCCGAAAATGCACTAATTTGTTCAGGAAACTCGCACAACTTTATATGCATGATGAAAATTTTGTGGCGCAGCAAAAGTATTCCCAAAATTGAATACGAATGAATATCAACAAACACAAAGATTTATCTAATGCAGATTGGCTAATTGTTGTATTGTTGGCTGTTTTTAGTTTAATTTCATCGGCTGTGGTTATATGTTTAATTATTTTATTTAATCCGAATGGCTGTTATTTAACTAGTTTTAGTTATATCAAAATAAAAAAAGTATGTTATCATTATTGCTAAATTAAATTTAAATAGTTTTTAGTTGTTTTTTTTTTTGTTTTAAATATATGTATGTACTTTTAAATAAATAGTCGGTGTTTTTGTTTATATTTTTATTATTTATTTTGAATATATGTATATATAATTTTTATTTTTATATAAATATCTCTATTTTTTTGTTACTGGATCTGCAAAAATTCATTTTTAACTTGAATGAAAAATATATATTATGTTTTTTTTAAATATTTAATTATTTGTTGGTTTTTTATTTTTTACACCTTAGTTTATTAATATATTGTTTTGTAGATTTTTTAAGTACTTGTATTTTGTAATAATTTCATAATTTGTATTTTTATAATATTGTGGGTTTAGATAATTGTAATAATTTTTATTATTTAAATATAGGTTTAAAGCCTGTAATGCACTTCATTTATGTACTATTTGTATTTTATTTTGTTTTTGTTGTTTGGAGAAAAAATTTGTGAGCTTTATCATATATTTTTATTTATTTTTGAAAATATGTTTTACGTATTTCTTTGTTTGTGAGTTGACAAAAATAAAAATTTGTTTATCTTAAATTTAAATTTAAAAGACCACATGGAAATATATTTTAATTATTCAAAAATAATTAATTGGGAAACCGTTTTTATTGTTTTCGTTTTTGTTATTAATTTGAGAAATTGAATTAATTTGAAAATTGAGAAAAATACAAAATAATAATATTTATATTTAATTAATTTGATTTCGTTTTCGTTCTATGTTTTTGTTTTCGTATCAACTGTACAGTTATAAAATATAATTTGGTTTTTACAGTAATAAAAATAGAAATATTATACATAAATATTGTATGCTGTTGTTAATATCATATTTTATTGGTTACAGAAACATTAACAATATTTTAATTTTTAAGTGAAACAGTTTTTAAATTATAATAACTTTTATGTTTTTTCATGAATTTAATTTAAATTTTAAAGGAACAAAACAGATTTTATTAAACTGGTGTATAAAATTTTTTGTATTTAATGTCAAACAGTAAGTCGTCAGTTGTCGATTCAGGGGTGCGTTTCGAAATTAACCACGGTTAACCATAAGGTAATAATGTCACTAATGTCATAGTCAAAATAGTGACGTCGAATATTAAATTCAAATTACCATAGTAAAGCTGTCAAAGTTAAATTGTAAAAGACCGCTAAAAATTCAAAATTAATAAAAACTAATATTCTAATTACGATAAATAAAACTAAAAATGTAGTATATGTTTTTTATTTCTATAATTTATTTTTCAGTCTTCAGTATCAAATAAAAATAATAAAAATAACACATTTCACTAAAAATTATTAAATACTTAGTAAATAATAATTAAATGTATGATATATTCACAAAACAATATAATTTCTAACTTTTTTTTCCACAACAATTAAAATTTTCTTTTATTATAAAAAATTATATTGTGTTTTATAAATCGGTTGACATGTCGTTTTAAATATTTATATGTTTTGACATTAGAACCTCAACAAACTCTACTCTAGACTTGAGTAACAAAGTTAAAGTAGTGACGTCACAATTTACTATGACAACTAATTTTTATAGTTTTGGAACGATAGTACATCTGTCATCCAGTAAATTTTTTATTTTGCGGTTAATTATGGAACGATATTTGGTAGAGTAAAGTTAACCGCGGTTCACCATAGTTAATTTCGAAACGCACCCCAGATTACTCAGCTCAGAGTAACTCAGTTAGATAAAACTTTCTTTATGTTTCAATTTAATTGAAGTAAACATTTTCTGGACGCTTTTCTTGGTGCTTGATTGATAAGCACTCGTCTAAAAGTTTAATGCAGATTGTGCATGCTAGACAAAACCATTTTCATTGATACATCTAA
Source organism: Diogma glabrata (assembly GCA_963693315.1). NCBI lineage: Eukaryota > Metazoa > Arthropoda > Insecta > Diptera > Cylindrotomidae > Diogma > Diogma glabrata. Next base: position 172,360,875 of record OY856186.1, read on the forward strand.
TTAATACCATGATTTAGTTTAGCTGAATTTACAAATAACAACTCCTAAGTTGATTGTGGAATTAATGAAATCTATCCAATTAAAGTTGAATATAATTGATCAGAAGGCTAATTATACCAAAAGTGACAAGCTGAGAATGTTTGAAAATTTATCTTTTTCTTTTCCCACGATTGGTCAAAATGATATTTAAGTGGTTTTTTGTAAAATTTTATAAATTAGCTTTAAAACGTCATTAAAATAATAACACAACTTTTAAACGATGATACAGATGCAGCATTATCACTAATAGAGGGGTGTATGTTTTGAATAGCTTAAATGTTCACCTCATGAGGGCAAAAAACTGAAATTTGCGAAAATTCGTTGCACTTTAAATACTTTTAGAATATTATTGGTTTTAATTATGGTATTGTATTGTGTTATTAAGAGACTAGTAACTAGTAGATACGAACAAAAGTTTTTCCTTTTTTAATAAAAAATGGTAATAATGGAAGGTTGAGAATGGTAGAAAGATGTATATGTAGATACTTTTTTATATTTATATAGATTTTTAGAGGCCTAAGTTTTGCTATGCAAGTCTATCCATTTCCATCACAAGAGTTTAAAAATTTCGAAAATGAAAACTATGCTTATGTACCAAGCTTAATCAGCATCGATTATCAAGTATTGAAGTTATTGAAGAGTTAAAAAAACAGGTGCTCTGGAAGTCACATCATTGTCTAATGTCTAATATAATCAGTTCCTTTCCAAAAATATATACATCTCTTCGAGTTTCATTAATAGGGTTGATCCACCGACGAAGTCTGCATGTTTCCAACAAACTTAAAAAACAGAGTAATCAAAGTCATTAGTTTGACGGAGGATCCTCAATCACATGTAACCCAAAATCTATAATAATTGAACCTATAATGATTGAAGTCTTTTACCAACGCTTAATTCTAAAACAAAAATTTTACCGAAAATTATAAACCGGCAGTGGGTATGCTTATATTCCTTGTTTGAACAAAATTGAATGTCAGGCTTAGAAGCTTTTGAATTTAAAACTCAACAGTTGTTCGACAGACCCCCACTTCCACCCCCACTTTATCTAATTTGGAAAAGAATTCTAATCTAACATTTTTAATTGAAGCCAGATCATATACCAAAGTTTCATCAAGAGCTCAGGCGTTTGCGTCAACCACCATTCCACATTTTGTATGTTTTTTTTATTCAAATATGATATTGTTGCTCTGACGTAACGCGAGTAGTTTGCTAACATTGGATAAATTTTCATGACAACAGTTAGTTTTCATGACAATATTGGACTGTTTAGTATTTCTTTGCGCACTAGTGTGTAATAAAAACATTACGTTACTGCTTTCTAGGTGATTTTTTCATAATAAATAAACCATGTTTATCATTACAAATATGTACACAATTTCGTTGAATTTGTAAAATAATAATTAATCAATACCGATAAATTGCAAAAAGCACTGTATGGGGCTAATAACGCAAATCAATAATAATCAATATAATTAAGGCTTCAAAATGAAACGAATCCAGAAAATGGATTTAATTGAGGACAGCTTATGGAGGATCAACGGCGATCAAAGTAAATAAACAATAATGAAACAAGTGACAAACATGAGTTTATTATATTAAGGTAATCTCCACCAATAACACGATGCATTGCTAAAGAAATTTTAGTTATTTTTGTTTGTTATTCTTATTATGGATTGTGGAGCTGGAGCGTCGCGGGCGTCGTTACTCGTTACTACACAACACTTTTTATGAAAAAAAAAAATTAAGTTTTCTAAAAGTATTTTTTTATAATTTTTTAACTTTTATTGTAAAATCTGATAAAATTTATGTGTATTTCTGAAAATGTTTAGCTCCATCGCCAGCAAATTTTTGTTTGCGTTCGGTCGTATTATTTTTTAACGGTCGGTATATTTATTCTTTCAAATTATTTTATTTTTGAAAATACAATGAGCCGAAATAATTCTCCCACTCCAAGTGAAAATCTTAAATCCGTATTTACCTTGACGCACAGGGAGTTGAATAAAATAATCCAGAAAATCATTTGTAAATATGTCGAATCAACAAGACAGTCATCATTTACATTTACTGTAAATTTGCTGTAAACCATATCACGTTCACATGTTTCTTTAGTCGATATTCAATCAACATCTTCTTCAACGAATAGTCAAATTCATCAAAGTGCTTCATTCATTAATTAATAGCTGGACAAAAGATTCGCGAGCTTTGAAACGCAAATACTGCAGAAAATAAATGCTATTTCATTATCTGGCGAAAATAGAACGCGTTCTAAATCTTATTTTAGTCCAAGTACATCTAGATCTAAATCTAGAAATGGAAATGAATCTCCTAGCGAGCAATGCTTCTATCATAGCCTTTTCGGCGATATTGCAATTTATAAATTGAGTATTGCTCAAAAAGAAAATTTGTAATTGATACAGGCGCTCCTCTTACCCGTTAAACAATTTTGAACAACAAAATTGTGCATAATACATGTCATGCACTTGATGTGCACCATACCATGCACATGTTGTAAAACGCCTTAGCACATATATGAACACAAACGTTAGCCGTATGTTTCACGAATATTAAAAAACGAAGTGGAACGAAATTTAATTTAATGAAAAAAATAATAAAGATTAAAAAAAATGGAAAGTGAAAGAGTAGTTTAACATTTTCTAAAATGACTGGTTCCATTTAACTTTTTATGAGATAATATGACTTTCATAATAATAAATTGATGAATTTTTTTTTTCATTAAAATTCTGGGCAAAAGAAATTTTTTTGTGAAGGTAATGAAAACATGCCCAAATAACAAACGAGCACTTTGGATAATTAATTTTAGTGATTCAAACAAATTGGTATAGTTTTTTAATATTTTTTGTTTGTCCTTTTTTATGTCGGGTTACTAATATTTAAATTTGTTTTTTTTATAATATTAAGAAAAATGTGGAAAATTAATATTATTTTTTATATGTAAACCAAATATTTAAATATTTTGATTTCTGTTAAATTAAAACGAATCGGCTTGCCCAACTTAATTTAAAATATACACTAGAATATTTAAAACAAAAATAAAAATATGCACGAAATGTGCATAGACTCGTGCACCATGCACAGAATGTTTGTCGGGTTAGTAATTGCTAATATTAAGTTAGAATTTTCAATTTTAAAACTATTTGCGGCAAACGGGACTCTCATTTCTGCCTATAGCACCAAAATTCTTAATTTAAACATAGGTCTTCGTAGAAATTTTGCATGGGAATTTATAGTTGCAGCCGTTTTGGTCTGTTTGTTGATGTACAAAGACAGAGGCTAATAGATTACCAACATTTAGCCTTTTTAATAGTGATGAACCATAGTTTTTCTTGATTGATAAAACAACTTTATCAGCTAATATTTAAAAAATTCTTACTAAGTTTCCAGAGGCTACCAATCAGAACCTCGCGCCTGGTATTACGGAACATAACGTAAACCACAGGTTGGAAAGAGACGTTGTACCAATATCTTGTAAGACTTTCCGTTTGGCTCTTGACAAATTACTTAAACCTAAATTTGAAAAGATGTTACAACTGGGAATATGTAGAGTCAATAATAGCTCTTGGTGCAGGTCATTACATTCGTTCAAGAAAAGACAACGGTAAATGGCGTCCGTGTGGTGATTCTCGAGCATTAAACATAATTATGTACTATTCCTGATCGATATTTAATATGGTATATTTCGTAATATGGTATATATTCCACGACCCTGAACGTGTTCAAGTCATTAAAGACTCAGAGAGTCCTGATACAGTTAAACAACTTAAAAGGTTTTTAAGTATGACTAAGTTTTATCGAGGTTTTCTATTGCCGCAGCGACAGATCAAATTTTACTAACTAAGTTCTTAAAAGGGAATAAGAATAATAGTAAAATTCCTTTGCATGGACACCTGCGTTCATATAAACCTTTATTGTAAAGATTATTTGCTTATCCATCCTCTTCAGCTCGACTGGAAAGTGGAAATCATGGTCAACGCATCAGATACAGCAATTGGGACTGCTGTACTGCAGTTTATCGAAGGAACATGGCAACCACTCAGTTACTTCTCTGTTCGTCTTAACCATAAACCATTAATTTTTGCTTTTTAACCAAATTTGGAAAAAGCATCACCTTGTTAATTTCGCCACCTGGATTTCATTGGGCAATTTACCATCGATATCCAGCATATTTCTGATGTCTAAAATGTCGTAGCCGACGCGTAATCTCGCATAGATCAAATACTCAATCGCGGATGTCCAGACCAATGATGAGGAATTTAAAAACACTCTTCAAAGCAACAGAAATTTGAAGTTCTCAACTTTTGCAGTCACTTTCAGTGAAAGTAGACTGATCTATTGTGACACATCAACAGCTTTAGGTCATATATTCCTTTCCAATTTCGCCAACATGTTTTTGATGCATTTCATTGTCTTTCGCATTCTGGTATTAAAGCTTCAACCAATTTATTAACTAAATATATGTTATTTGGCTTTCTATTAATTAAGATGTCAAAATCATCAGCTAGGCATACTAAGTCACTTCTTGAAACATTCAAAACTCCTTCACAGCGATTCTCACAAATCCATCTTTATATCATTGGTCCTCTTCCAAAATCGAAAATATATACCAACGATATTGCGTTACGTTAATAGCGCTTTAAGCGGTGGCCAGATATAACTACTGCAACAGTCCAAGTTGAATTGATAAGAATTTCAATATCGAATTAAAGGTAAATCAACCAAAATTTTTATTGATCGAGTTAAACCATATTTCATGAAAATTTAAACGATGAACAAACAACATATTCCTACTGGATCATCTTCCAATTTTAATAACAATAATCAAACTGATCATTCTGATTCGGTTTTGAATCAACAAATGTTATAACCCAATTCTCATCTGAAACAATCAAATTTTACTGGTCAATTAATCCGATTCAGTTCACTAACATAAATCTAAAATTAAAAAACAGGTTACTTTTAATGATCAGCCCATTGTCATCACAATTCCTAATTTAAAAATTTCAAAATCTGTAAGAGCAATTAAAACGTCGTAAAGGCATTTGAACTCAATTCGAGAGAGTTTTAATGATTTTACGAAATGTTTACTTCCAGTTTAAGATGAAAGTGATTGTTTGGTTTTGTTTTCTCGTGATCATCTAGGTCGTTGGAATTCTGCTCCATGTCGTAATTTTGTGACTATTATTTTATTCATTATTATAATGACTGGGGAGGGAGTATTTGTGCCGTTTCTACTTTTTTGTTCATTTAGCTTTTTTCAAAATTAAGTTGGTAATAGTTTCAATCAGGGTTGTAACGTATAATACGGTAACGTATAAAACACGTATTATACGTACGTATAAAACGTATAAAACGTACAGTATAAAACACACAATTATTTACGTTTTATACCGTATAAAAGTAAAATCCTTAATAAATAAAAATACATTTATATAACATTAACGCGGGCGTTAACTCGTATCGTACTCGTGATATTTAATATTTATAAAGCCTAGATTTCGGGACTAATAGGAACATTTGGTTTAGAAAATATAGCGTCGGCATGATAATTTCTTACCCAGCTATTCCTATTAAATTAAAAATGAATTTACTTAATAAACTTCTCACTAAAATTTTTCGTTTGACGTAAATACATATTATTTTAACTATTACAACTTTTGTATAAAAAGAAGATTTGATCTGCAAGAACCTGTTATTTTCAAACTGTGTCTATTAATTGGAAGTGGTGCGACCTGGATTCACACAACAAAATTTTTTTTAAAAACATCTCTCTAATAATCTCTAATAATTTCCCTAACTGCTATGAAAAAACGACATTTATTCTGAAACAACATTATATTTCCAGCTGTTCTTATTAGATGGGAGGAGCCGAAGTTGGATTGAACCATATTTTATATATTCAGTAACATTTCATGATACAAAATAATTAAGTTCATGAGCCAAATGTTTCTCATCCAAAATGCTTCCCATTAAGTATTAAGTAAATGTTGGAATCAAAATGAAAGAAAATCATATAGTATACGTGTTGAAAAATTCAAAAATAATTTAATTGCTTGAGTTTAAGTGCTCCAAAAAATCTCTAATATATAATTCAAAATTTTCAATATTCAAATCTAGTGAATTAAAAATTATTAACCAGTTTAATGTACAGTAACATAGTCTTTCGTATAAAGTATAAAAATTAAAATATACATTCAAATAACATCTAGAATTTAAATAGTTTTTGTTATAAATTATAAAATATATAAATAATTTATAACTACGTAATTATATTTTTACTAAAATATATATATTTTTACTAAAAATATAATTAATATCTGAAGTAAGAAGTATTTTTAATTTTTTATGAATGAATTTCAAAAACAAAATCATATTATACGTTTTATACGTTATATACGTTTTATACGTTTTATACGTTACGTATTATACGTGTAACGTATAAAACATTTTATACGTGTATATTAACAACCCTGGTTTCAATTGATTAAAAAAGGAAACATTTTTTTAATTTTAAATTTAAGTAGTCGAAGAAAAATGGTTTTGAATTCTAAATAAGTGTTACATAGATTTTCCAACTGTTCTAAGAATCATAGTTCTTGTGATTAATTATCGTTATAAATGGTTTTGATAATTACATAAGATGAGGTGATAATAAAAATTGAACTCAAATAAATTGATTTTTTAAAAAACCAGTTCTAAGTATAATTTATTCAAGAGATCAATGTATAAAAGGAGAGGATTTATTAACAAAAAAGTCATATTTTGTTGGAGAAGTAGTAAGTAGTAAATACTAATAAAAATTTAAATTTGGTGCAATTCGTCTTTTCGAAGATTTGTTGGATTTCGATTATATTTGTTGGAATTAGTTGAATTTGATTTTAATATTAATGAGGATACGAAGTAAATAATAAAACGCGAACAAATACTAGAGCTATAACATCACAATTACCAATTTTTATTCGTAAATAAATACTTTTTAATAAATGTGTAAATAACTAAATAACTTTCAAGTTATCGTCTTCCATTATAATAAACCAATATTTATAATACATTAATTAATTATTTATTTATATTAATTGGAAAAATTCGTCAAATTAATTCCTGGAATAGAAATTATATCAAATTTAGTATACGTTCATACAATGTTGTTACACGCATTACAATATAAGATACACATTACACACATGGAATGCATATTATATTATATAGCTGTCGAGGAAAAAAATGATTTGATCGAGCCAATGAAGAAGCGCGAATCAACGAACAACCTGCCATATTCAACAAAAAATATGATAGGCAGACTGGTAATTGTTAAATGTGCCCGTTGCAACGTTTTTGTCAGCAATTGAGAATTGTGTAACGACCAAAAAAATCTATTCATTAGACATTTGCTTTTAAAATCTAAAACAGACAGTCCTACCAATAATCATACATTCATTTTTTATTATTAAATAGTTTGGGATTCGCTTCATAAATAATATTTGACGGATAAAGCCATATTTTAATTTATCATGTTACATCTTTTCTTTATTTCATTTTAGTGTGTAACAAATATATTTTTTGTTGCTAAATAGATACCACAATAGAATAGATTGATTCTGCGTAGGTGTGTTGGTGTTGTTATCATTTTTAAGGTGCTTTATCTTGCATTGTTATAAATGAAATATGTACGCAATATTAATTGGTTAAATTGTGAAGGACCCTATTTCTAGATTTTTAGTAGGAGGCTGTTTTTGTAAATCATTTTTCTCTGTCTGTTTCATTTGTTTTTTTTTTGTACATGGCAGATTTTCATGTATGGGTTAATATTTATTTGTTAGAATGAGAAAACCTAATCACAACAACTGAGACTAATCACAACTTTTAAAAATCAACGCGTTCTGTAAAACCATATTTTTGAAAAACTTTAGATATAGATAACTTTAGAGGAATATTTTTGGCTTAAAAAGTAAAGTTATCTTTGGATCTTGTGTGATAAAATGAATTGTATCTTTGAATATTTAAAGGAATAGATTGTATAATAGATTTTTAAACAAACAAAAAAATTATATTGTGATATAAAGGACAGATAGTGATATTGTAAATTGCATTATAGGGATTATTGTAAAAATCCAATTTTGAGTTTTGAGAGACAAATATTAGTAAATAAGAATGAATGCTTCATATTGAATATACTTAGTAGTAGTTCAAAATAAATGTTGATAATAAAAAGTGCCATAAAATAACATTCAGTTTGTTTGTAAATTTCTGCCATGTTATGTCTCTTTTGTGAAGGCTGTGATTTGGGATAAAGATTGTTTTCAACTATAAAGGGAAGGCAATTTTAAACGGTTTATTTTGATAACTGTAACGACGGACTATTTTAAATTTTTACTCTAAAATAATAGTATTCATATTCAAAGAAATTCGCTAATAATTTATTAATTTATTGTCTTCAATTGTAATGAGCGTAGGGACATTTGTTTGCACTACTGTGCAAAAACATTATTTTTGTGGACGATTTAGTTACGTCACTGGATGTCAATTAATAATACATATTTTACATAAATGATTGTATAATTTGTAAAAAGTAGAATTGTTGACTGTATTAGTGAAAATTGTTTACATGGAGAGGGAAACAGGAAACCTAATATGTGTATATAAGCGATCAAATTGTTTTGATCAAAGATTAGTTATAAATTTAAATCGAATTGATTAGTATGCAAACTTAAATCAAGAAAAATTATTATGTCAATTTGAATCGAAACCGAGGCTAATTTTTATTATATAAAAAAAAATTATTTGTTTTAAATTGTGATATCGAAGATTTTTTATTTATTTATTTGGTGAAGCGAGTTTTAGTGAAAATTGTTTGATAAATCATTTAGTAAATAAAATGAAAAATGAATCTTAAACACAAATTCAACTACAAAAACGTGAAAATATTTATTCAGGTGAAGTAATAACGAAACCGTTCAACACACTTTTTATACCCAATGGCTACGGTGATCGCTTCATTCCACGCCGTTACATGTTAAATGCAAATATTCATAAATTTAATGTTAATCAACAAGCTACTAAAAAAGTTAATTACATTGCTGAGCTTCGAAATAGAAATAATTATTGGCGTGTAGATAAATTCGATCAAACTATGAGGGATATATTTCAAATTGACAGACCTAATTTGGTTTTATCATTTCATGATGCTTTTAATAGAGCTACGTTTAGTAAAATGAATTATAGCCTACAATCAACATTTGTTCCACAGGACTTGTTTTGGGAGAACACAACATTCAAGAAATAAAATAATGTAAGCCTTTTGTATTTTGATTTGTATAATTTTGTTGATTTATTTTTGTACTGCTAAATTATTTTCTCTGCTAGCTAATTAATAGTTTCTTTACATTATTCGGTGATTCATAAATAAGGGATTTGCAAGTGTAGTTTGTCATAAGTTCAATATTTTTCCGGTTTAATATTTTGTTTTGTTTAAAAAAGTCCAATTTTCTCTACATAACGTAAGAATAAGCGGTTGTTCATTAAATGTTACGTCAAGTTTTTTTTATACCTGATTTCAAACCATTATATGCAAACTGTCACCAAGGCCATATGAGAAATAATATAGTAGTATAATTGCTGATTGAATGGATAATGAATGGAGAAGGAAAGGTACTATATAATTTTTTTTTCCTGGTAATCCAATATTGAAGTGCTTCATATCATCAAGGAAATAATATAAGAAAAGAATAACCACGACCGAGCAAATGAACATCATTCAAAAACGTTAATAAGTTAAGATTCTTTTTATTATTTTTTATTCTATTAATATGAAATACAAAATCCTTTTTGCTATAGAGATTTTTCCAGGGCAAGAGGCCGGTTGGTATTGTTATTTTTAAATTTTTTTTTATTTATCCCGGAAAAGAAACCAAAAAAAGGTTTCTTAACAATTGTCAACAGCGTTACGGCCACTTTCTGCAGTGTATGTAAAACTCTGAATTTATTGGGGAACCACCGTCACTAGGATGTATGCATTTTCATCTACAACAGAGTTATGGAGACATAAAAATCGCAAATGGCTGAAAACATTTTTTGTCGAATATCGAAGGAATATTCAAATATAAACATGGATTTCACAACAGAAATGTAAAACGAAGTCGATAATAATTAAATGTCTGTGCCTAGTATTTATGAAATTAATTATGAATCCCATCACCGAAACGATCTGCTGCTGCTGCTTGGTTCGATGTAGAATTGCGTCATAAATATAAATATAATACGAACGATATGCCATTTCAATTTAAAAGATTATAATTGTCAATTGAAATGGATTGATATTTCAAACTCAAATGGGAAAGCATGTTTTGCGTGTATAGTAAGCTCCATCACAACTTCCCTTGAATAAATTAAAAAATTTAGATGTAAGAAATGTAATGTTTGGGCACTCAGAATGTGCATGAAAAGGACAAATTAGTTCGACACAAATGACAAATAGTTTTACACCCCGATTACTGAAGGCAAGTCATGTCACTTTAAATGACTAAAGTCACATCGCATCAATTTTCGTATTGTTGAAGTTGTTTTTTAAGCCTCAAGTCATTTTATACGACAGATGTCACCTTAAATGACATTTTAGTCGCCTCAATTTTTCATGTTACAATAATTTTTCAAACTTAATTTTTTCTTTAATTGTTTTTGTAAAATTGAAGAACGTAAAATGTAAGCATTTTTAGTTTTGGAGTTTTTTCGTTTCAGAATTTTAGTTTTAGTCGTGATCGTTTTTATCGACTTCAATAATAAAAATTGTTAAGCGACATGACATGACTATAGTAATGTCACCTGATGTAACACGACTTCAGTAATCGGGATGTTAAAGATTTGTTATCCTGATCGATCGATTAAAAATAAAAGAGAAAATCCATGTTGCAGGAAGATTTTAACATGGAAGGCGGTACAGGTTTTGCAGTAGCGACAATATCAAATACACATTTTGATAAGTTATTTCCAAAGCAATATTTAATTTAATTTAAATACAAATAAAAGTACGTTTTGGTCAATAAAAGTAACATTAAACTCATCTACGATTTTTCATAAATGTTATATCAATGGGAAAAACACAATAAACCTCTATAGTATCAGTTGTTTGTTCATATATGTCATGGTGATTATATTATTGGTGGAAAATGGAGAAAAAAGAGTGGAGTCTCAACACAATCTTTCGTTTGTTATCATATAAAATTCGCTGTCCTATGTTAAAGTAAACTAGAAGCCTTCAAATTAAACTATCGTTTTTCTCGAATTAAATTAAAACTTAAGATAACTAAAGCTTAATGTCTTTAAATAACGAAATATCCGGCACGAGCGACCAAAAAACAAAATAGTTTAATAAACTGTATTGTTTGTTCATTGCCCAGCTTCTGTACGTGACAAATATCATGCCAATGATATCGATAGAAATCATACTGATATATTTTGACAGATACAAAACATCGATTTTTTTCGTTTGCAAAACTTCATGAAACTTCTCTTTTGCTTTTTTCTATAATTTTATTATAACTATGTATTTAAAAATACGCTATGAATTTTATATATAAATAATATATAAGTTAAGCTTTGAATTTTAAATGTTTGAAGATAAACAAAATTAAATCGCCATTTTTCTTTTTATTTTAAATTTTATCATAAAATATGGAAATTGTCGTGGCATTGATAAAAGTGGTTTTCGCGTGATTTCTCGTATAACTTGATTGCAGATGTTACGCGAATACCCCCAGTTAAACTATTTTGATTTTTTGGGTCCTTCAAGCCGGATATTTCGTGTTTTAAAGATATTTAAACCGTCGCGTAAACGCCATTAGAGTTTGTTATCATATGAATATGAAAAATTATCGTAAAAAAGTTTTAAATAATTGTTGTGGCATTTAAGTTTAATTTGATACAAAATATCAATACAACGATACAGATGAATAAATCAAAAGATTCAAAGTCCGTATTACTACAAATGTTATCCAATTGAAATAATCAGTATTATTTTAAAAATACTTTCACCAAAATGTAATGACATTATGAATACTACTCAAAAATCTAGAGATATATTTTCAATATTAAAAAGAAAAATATATTGAACATTGAAAAGTTTTTATACTTAGATACCCGACTGCCCGGACGGTCTTTGACATCTCTTTCAAAGTGATATCTCGCTAAATAGCTGATTTGGTTGTACTAGATTATCAACACTTAATGCAGATCATTTATCAACTCAAATTGAAGGATGATTGAAACCAACAATTGGTTTTTCGTCTTTATGAAATAAAAATTAAATAAAATAAAAAATTCCAATTGCAAAAGTATATCTACATAAGAAAAATTTTATAAGTGTGATTCTGATTTTTAAGTGTTGTAATTGAATATTAAAATCAGGAAGTTTTTGTTATAAACAAACGTGGATCTGATTTTTCCATCTTCCATTTTTCTCTTGAACGGGTTAATCTTTGTTTATATATGCTTGTTCGCGAGTCTATGGCTGTCATAGTTTGAAAAAAAAGCACAGTGATCTATTGTCTTAATGTACTAAAATAAAGATCTGGTCGAGTTTTATCAAATATTGATGTACTGTCAAGAAGTAGCGTATATATCAATCCAATTGTGGGAGTGTTGATCAACAGCTCAGCATTGATTTAAAAGCATAAGACAACAAAAATATAAATGCAATTTACCAATATTTCGAAAGAAAGAAGTCACTGTATGCATTTTACCGAAACAATTGCGAAGCGAAGCAAATCTCAATAAATATCAGGTAATTATAAACTAAAACTCTTCTTTGATAACAAACATGATGTCTGTGACATTTGAAAAAAAAATGCCCAGTGCTATTTAAAACAATGTACAAAATATATGGATATATACATGTGGGATTCAAAGGGTTTGATTAGTTCATTTTTTTGTATACGGGTAATATGAGGTTAACATTTTAATTTAAGTGAGTCTAAACGAAGAAGTCGAATGGAGAAGACATAAAATTAAAACGCTCTATTTTATTTTATTGTTAATTTGAAATAAATAAAGTTTCAGTTCAAGTTTTAACGTTTTTAAGTGTTTTTTATTCATTATTTCACAAATATTCCCATAAATGGGGCTCAGTCCGGGAGAATAAGGAAAATGTGAGAATGTTTGTGACGTTATGGATGAAAAACACTCGAATTAAAGTGAAATTAAACAAATAAACATTTATGTATACAAACAATTAATGTGTTGTAATTTTAAAATTACATATACATAAAAGGGTTTAAAACAAAGAATAAACAAATTATAATAGTAAAAAAGTTTCCATAAAAAACCAAACATTATAAGTTGAAAAAAGAATGGCGTCAAAAAACATAATTGGCTTGCAACACGAGTGTGACAAAAATTTGTCATGTTATACGTCAGGTTATTGAACATTTTATTCTTCAAGTAAAGTAACAAGTTTTTCGTTTTTAAAAATCAGAAAATTTAAGTCATATTTTGAACGACAACGATAAAAAAGAAATAGTCAAGTCAATTACGAACTACGAGCCAGGAAAATCAAAAGAATCTCCGATACAGTCGAAAATAATTTTGAAAGACGATACGCCAATTCATTCGTTCAAAGAAGACTTGCAATTTCGGAAAAATAAAACGTGGATAATATAATAAGTCAGTGGCTAAAAGAAGGAATTATAGTCCAAGCGATTCGGAATTCAGTAGTCCAATTGTCCTTGTTCGAAAACGTGATAATATAACGAGGCTATGTATCGATTATCGGAAACTAAACAAAGTTACTGTACGCGACAGATATCCACTTCCCGTTATCCAAGATCAATTGCATAAATTGCAGGGTAAAAACATATTCAGTACTATTGATCTATAGAACGGATTCTTCCACGTTCCGGTTGAAGAAAGTAGTAAGAAATTAACATCTTTCGTGACACCAAGTGGTCAATATGAGTTCAACAAGACACCTTTCGGTTTATGTAATTCTCCGTCGATATTTCAACGTTTTGTAAATAATGTTTTTAAAGATGAAATTAATGATGGCATCGTAATTACATATATTGATGATTTAGTTGTTCTTGGAAATGACGTGCAAGACGCATTGGATTTTCTGAAAGAGTGTCTTCAGAGACCGAAGACGAGCAGGATGGTCGAGATGTGGGATTCAAAGGGTTTGTATACGGGCAATATGAGGTTAACGTTTTAATTTAAGTGAGTCTAAACGAAGAAGTCGAATGGAGAAGACATAAAATTAAAACGCTCTATTTTATTTTATTGTTAATTTGAAATAAATAAAGTTTCAGTTCAAGTTTTAAAGTTTTTAAGTGTTTTTTATTCATTATTTCACAAATATTCCCATATACATATGTCGATACTGATCGATATATCGAATAACGATCGAAATTATAAAATATCGACTAATCGGTATTTATCGATATGTTACTTGCATCGATATATCGATAATTATCGATATAAGGGTTTATCGATATTTTCCATAACTTTTTTTTATTTCGCTCAGTTCTAGCCATCATTAACATCACAGCTATATATAAGTACAGGTATTAGAATGAGGTGTTGAGAAAATGCTAATCTCTATATAACCTTAAATCAATGTGAATAAAAAGTCGTCCAGTATAATAAAATGAAGTTTTAAGAAGGTTGTTTAAAAAAAGTAACCCACATGCAAAAAAATTAAAAAGATAATTTTATATAACTTTAGCTAACGTGAGATAAATCGAATTTTTGAACAAGTAATCGATCATGCGAACATCAGATGAATTAAGTGAAATTTTCATGTTCAATGTAACTAAACAATCCCATTTTTGGTTTTATTAAAATATTTTTTTTATTATAAATAATTTGCTTAGAATCTTAAATTTTTAATATTAAATAAATTTGTTTTCCAAATAAATTTCTTCTTTTCTAAACCGTGAGCTATTATTATAACAATAATTTAAATTTTTCATTTTTGTATAAAAATTAACAGCAATAATTTTTATTTAAAAAAATAAAAGTGAAAATAACGTGATTTAAAAATCGTTTACCAAATAGCGTATAAACAAAACACTTTTAAGAAATTAATTAAATAAAATTGAAGTTATTTAACATTATTGTTCACTAATTGAAAATCACTATAACTTGACAACTTGATGAACACAATAACTGTTTTTTTTAAATAATTGTCTTATCTATAAATTCATTATAAAAACATAAAAATTATTTTAATTTTCCTTGTTTTGCTATTCTTTGTTTGTTTGTTTTTTTTTTTTGGTGAAAAAATAAAACATTTATATAATCGTTATAAATTTTTTATTAGTTTTTTGTAGTTTTGTGTTTTGTAAAAATTTTTGTGTCTCGATTTAAATTTTGATTTAATTTTTTTTCAGCATAAACTATAAAATTTAGTATTTCCGAAACTAAAACTTGATTTTCTCTATTTAAATATTTATTTATATAATTTTAATATTTAATTTAATTTTTTGTTTGCTTTTATTTGTTTTAATAATAATAATATAATTAATATATGAATATTTTTTTTTATTTATCATTAATTACATTTTTTGTTATTATTTAAATAATTATTTATATTGTTTTTATAATATATATATATTTTTTTATTTGAACTAAATTAGAGGTATTTCTATTTTCATCAGTGTTTTCAATTAATTTTAAAATTTTGTATTTTTGATGTAATGATTTTTAATAATTTTAATTATTATTTATAATTAAATGTTACTTAATTATTTCTTAAATTCATTTTTGTTTTTTTTTCTGTTTTTTTTAAATTTATACAAAACATATTATTTCTTTGAATTTTTTATATTATTATATTTTTATGTATTAATTTTTATTAATTTTATTTTAATTTTAAGTTATATACATAAAACAATTAATGACATCACATTTTCATTTTAATATTTATTTTAAATTTAAATATTTAATTTATTTTATATATATATATTTATATATTATATAATATTAAACAACAATTATTTTGTTTATTATTTATTAATATTAATAATTTTTTTTTTTTAATTTTGATATTATTGATTCATTCATTCATCATTAATTCAGTTAATTTTTCTGTAGAGTAAGAATTAAAAAATAAAAAACGTATTTACATAAATATTAAATTATTAGTATTTTGTTTGATGTTTAAATGAAAAATTTTCATTTACACACATTTCCTTCCAATAGGAGTTTTTGCAACAGAAGCGATGAGTTTTTAGGGTCACCGGGTCGAATTTCCTCCGAAGAAATCTAGTGGAGAATAAAAAGGAAATAAATTATAATTTGTTCAATTAAATAATATGTCAGGTTTATTTGTTTTAATTTATAAATTCATGCAAAAAACAATAACAAAATAACTATTGTCAATAAATATATTTACATATATAGGTTTATAAGTAATAAAAGTGATACCTTTTGTGTTATGATAGAATTTTATTTTGTAAACAAATATTTGTGACGTGCGCCAGTTATGTTAGTAATTTTTAATGAAAGCTTTAAAATCGTTTGACTGGTGAGTACTGGTTATGCTGAGTAATAAAACCGCTGACACCAGATTAGGGATTGCAATCCCGGGAATTTTTACTTGACGAATCCCGAGATCCCGGAATTCGTGAAGCAAAAAATCCCGGGATTTCAATCCTTACACCAGATTCGTCCAGTCCAAATTGACTGTTTGATTCGTTTGGTACTCTGTTTTAAATGGTGATAAAAAGAACAATGTTTCAAGTCAAGAAAAGACTATATGGCTATATAATGCGAGAAACCAAAAATGTTATATTCAATCAACTTAATTCTTAAACAGCATTTCGATGAATATAGAATAAGAAAGTCTAACATCACCAGCTGCCCTTCTTGATCTACGTAATCTCATGCGCCGAGGTAACACAACGATCTCGGAGTTTGTTTTGTCGAGAAGAGAATTAAATATGGGTTTAACCTAGTAGTAGTTGTGCGACTCGTGGTAAAATTCAGCATATATGGAACCTATTCAAATAACTATCTTGAACGCAATAAATTGGATCCCAGGCAGTTCCATTTTGTATCATACCCTATCACAAAAACATCTCACATGAACAATATTTGCCGTGTTAATCGTGGAAATAACATGAATAAAAAATTAAACAAAAATTTAGAGCAAGAGATAATCGTTTATACAGTGGGGGCACAACGAGAGTTGTAGGTAAAAATTAGTTTTGTGTATGAAATAAATATCACCTTTACAAGAAATAAAAACCTTGAAAACTGTTGGCATATTCAGTTACTAAAATATAAAACTGCAGAGTCTCCAAAGTTGAAAAAATTAAGGGAAGTCCACTTTTGCGCTAAATGTAACGAATAGAAAACATTAAATGTCAGCGGTTTTGTTGTAGAACGAATGAGCCGATAGGAGTTAGGTAGGAGAAGCAAAGCAAGTCCGTGGAGCACAAGGATGCTCCTCAGTTAAGTTTAAAGACTATTTAAACAGTCAAACTGCTAACTACCTTGATTAAAAAAAGGGACGCAGTGGAGATACAGAATCACAAATGAGGCAGTCTGCTAAAAAATCTACACGTAATAGAATTTTCTCAGATGAGGATCAGGTCAAACCTCAAATGATGTATATAGTCACAACAGTACCTTCTCTTATGCAAAGGTTGTAGCGGATACGGTGGTAGAGTATGCGATTATTAGAAAAGGAGGTTGTCAGCTCAACTGAGTTTCCTCGCTTTTAATCCTTCCATGCTGGAGAACTTTTTCTCTAGTTATGTGAGAACGAACGCCCGTCACCTGGCTAAAGAAAACTATCCCTAAGTTCTATGTGTTCGAGGGAGCCAAACTTCAAGTAAAAAAGAAAAGCGAACTTCCAAAACCGGTGAGAGCAACGGTGTATATTCCTGGTTTTCTTAAAGATCCTGCAAAATTGTAATGGACACGACGGGTAGAAGGGGTACAGTCAGTTAAAAAAGCAAAACCAATGATTTGTTTGCTCATCTGTGGTGTTGACGAGAAATTTAGCACAGGATATAAAATAAATTGATCTGAGATCATACTACGATCATACTACTAAGCACAGCACCCAATTCGTAAAGCTCCCAAACGGCAATGTCAAAAGACAAAGCTCAAACTGGACTTGAAGCAACGGTAGGTGTCTCAGCTGATCATGACATTACAGTGACGTCGAAAGATGGAGCTGAGAATTTTAAAATGGTAGTGGATGTTGAGGATAATTTTTCAAATCAGAATGTGGCAAACCTGGTCAAACAAGACCATTTATTATGTGATGGAGATACCTACAATCTTGTTGTTGCCATGACGTTTACGTCTTTTCCCAAAACCAAAACTGAAGCGGTACCAGCATTATGTGGAGGTACATTCCCAGTATATAGCACGACGGCAAAATCTAACGACTAAGCTGAAGTGCTGGTTTTGGTTGTCTTTTTGTTTTTTTTTAAGATTATCTAATGGGTATCTTAAAAATAGCACAAATAAACTTGCAGCATAACAAATCTGCTGCCACTGAATTAAATAAAGCAATTGTTTTGCAGCAATGCAGCATACAAATATAGTTCAAGTTCAGGAACCATGGGTAAATGGTCCCTAAATTGGAAACAGGGCAGGGCATTTGTCGACACAGTTACGGAGGCGTCTCGATCGTGCGTTTACTTGTCGACCATTTTCACTACCAATTTTGGTAGCCTTATACCCCAATGTAGTGGCAAAGATGCCGTTTCTGTTAAAGTTACGGTAAAAAGCGAGGGTGTTGATACTGACGTAGTCTCATCCTTGTATCTACCGTACGATGGTGCCATTCAATCACAAGATCTCGTTAAAGTGGTGGAATTCTGCAGCAACAAGAACTCTTCCTTGATCCTGGGGTGCGATGCAAATACGTATCACGGAATTTGGTGTCACGGAGTTCAGATAGCAACAGACCTCGTTCAGTTGCTTCATGGTACAGATTTGGAAATTCTAAATAAGCGAAATGTTACCACTTTTCCAAATGCAATTAGGGATGAAGTAAGCTACATCACCCTCACTAACCTAGTTTTGGCGAGAAGGGTTCGAAATTGGAGAGTATCGCAAGATATTCTCACGTCAGAACACAATTGCATGAAATTTGAATTTATGGTCGACACGATTGTAAAAGAAAGTTTTAGAAATTCCAAATCAACTGACCGGATGTGTAGAAATTCCTGCTTTGCTATATGTTTCTGGACGTTTATCGGCGGCAGTCGCCTCTTTATGGTTTCTCTATAATATTCTTACTGGCAGAGTTTTAAAAATTTTAAATAATTAAACAATTCTAAAATTGTGGAAATAGGGCAGAGGTCTTAAAACTATTAAGCAGACATTTTCATAACCTAGTGTCGTTTTAGTACTATATTTCTGGCTGGTCCACTGGTGGTACCTGGATTTTGTTTTCCTTTTATTTTGATAGACAGGTAGGTTGTAGCGAAAACCATCGCTGCAACCTTTCCTTTATAGGTTTCATTATTTAGCCCTGAATGTGTTAGCAAATATTCTAGGTCCAGAATGGAAGATCGTTTTAGATAGTTCTTGATGTGTCTCCGTTGTGGTGGTGTAGCAGCTAAAGAGACGAGGGTGTACAACATTTTCTGGTTTGGGTGTCAGAGTTTTAGTCTCAGTGTAGAGATGGTTTTTGTGCGTCATTAAATAACAGTAGTTAGTACGCAACAAGCAAAATGGTGAACATGTAAACTAAGACTCAATACTACTCGCAAACTTTAGCTTGCCCATAAATGTCGTAATACCATCAAAAGCATACGCCAAACTCAGTATGAAATGAAAATTGTTCTCAGGAATGCACGGAGCAACATTTGACTACCGATTATAATTCACAAAGAATAGTTGGATAATGGAAATTGTTACAACACACAAAAAATCTACGGAAAAGTCAAGGAAGGCAAAATTTCTTGACTGTATTTCTTGACTAAGTTATAATCAAATAAAACAGCATTCGACCTAGGCCTTTATGGATGGTGTCAAAGCGTTCGTTGGATCAAAAGAAGGCAATCTTAAAGTTATGCTACCTGTCCATTGAGTCTAAGGTCAATAGGACGTGGAAGATTGAATGAAGCGTGACCCTTGTTGTTTCGGAATAAAATAGTCTTGTACATAATGGTAGTGGAGCTATTTATCGTTTAGCTCTCAAACGGGCTAAACGATAAAGAGCTACACAAATTTTGCCCCGCAGCTGATGCTGGCATTCTTTTGATAGAAGAGATATATTCTTCTATAATCTTTGGATAAAATATAATCTTTGGATAAAATAGACACAAAAAAAACGGAATAGTAGAAATAAAAACGGAGAGCAGGGGCTTACAAGCCAAACCAATATCCACTACGTTTGACTTTTAATTTTACAAAAAGCATCACAGACAATTAGCAAGATTATAGATAAAATCGTTAAGCAGGACTTAGAGATTTGAAAAAAGTTTAGATATTTTTTATGCCGTTAGCATGTTTATGTTTCGAAAATATTAATTAACAAAGGAAACGGGTATTAGCAAAACCGTAACTCACAATTTTAATTCTAAATCAAAACTTTTCCATCGTAATCGTCAAATTTATTTATCATAAATTTCTCAGTTTAATCAAAAACGAAATTTTTTAAAAGGTATACACTTAAGAAAAAGTGTTTATAATATAATCTGAATTAGTCGATTGACGAAATTCTTAAAAACTTTTGAACCTTTTAAACTTTTTAGAAACAACATTTTATATTCATCAAATTAATTAATAATAATTATTTCACTTCTTATAAAATATTATAAATTTTTAAAATTTTAATCTTATATTTCAAAAAAAAATAATTTGTTTATAATTTCAATCAAATTTTCTTTATGTTTAATTTAATTAAATAATTTAAATGATATTCTAATTACCTACTAAAATATATATAAAAGCTTATTTTTTAATTAAAATTAAAGATGAGTGGATAGCATATATTATAAGATCGTAAGCTAATCCCAAAAAAAAATTGAAATAATAGTTGATTTATAATTAAAAATAGAAATCAAGCAAATTATTTTATTAGATAAAAATATATATTTGTAATTTGTGTTTTATACAAATTATCTATCACCATTTAGTAAGCTTGCTGGACCTACGATTATTAAAATTGTTTTGTTACACAAAAATAACCAATACATATTTTTATCTATATTTATATAAAATTTAAATTATTATAGAACATACATATTTATTAAACTAAACTATATAATTATTATGTAAAATAACTTCTTTTAGAGGTGCAGCAGGTGTGTGGAAGAAAAAAATATAATATATTATTTCAATTAAAAATATAGAATTCGGTTGGTTTAATTTTCGGAGATGGTTCGCTTTTTTGGTAAGAATAAAAGATTGATAAAAGTGTTGATACTCGAACTGAGAAGCGACGATGATCCTGCATCGTTGAATTCGTAAATATACAAGAGGCTGTGTAATAGCGAAATTGGTGAAGAAAAAGTGCTAATAGTTATTGAAGCTGCATAAAAAGATTAGCCTTGTTACAAAGCAGTTTTCCCTGAAATAATTTCATCGGCATTTACAGGGTATTTACCGATTCTACGCAGTCGATATGATTCTTATCGTTCGTTATATCTATGCGAAATAATTAATTCAGTGGTTCTTTTTTTCTTTCATTTTTTTTTTGTTGTCTTTCGTTTTGTTTTGACCGATATATACTTAGACCAGTATACATATGGTGTCAGTTCGTAAAAACATAAAACCGCTTTATGAATCAATAAAAGAAATATGCATAATGTAAATTAAAAGAAAAAGGATTGAAAAGTAAAAATTGGCAGCCGTAATTTGACAACCATTGTCTTTGTTACATGTAGGACAGCCTATTGTATTTTGCGTATGATCACGGATATAAGTTAGTTAACTCGGAAATACAAATTTGATAAAATAGAACAAAATAGTTTCTACACAACGGTAAATTTTTCTAAATACAATCTGTGAATTAAATTTAGTGAAATTATTTCTAATAATTTGATAATTGAAAAGAATTTACTGTATTTCTTTTGTATTGTTTGGGTTTTTTCTTAAATTAATTAAATTTTCTTTTTAATCAAAATGATGGCAATAATTGATGGCAAGTTCGAGTGTTTTAATTTTTTTTCATGACAACTCGAAAACATTAGTCGATGTCAAGTTCAAATAATAAGTTGGGCCCCGTACCTTAGATGGGACATTTTTCAAACGTTGTGGAGTGTGGATATCTATCTACACATTTACTGAACAATTGATTACTTGAGGTAATTCGTTTAATGATTTTTTTTTGTATGGTTGATGCACGCCATTTATGCTGTTTATATGAAATCGAAGCCAAATGGTCTATTGTGGTTAACTATTTTAAAATTGCAAGTGAAAAGAAAATTACTTTTTTGTAATAGTAGTTCTAATACTTTTCGTTATAATAACGGTTAGATTATTGAAAAAGAAATAATTATATAATATAAAAGCCGAGACCATTGGCGTTACTTTGGATTATTTTACTGTATTCTTATTCACATTCAACAATTGCCGGTACCATTGGCGGAACGATTGGGCATAACATAACGTTAATTTATAGTTTAGTCATTATAATTTCCTAAATTACTGAAGCATGAAGAGTTGGAACAACAGCCATATATGTGGTGAGTGAAATGTTTTAACTTTTAAATGGAGTAATCGTAGTTGAAGTGGTGTGGGTGATGGTTTTGATTCTTCGACTTTTAGAAACGTCGAAGTCCTCATTCTTTACTCTTTTAAAAACGGTTTTTGGTTAATTTTTGATTGCAATTCAGCATTTGTACTGGGCTGAGAAAAGGCATAATCGAATTCACAGATTGAAGCTAGTCGGAAATTAAAAAAATCTCAAGGCACGCAATTCCTCTAAAGTTTCTGATAGTGATGCCACTAGTGATTAGAGTATAAAAACAAGAAGACTTGTAGGAAGGTCGTTCTCAAGGTCGAAAAACTCAAGGTCGAAAAACTCAAGATATAACTTTATCATTAAAACTGGTAACATTTATAAACAAAAAGTTAGATTTAAAATGGGACAATGAAATGAATAAGGACTTCGTAGACCAAAAGATCCACAAAAATATGCAGATAACTACACTTTAGATACATATAGTGACATGACAATAAATAAGGAAGTGAATTGGGAGGTTTTGCATCAAATATAAATCTGATTCTTGCAACCTGGGATGAAGAAAACCTTCGTAGTTCCAATGCTGTGCGTTATCACTCTATTGAGCACGGCATATAAAATATTTTACCCTTAAAATATTGGGAGTATCATTTCTACAGCCGCTCTACGTAGACTATAGACAAGCGTTCGGGTAGAAGTATTGGTAGACACTTTTTTAGAACTTCAGTTATATGCAGTTTCGATAAAGAAGTCTCTCTGAACTCGGTCTTTATGCAAGCATGAGCTTTCATCAGATTGGCTGTTTGACAAATTTTGACACATGATGCATTCGATTTATAAAAATAAACAACGATACTATCTTTCTCAATGATTAAAGTTCACATATAGAGTTATATGGAGCCACATTTCTTCTAGCAAGCAAAAGAGTGACGTCATAAAGCAAGCAATACTCGTCAATATTTGTGACAACTTATTACTCTGGATTTCAATGAGCATAGGTTAAACTCTTGTCTATCTAGCAAGTTTTTGTCGATAATCTTGTCGAAAACAAATTAAAAAACAATGCTAGAAGAAAGCTTTGGATATCTTTGTTTTCACAATAAGACAAATACCAAATACAACTGTCCTTAAGTATTCACAAATTGTCAATGCAAAACAATAATATTCATTAAATATTTCGTAACTAAGATTGATATCAGATATCACCTTGGCTAATAATATCTCACTGCTATTGCCAATGTTATGTAATATCTTACGTTAACTAATATTTCAATAGCAGGGACTGGACTATGCGAGGTTGTAAAACCCTCAAAAAAATCAACACTCGCCACCCACTAAGTTCAAAAGAGGAAAGATAAAAAAACAGATGCGGTGTTGAAATACTAATAAAGGCTCATGAAAACTAAAAAATAAAATTTGTATATTAAAATATTTTAAAACTTTGTAAATCATAATCTTGTTGTCTCATATATCACTACGATGGCAATATCTCCTGCGAAAATTTTTATCATGCTGATAAGAAATGGGACTATGTTAGTTTTTTTTATTATTCAATTCTACCAGTTAAAGTCAAGTCATGAAATAAATAAAATAGGAGGGCTTGAGAAGCCGGAAAAAATCCAGAAATACTAACAGTTGTAAACTCCATTGTTGTCAAGTCCTTAGAAACTAGTCGAAGACTCCCTTCAAGTAAAATGAATAATTAAAACAAACAATTCAAGGATCATGCATACGGAAAAAATCCTACGTTGAAGTTTTAGTTACAAAAATTCTAAAAGCTTTGCGTTCGCAACATCATCCCCGGCGGCTTTGCTGCCACTTCATTGAATCTTAATCCTTTGGAGTCATCCTTTTTTCAATTCAGGGAGATCATATTTTGCCAGTCGCTTATCAACATGGCTTGAAAGAAGACACACCACCATGAATTTTATCTTTTTTTAAAAAAAAGTTCAGTTCTTAGTACCATGGATCTATAATATGATGCCACTACCGTCAGATGTACTAACCTTCTCCTAGATATACCCAACTAAATTATTCGAACGTTTAAGTCGTAATATGCATATTCGAAAGTCGTTATACAAAGTCAATATCGATATTTAAAGCACGAAGTTGGCTTAAGGATAAATTTCAAATTTGCATGCATACCGAGTTTACTATTGCTATTAGTTTATATTACTGAACACAAAATTTAACCAAAATTTGAAGTTTTTTCAGTTAGCTTAATGCATCAAAGTTAATAAATCTTACAAAAGCCTGTAAAAAGTTTATTGAACCAATAAATTGAACTACATTTGATTTACAAGTTTTTTCTTGTTTTTAATTATTCAACATAGAGATTGTTGCAAGCATAAACAGAACCAAATTATTACAAGTTGTTAATTATAAAACATTAAAAATTAACTAATTAATCTAATATCTTTTTTTTTCTAAACAAAATTTCAAAAAGAACAACAACAATAACAACAACCATCAAAAAAATTCAACCAACTGTATTCACTATTTTTTTAAACTATTAAAACAATTTCGCAAATTTAATTTAATTAAAAAAAATGAATGAAAAAAAATTATAATAAAAACGATTATTTAATTTGAGTTATATATTTCTTACCCTCGACGCAGAGGCGGTTTCTCCAGTTGACCACTGCGGAGTTGATATTTTAGTCTCCACAACCGCCGAACCTGTTTCCCATATTAAAAAACACATAGATACATACGTCACACACCCAAACCATATTATAATTATATATAAATTAAAATAAAACTTGGTTTATCTTCCAAATATCTAATTTTTTTTTAAATTTTTATGTTTCTCCCCAAAAATAATAATACTAATAATAATCATTTTAATGTTTCAATAAAATATTTGTTTTTTATTATTATTGTTAAAAAAAAACGTTAAAATTAAAATTAAATAAACTTGTTAGATTTTGGATTGAATTTTATTTGAGACAATAAATAGACTTTATGGCATTTTTTAAGGCATGGAGTGACAATTCTGATGATGAGTTAAATGTTTAGGGTTAGAATTATTTAATCAGGAAATGTTTTTGATAAATTAGAAAAAATATTCTATGAGTTAATCACCTTGAACAAAATATGTTTTACATGGTCAAGGTTTCTTCAAAAAATAGTTTCGCAATTCACCTCTGCACGGTTTTATCTATAATACGCATTTTTTCTAAGTTTGCGCCCCACTTTTCCTCCAAAATAAGTGGACAGAAAAATTTGAAATAAGTTTACAATGTCAGAGAATTTGATAAATCTTGAATAAAAAACAAAGCAATGTCTCTAAACTTCATAATTCTGTGATGCGATATCTCTAAAGCTTTAAAACTCATAGTTATTTGAGGAGTTGAGTGAAGAAAGGTAAAAAAGTTGTTTTACCCCAGTCGCGTACTCTCGATACCTATATACGTGAATTTCGACAATATTTTGAAAATCGTTATCTGTTACAGCGTTACAGTTTGATGGTATGCAATACGAATTTTACAATGCTGTCCAAGTTCACATTTATGTGTTCGGAAATAAGACCCTAGGTGAAGGAGCACTTAATTTAAATAACATTACAATTTTATATTTCACGCACAGTTTCTGCAATATCAAACAAAAATCTGCCACACAGGCCCGACAATTCGTATACCACGTTTTTGAACAGAGTTCAAAAGAGCTAGGATGGAAAAAGATGCAGCACTTCCAACTCAACAAAAAAAATACAAGGCGAATATAGGACTTTAAATACGGAATAATTGATACGAAGTGAGATATTTTTCACATCTATTGAGGCGACCAAGTTTTCTTGAAACGCTCTTTACCATCGCTATTATATGATAGTCCCAGAGAAAGTCGCAAGAAATGTTTTCTCATTCGTTTTTTTTTTCTTCACACATACTAATTTAAATAACGTTGGGAAACTCGGCCTTCGATATGGAAGCAATCAATAATAACTTTGGTTTGGTGGAATTAAAATTGACCAAATTGTTACCCTAATCGGTGAATTTTGCAGGTTCTTGTTTAAGTTTATGGCAGAAACCTGCGGATCGTATACTCTTTAAAGATGAACGAACAACTTATGAAGTGCACTGCACGTTCGTCCCCGTGCTTGTGCAGTAATATAGTAGAAGACTGAGACTTAGAGCACACCAGCATTAATTAATTTAGACTCAGAAGAAAAGCCATAGATCAATGGATACCGAAAATTTTAAAATTTTAAATCAGCTTCACGACTGCGGGGTAAAGTTCGAACGCAAGGAGCAAATCTGGCATGCCAACTTGATTAACAGATCAATTAGGCATACCAGATTCGATCAAATGATTTTGAGATGTCTAACGTGATAATGTACTGTTCACCACCATTGCCAAGTAAGCTATTCCAATGGTTGGCTATTCTTTTGAAAAAGTCATTTTTTGTAAAAACTAATTGTTTCGTTTATTCTGTTGGGCAGTTTTTATACTTTCTAAGACTCCCAAAACATTGGATGGAACTAGTTCTTTAATACCACAGAAAGACAATCTCAGTCTCTTATACTAGTTGTGAATTTTGCATGTTATTGATATTTCTCGCGATGCTACGTGGCAGTTTACGCGTTTTATGTTTTAATTTATAATTAGAATATCTACTTCACATTCACGATAGCTTGCTAGCTGTTGTCACGATAACTTGCTAGATATTAATGACATTCATTATATTGGGAAAGGTTTATAATAATCCAGATATTAATTAAAATTGTATTTTAACCAGTTATTTGCAGACAGACAACACAGTTTAATATGGAATACGATAAGGTTAGCGCGATAAAATTAATACAACCGGGGCCCTATTCCCGAACACATAAATGTGAATTTTGACAATATTGTGAAGTTTGCATTGCATAACATTAAACGGTAACGGTAACGAGTTTCCGGAAAACGAATTTCACATTATTGTCTAAATTAAATTTAGACAATATTGTGAAATTCGTTTTTCGTAAAATCGTTACCGTTACCGTTTAATGTTACGCTATACAAACTTCACAATATTGTCCAAATTCACATTTATGTGTTCGGGAATAGGGCCCCTGGTATGCTGTATTTTGTACATTAAATAGTGTAAATAAAATACGAATAATTGAATTTAAATAAAAGTTTTAAGTTCTTATTAAATTATTTAAATCCTGAATACAATCAACTGTAGAAGTTTTTGTAACTATTTAATAATATTCTATTATGCTAAGTCATATTGTTACTGAATTGTTGTGAAATAATAAAAAAGTTCGAAGCTTTATTAAGTTGGTGAAATTGCTTACTAATCAGTGATCGAATCCAAAAAGAATAACGTTTATTGAATTGAGAGTTAGGCCTATATGAGGGATGCCAAACAAATGAAATTTTTTCATTATTGTCGAATGCATAATATATATGTCATATCTTGTAGTACTCATTTCATGTCCCTTTTGGCAGGTAGATTGTTTCATTTTGATAATCTTAACAGAAGTTTAACGTATTGATTTTCTTAAACTTTATATTCTGTATCGGTAACTATTTCATTAGAGCTTGTATTGTATAGTAGATTAAATTAAAAAAATAAAACAAAATAAATAAAAATTATATAACACTTGATTTTTCGCCGGAAATAGTTTTTCTTTCAAATCAAAATTTTTCTTTAATTTGTTTGTGTGTTATATCCTTTTAAAATTAAGTTGATTTCTCATTTAGTTTTTCCTCGTCTGTTAATAATTCGAATGTATTGTATTTGCTTTTTTTTAATTTTTAGATACCAAAAACACCAACACAAGTAAATTTTTTTCTATAACATTCTGTAAAACAGTTGCCATACTATGGAAGCCTTACTAGTACGTTATATCGGATCGAGCGTGAAACAGCAATTCGGCTTTTTAACAATGTTGTATCCTTATCCAGAAAAATCATATTAACATAGCTAACAACATTTTTGTGCGAAAAAGTCAATGTTTCCCTAATGATTCTAGTCATAGAACGTGAAACCACAATTAACAAAAATATAATTATTCATTTTGTTTTTGTTTTGGTATCTTAAATAAAAAAAAGATTTGCAACATAGCCGTAAGGGTATAATTTTCTGGTACACTAAATAAATTTTTAGATATTATGCTTTATCTATAATTCTGTACGCAGAGATTCTAGTTGCCTATTTGTAAAATAGCCCTATTTGTAAAATATGAAACGAATAAAAAACTGAAATACAGTTATGTTGATCAGATTTAAAACATTCAAAAAAATAAATTTGAATTACTCAAAAATAACAGAGATTGATAGCAAAACAGAAACTTTATTTGTTTAAAAATGTCATTACAGAAAAACTATATCCACTAAATAAAGCTTGCCATTGACCGAATCATAAATAAAAATTAGATGACTACAAATTTAATGTTCTCCGGTAAATAAATATACTTAAAACTTCTTCAAAGAAAAAGAAAGAACAACAAACTACCAATCTGTAGGCTGAACGTATATAAAAAAGAAACGCAATAAATTTCCTTATTTCCGGCTTAAAAAGCACAAATACGAGTAAGTAAGAAATTATAATAAAAACATTAGTGAATGTTATTTCCAGTCAACAACAAAATACTTTTTTAATTGTATTTTGTTTATTTGAAAAGAACAAAAAATTTTACGTTTTCACTGAAAAAGAAAAAAAAATAATGAAATAATATGGCATCTATCACATTTTTGTATTATGTCAATTAAATCTAATAGCAAAATCTAACAATAGAAACAGTCGTTTTTGAAATTTCTAGAACCCTACGTTAAATAATATACAGTAACGTGGGTATCGGATGTTCAGTTGATAAATAAATAGCTTCACAGGTACAAATGTAAAAAAATTTCGTCTACAGTAACATCGTAGAATGAGCTAGACGAAAAGTAAGAAGATCAGGCTCGTAGTAAGCCCATATCAGATAGGGCTTGCCCTTTATGGCCTGACCAAGTTCTGTCTGTATTCCCTAACTAATTTCTGCTCGGGCAGTTAAATAATGAAATGCAGAAATAAAACGAAGCAGGAACAACAATGTTTTATAAGCAACAAAATATTTTATAAAATCATCCGATCTATAGTCCCTGGGCCTTCACCTACATAATTTTGTGATTACCACATATTTTATACTTCGTAAGACGCTTGTCCCTGACGAGTCCTACAACTTTTTTATCTGCCATTTTCCTTGATTCGGCCGCTTTTTCCCTCGGGAAACTCCGAAACATGGCGATTTCTCGGGGTCTTGTATATTTATTACCATAATTTTGTTATTTATTATAGGGGGTGGAAATTTGTTTTAGAAAACGAGGGTAAATTTGTCCGACAAAAAATTGTCTGCTTTTGTCGAGTCCGACAACTCAAACTGGTCAAAATAGCAGGGTATTGAGAATCAAACACCACAAAACTAGTTTTCACAAGATTGTTTAACAAAAGTTAGTGAAATTGAAGGGTCATGTTGTCCGACGAATTTTCGGCCGCGTTTTTTCAGTCCCACGACTGGAAGTCGGAATTCTGGCGGTGTAGTGTTTATTGATTACCACATGTCGGACAAAAATGAAACACGATAAAAACCATTTGCTATTATAAAAAATCGAGTTGTCCGACAAAAATATAGCCGCGTTCGGCCAGTCCGACAAGAAAATGAGAAAAATATTTCAGGAGAACGATTATTTTTGATTCTTTGTTAAATTTGCTAATATTTATGAACAAATTTAATTTTATGACGTAACATTTTTTAATGAAACAGTGTTTACAGATTGGCACTGTATAAAGAAAATTAGAAAATTTTTGTAAATAGAACAATTATAAAAAAGGAGCATGTACCCAAAAAGTGATGGGAAAACATGTTCTCATATTAATTTTAAAAATTTAAGGAACATTAACCAGTTGAAAAGGTTATTTATACAATTTTAATTAAAAATATTGAGAAGGATTAAAAATATGCGCCAATTTTAACAAGAAAAAAATATTGCCATTTTTTCTATTTACCAGATTTAAAACTATATGCGCCGATAGAGTATATAAATCTAAATGATACTTTTACTCGCCGCGAGAACGGAAAAGTAGTATATATACGACCGATATTTTTAATCTGATGAGAGAGAGAGAGAGAAGAGAGAGAGAGAGAGAGAGAGAGGAGAGAGGAGAGAGAGAGAGATGAGAGAGAGAGAGAGAGAGAGAGAGAGATGAGAGAGAGAGAGAGAGGAAGAGATGAGAGAGAGAAGAGAGAGAGAGAGAGAGAGAGAGAGAGAGAGAGAGAGAGAGAGAGAGAGTTAATATAATTATAATTTGAATTACAATTAACAATAATATAAATTAAACCAATGGGTTACTGAGATACGTTTATAAATTAAACCAATAGGTTACTGAGATACGTTTAAAAATCTACATAGTAATGACTACAGTTTGATTATTATAATGATTTCATTAAATTATTACGAAATTATTTAATAATTTTTTATTATTATTTATAATTTTTATCAATTTATAATATTTAAGAACAAATATCTAAAATTATTGACTAATGTTGATATATCGTGGATGATGATATTGAGCGTACGCTATCGTGTTTGAAATTATGACATTTTTCGATAGTTAGCGGTCACTAATTTGTCGGACAATTGTATCAGAGTAAAATAATATTAATTTAAACTATAAAAAAATAAAATTAGACACGTGGTAATCAATAAACACTACCCCGCCAGAATTCCGACTTCCAGTCATCGGACTGAAAAAACGCGACCGAAAATTTGTCGGACAATATGACCCTTCAATTTCACTAGCTTTTGTTAAACAATCCCGTGAAAACTAGATTTGTGGTGTTTGATTTTCAATACCCTGGTATTTTGACCAGTTTGAGTTGTCGGACTCGACAAAAGCAGAGAATTTTTTGTCGGACAAATTTACCCTCGTTTTCTAAAACAAATTTCCACCCCTTATAATAAATAACAAAATTATGGTAATAAATATACAAGACCCCGGGAAATCGCCATGTTTCGGAGTTTCCCGAGGGAAAAAGCGGCCAAATCAAGTAAAATGGCAGATAAAAAAGTTGTAGGACTCGTCAGGGACAAGCGTCTTACGAAGTATAAAATATGTGGTAATCACAAAATTATGTAGGTGAAGGCCCAGGGACTACTACTTTACTTCAAAAATATTATGAAGAAAATTGTAATAGGCGGGACGTGAAGATAATATTAATTCATGTAATAAAACTAGCACTGCTTTCTTAATACAGGTAGAAAAACATATGTTACTGTTCACGTGACCAACTAGCTTGAGGTATATGGTATTCATCCAAAAGTAGTGAATCTGATTTAAAAACTGTCAGTTATTAATACATTTTGCTTGGTGAAATAGATGATTTTTTAGGAATAGATGAATTCGGTTTTATGTTAATACTATGTTACTACTATGTTACTATCTTATCTAACTAATTGGGGAGTAATAAGGAATGATAGATTATTTAAAGCCAAGTTCTTAAGATGAAAACCACGCGATATTATGATTGTTGCTATTATTTATAATTCAAATTGAGCTAGTATTATTAAACATTTGAGGAATAAATTCATTTGAAATGAGGAATAGTGAATAACAATTTCAAATCTAATCGAAATTGCTGTATTCATTCATTGTTTTCCGCTGTATTCTGATCAACTAATAATAATATTTTTAATCCCAAAATCCCGAAAATTTCGGAGAATAATCTCGGGATTTTGGGATTAAGAAATGACACAAGATTTCGGGATTTCGGGATCTCAGGATTGCCATCTCTACTTGGGCACCAAGCCAGTGTCCATTTGAGCGGATTCACATCGATTTATTGGCATTCTCGGCATTTGTGTTTTTAAATGTAGTCGATTCATACAGTAAGTTTTGTGATGTTCAAATTATGAACTCCACAAATGCCCAAAACGTCATAAAAAAAGTTGTCTAATATTTTCCTAACATATGTGATATGGGTTAACGGAAAAGTTAGTCTCTGACAAAGGTTCCTCATTTTCATCTTTCGTAATAAACAAATTCTGTATAAATCATAATATTAAGCTTATTTATGCACATACCTACCACCCACAGTCTAATGAGTCTGCTGAAAGGGATGTACAGAACGCAAGAAACGGAACGCAGAACGCAGAAAATTATTTGAAAAAGTTTTTAATGGAAAATGAAACAAGTAAATGGATATGTAATTTAAGATCAATAAATTTTTTATGATTCATAGAAATAATCCAAGCACAAGCACATGGAATAAAGTTAGGACATAAAAATTAATGACAAAAAGAATACACAACTCTAAAAACAACAGCAATACACCAACAAGCTATGTTCAAACAATTCAACTCCAATACCATTTGATCGTAGCGTTTACAATAATTTGTTCGAAAGTGGCTTGTGGTGAAAGTAGACACAAATTGAGCAAAAACTATTTTACCTTCTAATATCTATGCCAAAGAGCATGTTCACGAGGATTTATCTGTCAAAATGTAAGTAACTATACCTAATTTCTTGATACATCATGACTAGCAGATAAAAGCGATAAACTGCGCGACAAGGATCAAACTAACACGTGGATGCAAAACAATAACCAACATGATCAATGAGTGGGCAATAATAGGTACGCTAACAAATATAAAAACAATTCAGCCTAAACCTCAAAACACAAAACAAAACGTATATAGAACATTAAGAAGAATACACAACTGATAAACTTACAACTCTAAGCAGTTTACAGAAGATAACGTCGTTCGAGCAATTATATCTACAAAAACCTCCAAAGCGGATCAGATAGTCTGTTATTTATTATGATAAAGAATTTGGACTCAAATAACATCTCTCACCTTTCAAGACTGTTTAATCACTCCATTAACAGCCTGCATGCAAGTCATACCTCTGTTTTTAATCAAGCTCAAGAGGAGTGTGACCACATAAATAAATACTTGTCCACGCTATACAACTGGCTCACTGAAAAAAACCGGAACATTTTAACAAAAAATCAACAGCCAATCTTTTCACGACTTGGAATCGTGAAATATATGATCAACTTGATCTTGCGCATGGCAACTGTCATTTGATACCGCACGAAGACCATTCGTACCCATTGGCTTGTCCATCACTCATGCAAAGAGTTGACAAACACCACTGATACACTTTAAAAACGGTCTAAACAGATCCCATTTCTCAAACAAGTATGAGAGCAATTAATAATGGTTTCTATATGCAACTCGTCGTGTAAATTTAAGTAAAGAAAACAAAAGTATTCGATGAACAGTCCATAAAGTGACTGCTTTTGTATATAAAACTGAAGTGACGAATTTCTACAATTTTCGACGTGTTGCATTTATATTTCAGAGCATTTTATCAACCAATCCTCATATAAGCGTCTACATAAGACTAAAATAAAACCAGAATTTTTTCTTGCAGAAACAACTCTTTCAAATAACGAAATCAATATATTTTATTTGCTATTGTTTTACTATTAAATATTAATAGCAAAAAAAAAAATAAACAACAATCTAATATAACTCAACGGGAGTTGATTATTCCCTACAATTGAGTAGTAATGGAGGTATGTAGTAGTACTTCGTCACAATTCAATGAAAAATATAATAAAAAAACAAAAATTGGATTTGTATTAGGAATTACGGAAATGAAAAAAAACACTCAAGTGTAATAACGTAATTACATAATGAAGAAGGAAATCAATTAATTCTTTGTGTAGTAAATGAATGACTGGTGTAATGAGAAAGGATATGAAAAATATAATAATTTTTACATGACTTGTATCAACATTAAGAAAACTTGGATTTTGTATAATTGGAAATTACAATAAATTCGTTCAAGTGCGCTCTAGATTCAGGTCGCTCGCCGAGGATTTAAGAAATGTGGAGAAACATTATATTATTGGTATAATGTTTCTTCACATTTCACAGCATATTAGAGTCGGTTGGTAATAATATATTGATATTTTTCTCTTAAATAAACGAGCAAAATCAAAATCACATATAAGACACAGATCATCTGTAGGGCAGAGAAAAGCACCAAACAGTACAACTAAAATGAGTTAGTTTTAACAGGTGTAAGCTAAATAACTCAAATTATTGCCTCATAATATAAATCCGTTTTGAAAATCGTAAGGAACGGAACGAACAACCTAACGATTACAATTGAAATTTAGAACAAGAACTGTGTCGTTGCACAAGATAAAGAAAATTATACACAGCAGAATCAGAAAGAAAAACAGGATTCTGATATAATATTAGAAAATTAGCATTTTAAATTATGCAGATAAATAGCACGATAAAAATGGTGGCACGAATGCTCTAAAGGAAGAATGAATGTTCTAATTTTGGCCAAAAATTCATCTAAATTTGACCTTAAAGTCTCGATTGTGTCGCAAAGGTAGTAGACCAATAGAATTACAGATAGTACGTGTTGTTGGCGGTAACAGGTCAGAATTTTTTTAATCTCTGGGGTAGGGTACTCACATAATGGACATGTCGAGTCCTCTCGCCCGCCACATGGGGACTGGAGTTATTCAACAAAATGTGCTGGAATTTTTTTTTGCTTCCTTGTAAGCAATATAACTCCTAAATGGTGCACTTTAGGATACTGGTGTCATGGAACTTTTTTGTTCCTTAAATGTTTTTCTATAACTTAAAATAAAAAAAACAAAAAAAATTTGTTTTGTTGCAAATTTTTGCGAAAAATTGCGAAAAAATGTCTAAAAATCGATATTTTTCAACTAAATTTAGTTATTTGCAAATAATTGTTTATAATTTAATTGACCCCTCTATCTTGTAGCAGAAACTTCAACGAAAAAAATAAGCATCAGAACGTTTCATTCGGCCTGATAGTTTTTGCACAATTCTATTTTGCACTTAATGCCTTAAAAAAAGTTGCTAGTTTTGGGCAGGCCGCAAGGTCTGAGTTTTCATCCGATCGCAATCTACTTGACGAGAATTGAAAGGGTGGTGTAGTGTCAGCTTTAAATAGCATTTTTGTTGCCTATACCCATATTCAATAATTAACAACAATTACAGTGGTTCAAAAAAACTGCGAAAATTCCTTAGTTGCAAAATTAAATTTCTCAACGAATTTTCAACTTAACGAGATGCGTTTTTAAAATTTGCAAAGTGCTTAGAAAACCTCAGATTTTAGAAGATAGACCTCTCTAACATGATTTGGGACATGATTACACATAAGTAGTTCATTACTTTTTCATTAATTTATTTGTCATTACAATAATACTCAATTATACATCGTGTCGCTACGTACGTTTTACGTATACTATACAGTACGTTTTATTTTTTCATAGAGTACGTTACTCGCAGGAGTCAGAGTAACCAATCGCGTGTTGGGTAGGCACAGACCCAGCATCTTGTGAGCACAACAGTATCAAGAGTATAGAAATTTTATTTAACAAAAAATTAAAATAGAAGTAATTGTTTTCTATTAATAGGTTAGTTATAGGTTAGGTAAATTTTATAACATAGGTTTAGTTTAGTTTTAAGTAATTCAATAAATATCAATAACTAATAAATTATTGCATTTTTTAAATTCCAATTTTTTATGCAAAAATAAATCTAAGAGATTGTAAAGATTACTTCATTGTAACAATTATTTTAAGAAATATTTATAAACAATTTAACAAATGTAATAGAATGGATAAAATTGAGTAGCTCTAACAATGAGCCATAGTTTTTTTATAAATTGTATTGAAATTAACTTATTTAAACCATTGTAAGTAATTGATATTATGTTAATTTTAAATTGGAAATAAATGGTAGATTATAAAACTAAAATTATGTTAGAGAGGTTTCTTTTTAAATCGCCGGTTTTCTAAGGAATTTGCAAATTTTAAAACTGCATCTCGTTAAGTGAAAAATTCGTTGAGAAATTTAATTTTGCAACTAAGGAATTTTCGCGGTTTTTTAAAACCACTGTAATTGTTGTTAATATTGAATATGGGTATAGGCAACATAAATGCTATTAAAAGCACTTTAAAGCACATACACTACACCCTTTCGATTCCTGTCAAGCAGATTGCGATCAGATTAAAACTCAGACCTTGCGGCCTGCCCAAAGTTAACAACTTTTTTTCAGGCATTAAGTGCAAGAGATTAAAAAAATTTCTGACTTGTTACCGACAACAACACGTAAGCCATATCTTTTTCCGTTATTCTACTGGCCTATAGTATTATGTTCGGTTTCCTTTTCTCGTTTAATATAAAACGTTTGTTTGTTGAATTATGACACTGCCAATCGATCGATGTACCGGCTTTACTTGGTGAAAGGAATACGTTGTTTTAACCTTTAAACCATCGTGAAAAATGTATCCATGCAATGGAATGGTTTTTCTTATTTTCTTTTCAATCCAAAATCAAATTGAGTTGCAAGTAAATTTATTTCATACAAATATAATAAAAAACATAATTTTATCTTGAATACATCATAAAAAATTGAAATGCAAAACAAATATGCAACAGAAACTATAAAATATATTTACAAAATATATTACGTTAGGGACGAATATATGATTTTGTTGTAAATATTTTGATTGAAGTTTTAATTTAAATTTTATAGAAAAAAACATGATATAAATATAAAATAATAATTTAATATTGAAAAGAAAAATTCCGTATTCCCGTTTCATTTTTAACGATTTTAAATATTACAATTAATCTGTTAAAACTAATCGGGAAATTTAGAAATTTCTTTTCTTTTTTAATAAATATTGATATTTACAATGAATTAGAAATTACATAAATGATTTATAAATTTAAATGTTAATTTTTAAAAGTAATTATAATTTACCTGATTGAGTAATATCAAAATTAAAGCCTAAATTTGTTGGATCTGGTGGTGTATTTAATAAGGGTGTACCAGGCATTTGTTGTTGTGGTCCTCCAATACTCATATTATTATTATTGCCCACCATCGATCCCTGGCCTAAACCGAGGGGGCTCTGCGGTGTTCTGATACCACCTGTTTGTTGTGTTCTACCACTAACAACTGCTCGTAATTCTTGTCTTACATACTCTGATGAATTTATATTATTACTATTCCCACCTATAATTTTATGAAAAGTGAAAAAAATTAGTTATTGAATATTGATGGATTCTATATTGTTTTGTGCGTTATGATATAAAATAATTTTATAATGCCTAGCTCTAAATGCACGTTTATACGAAAGATAAACAAGT
Source organism: Diogma glabrata (assembly GCA_963693315.1). NCBI lineage: Eukaryota > Metazoa > Arthropoda > Insecta > Diptera > Cylindrotomidae > Diogma > Diogma glabrata. Next base: position 172,398,766 of record OY856186.1, read on the forward strand.
TATAGACACATGCAGCGGTCACTTTAAAGGTTGTTATCGTACTGTCTAGTCTTGTTTAATCATTTGATTAGTAAACAGTCTCATTCAGTTAAATTTGACGAATATCACTTTTGGTTTTTAGTTTTCACAAACCACTTTAATCTACATAGTTGGTTTATTGATAAAAATATTTATGATTTATGATTATGTCAAATAAATAATTGATATTTATAAAACCATAAAACTTTAATTGTTTAAAGAGAAATTTATCAATAAGACAATGATAATAAAAACCATATTAATGATAAAAATTGAAATTATTTATTTTGTTTTGTTGTTTTTATTATTCAAAATGAATTAATTAAAATTTAGGTTTTAGGATAAGTAGTAGCATTATGTATTGACCATTAATTTGAAAATATAAAAAAAGACAATTAAAAAAGGTAACATTTACAGATATGGATATGTGAACAGGTGAAAGAGTCTACAATAACGTTCAAGGGCAGACAACTTTTTAAAGAAGAAACAAAAATAGAATACATCCATATAGACCTACATCTTATTAACTCATTGAATAAATAACTAAAGAAGAATAATTAGACTTTTTGAGTGAAGCATTTAATTTTTAGTATTGGTAACGCTGAAGTGTTTGTATTCTAACTAGGTAGTACTGTTTACAATTTTTATATTTATATTTTCAAAATAAATATTAGAAATAATACAAATTATACATAAATTATGATCCAAAGCACTTTTTCAGTGTAGTAGAAATTTCATTAAGTTAAGTGAAATTTCATTTAAGTTTAGATAACAACTAACAAGGAGGCGTTCCTACCGAAAATTCGGAAAATGTCATTAATAAGTCTCTGGTTAATAAGCCTATTCTCGAATGCACTGCAAAAATCAGCACTAGATTCGACACGTTTCCTACCTTTGTTGTTTCACAGATATGGGATGAATCAACTTGTATAGGTTCAGCTTGGAATTAAACTGAAAGTGGTTAATGTAAAAGATATAACAAATCGAACGAGAGTTCGTTCTGGAATACCTAAAGAACTTGAAGTCTTCAGAACGACTTTAAAATACGAAAAACATATTACAAAACTACACAAAAAAAATCTCTAACAGGCATATATTTTTTTTTATTTATGATCTCTCCTCAACACAATCTTTTTTTTTAAATTGAAATTTCGTTTACACAGAATGTAATCATAAATACTTTTAGTTTATGTAAAATTCAAAAGCGTTAAATTTTGTTGAACGAATAGAAAAATTAAAAAAATATTTTGCCGGAAGTGAGCGACATTCGAAAGTAGGGATGTATGGTCCCAACAAACATTAAAAAATAGTGAGAAAAATCGCCTGTTGTATGGTGGACCTTTGTGAAAAAAAACCCTTATGGTGAACCCTTTGTCCAATGTACCCATAAGCTAATAAATCCTTTCTCATATTGATTGAAACCTTTTACCAACGTTTTATGGAAATCGATTTCTAGTTGAAGGCTATAGGGATAAACACCGCAAAAAAAATTTAACCGGAAGAGACAAACCGGAAGTTTATACGCAGAAATATTGAAAAAATACTAAACCGTATACACCAAGTTTCAATACGATTGAAATTCAAGATTAGCAGTTATTGAATGTTCAAACTTAAAGGTGTTCGGGAGACCACCCTGCCATTTTGTCCAATTTTTGAAATTAAATTTACCTGGATTATATACCAAAGTTTTATCAATATCCCATGCCTTTTTGTCACGAAAGGCTTCATGTACTAAAAAAAAGTCCGGACGCACTTATAAAAATTAAAATCTGATCACTGAGGTAAAGATGTAAAATAGTCAGTAAAATATTTTTTGGGTAATTTTACAGTAAAATTGCCGGTAAGATTGGTAAAACTGGTAAAATATAAAAAACTAAATAATAATTACAATTTTATTTAATTCAAAATTGCTTGTTGTCACAATTAGATATGTTAATATCGAGCATTAATTTACTAACTCGCACAGTATCAGCCCAGCAAATACATAACCAACAATAAAGCTGTATGGAAAATTCATTTATTTCCCATAGATGATGGAAGTCCAGGTGTTTTTCACTTGCAGTGCATCTAGAAAATGGTAAACACATTTGTTTTACAATTGCAAAAGAGCATCAAAGCTTGAACCCATTTGCTACAACGTTGGCTGCTTTCTTTACGTTATTCGGCCATGTTAATGTTTTAAACATGTAATGAAAGGAGAAAATCATTTGAACAACACAAATGAGGGACTCGAGTAGACGGATAACCAGGCATATTAATATGTAGAAACTACGGTATTCAGACTGCGCTTGCTGCTTCGTTCATGGTAATACAACATTACAACACGAGAGATCTTTTTTCGTATGTGCTATCATATATTCCTAAGTTAACGTTTGACCAAAATGACTTTTACGATCAAATAATGCAAACTGTCAAGAACCGGGTAGAAAAAAATTCTTACAAATCTTCTTAGATGTGCCAGGAGAAATTGGTACGGTAGGTTCTGGCAGAAATTTGATTCTAAAATTACAAAGCCTTACCTCTTGCAACAGCCGAAATTGCTACCAGATGGGAAAACGCCTCATTTCGCTTTGAAATTCCAATTGAACATTTAGTTCACTGAAAGTTTCACGTGCATCATTACCAAAGCATTGTGGGGCATAGTGATTTGTGGAAAAAAATTCAGTTCATTTGGAAACATCTATATATCATCTATCGACACCAGCGGACGAAGTAAATGCTTACCTGAAAAACTATCTTTTCTGGCGACATGTAAACATTAACTACAAATATACGCGTCCAGTTGCAAAACGATCGGTTAGCTGAGATATTCCAACTTCAATTGCTGGGAATTGGAACCGGAAAGGTTCTGATTGATCTTACCACATGACGCACGATACTGTGTCATAACTTATGCAATTTAGTGACGTAAAAAGTAAATTGCTGGAAAATTAGTACCCAATATTTACCAATTTCAATAATCACTATTGGCTGAGTGAAGTGAGTATTTGTATTTGTGCGACCAAAATTATAGACGTCTATGAACTTCAAAATATTATCCTGTCCAATACTCAGAGCGAAAAAGTAATATAAACATGCCACCGCACATGTTGCAATTAAAAATCTCCGTGCAAATCATGTTTCACGTGGCCAAACATTCATCAGCCAAAGATTTGGAATGGGGAATGCATTTGGAATGGGGAAAGGAAAACGTCATAGAGCTAAAGGCAAAAATGTCTTCATCCTCAATTCGATTGACATTTGCAATTGCCATCAATAAATCTCAATAAATTTCGGATTTTATTGCAATTTTACCAATTCTACCATGTCATTGTAAAATTACGTAATATTGTCATTTTATTATTTTAGTGTAATAATTCTCGCTTCTTACAATCTAATGGCACCAAAATTTCCATAATGTATTCTGTAACCAACGGACGGTTAGAGTAATACTCACACTTGTACGGAGTATCTAGAATTTCTACTAGAGAAGAAATTTCTCAGTTGTGTCGAACACATCGACTTAACCATGTATTGACTGGTAGATATTTTCAGGAATATCAGGTTCTCTTTAACACTATACACAGTCTTGCATTTCTTGAACATACGTCGAATTCAGAAATTTGCTGACTGTTAGGAATGCTCAATAGTTCGTGGGTTTTATTTTAAACATTAACTTAACAGTTTATAAAGAAACTTTTGATGACAGTCCAGAGAACCACGTTTTATTCTATTAGTGAGGCTAGTTGAGGTTGAGGTATAATGTAATAACTGCAAGGACTTCAAAGATAGCTAAGTTGAGAGTAATTCCATACAGACTTTCTTAACAGAGATGACTGTTCAGTTATACAGTCTCCTCATCTGTATTGCTCATCAAGGTAAGTTTGGAAATACTGTTTGCTGCATTAAAACTGCTGCTTTGAAATAGAGCATACGTTCACAAATGAGAGATGGTAAAGGCAGATATGACCAGAATGGCATCGTTTAAGGTCTAGACAACTAATGCCAACGGATCTACGGGATATTAACTTGGTTGCAACGACGGTTTATATTACTGTTTCTCTTGGCTTTCGTGAAGATGAGGATGTGAGAAAATTTCGATCTTACTTCTGTTTTTGCATTAATCTGGCCCAATCCAGATTTAAATACTATGTGCACGAAGAATACATTATCTGTTGGATCTTAGCAAGGTAAAAGACTCCAGTGATGAACAGAAAAATGCGATATGAAAATATATCTTTATACTCTTCCATTTAATTATATCAGCTTTATTTGTATGTTTTTTCGATAATAATAGTATGTATTATTGTATTGTTTTCTAACCTATAGCCTAATGAACTTAACCTATTGTCTAATGAAAATTTTCCTATAAAAAAATTATCATTATTCAATTGGTATGATTCCAATTGGTCAAATTATTTTGATTTCATTAAAATTATTTTCAAATTATAATCACAATTGCTTTTGTTCAAAAATCAAATTTTAAGTTAAATTAAATTCTCTTATGTATTTCGTTTAGTTGAACTTGGTTGATTATATAAGATAGGGGTTTTTTATCATCAGGGTTTTTTTAATAAGAAATTTGATTTATCAATTAAAACAATAAAGATTTATTGTTTTAATTGAAGAAAATGTTTTTATTTTTTAATAAACACAATTCGTTGTCAGAGAATAAAGTATTGTAATCGATTCGTGTTTAATGAATTTTATTCTCTCGCAAATTAAAATTCTCGCTCGTGTCTCGCTCAAATTTTAAACTTTTGCTTGAGAATAAACTATTTCATTATACACTCATTGATTAAACTACTATTATTTTTTAATTAAGAGGAGCAAAGTGGAAGAAAAGACATCCACTTTCTAGTAACTCAGTCAGACAATGAAATGAGATAGCAGAATAGTGAGGTTTACGAGGAAAGATTGATAATTCCGGTACTTTACAATAGGCGTCGATCAAACCGTGTAAATAAAATTATTTTTTACATCTGGCATCACTTTCAGCCTACATAAGGTAGAAACACAACACGGGCGATAACGATGGATGTTAAAAAAAACGTCTACAACGTCTTGCAATAAAATTGCAAGTTTGATTATAGACTAAAATATTTTGTGCTTTGTCAAAATGAATTTCACAAATTTCAATTTTAAAAATAACTAATTTTTACTAATAAATAAATAATAATACTTTTTCTCTAATAATTAATTTAAAAAAAAAATAAAATACAAAATACAAATTATGAAAATGTATAAATGAATAAAAACCGAACTTTGAACATAAACTGAAAATTCAGTTGACAACTCAAAACAAAACGATTACAGCCTCCAAAACGCGAAAAATCATATTTCTCAGTTGGCGGCACTGTCACAATAACATTAAAAATTACCCTTGCAGCCAAATAAAAATAAAATTGATATCTGGCAATAATCATCGCCGGCGATAAATTAGAAATTGAATTTAAATTTTCTCCGACGAAAAAAACTTTTTCGTTTATCGCTGTAGTTGTGTTTAAAATGTATGTAATCTGTGTATTCTAATGTTACTAACGTCGTCGTCGGACGATTTCGCCCGTGTCGTGTTTCTAGCTTATATTCTAAATTTTAAGTAGATCTGTCAAATAGTATAGTTCTTACAGTCGTCAAAAGCAATCAACCTCGGAGTTTTTTAACAATGAAAAAAGTGAATTGCGTGTCTTGATAAAACACTACTTTCTGCGTAAAAAAACATCAAGGAAACTGAAGCAAAATTCAAAAAATTGAGTACAAATGATTCCGAGTAGAGTTTCCAAAATACCGGCAAATTCTAATACCGGTTTTCGGTATTCAAAATTTTTCAATACCGGTATTGCGCGGTATTTGTATGAAACATCTTAAAAATTTGGCTAAAACAATAGAAAACTCAATGTTAACATTTTACAATAGTATATTGCATATTTAAAGCGGAAAGTGAATCTTTTGTGTTCGGAGGCGAAATTTACAGCGCGAGCCGTAGGCTTTAAAAAGATATTTAAATATTTATTTCCTTATTATAGTTTGAAAGCAAACATAGGTATTAATAAAAGATTTAACGTTTGAATATAACCTTTGTTTCTTAGGAACATCGTGTTGTGTTAATCCAAAATTTATTTTTTAGTTTTTAGTTCGGTTTCATGAAAAGTGTGTTTTAAAAAAAATTTTTTTTTTATTTTTTCTATTTCATTTACAAACTTCGAACACAAAAAGAAGAGTGTTGCTATTGCTATATTGCTATTTCAGAAAACTAAATTTTTTTTGTTTTAATCGCCAAAAGTTATGCAACTCTCTGGTTTTTTGTTCTAGAATGTGTAAGATTTGCATATTGCCATCTTTTTTAACTTCTGAAAATTAAAATTTTGAAAACCGTACAAAACCGGTATTGTGATACGGTTTCGGTATTGTAAAAATTTACTTCAGTACCGGTTTTCAATACCGATATTGAAAACCGTGGACACCCTAATTCCGAGTACCCAGGACGCCCAAAAGAGGTCACAACTGAGCAAATGCTCAACAAAATTCATGATATCGTGCTACAAGATTACCGAGTTAAGATTAATGAGATAGCTGTGATAGTAAACATCTCATATGAGCGCGTGCATAATATCCTACATGAATATTTGGGTATGAAAAAGTTATCTACCAGATGGGTCTGCGATTGCTGACATTGGACAATAAACAAAATCGTGTCACCACTTCATAGCAGTGTTTGGAGCTGTTCCAGCTCAATCCAAATGAGTTTTTGCGACGTTTCGTGGCCGTTGATGAAACATGGATCCATAAATATACCCCAGAGACTAAGGAACAGTCGAAAAAGTGAAGTTCTCCAGGCAAAATAGCTTCAAAGAAGACTAAGACTATGTCATCGGTCGGTAAGGGCATGATCACCGTTTTTTGAGGATTCTCCCAAGTACAAAATAAGTAAACCCACTAAAAATATTCAATACTAGTAACCAATAAGTTACCTAGATCCCAAAACAATAACTTATGATGTAGTTAGCTCTACATGACGGACAAACAACTTTTGTTACCGATTCGATTGTAACCTGCACTTGTATACTGACGAATTAAAGATAAAATAAATTCAAGTTTCTTTTAATATAACGAAATAACCTTCTCAACAGTATATTTCAGAAACACAAAACAAAGATATTTAAAGAATTGTAAAATTATTTCTTTATATACATTATATCTAATTCTAAACCATCACCTTAAATAATTATCCAATATATAAAATTGCCATACAAAACTACTCATGCAAAACTATTTCAAAATAATAACAACAACAACAAACAATATGAATGATAAAAATAAAATATTTCGATTTGTTTTTGGTTTATATATTTAATGGTGGAATGATGAACGTTTTGCTATTATTTACAATTATAGCATCTATTATGTACATGAGATAATGACAATGATGATTATTTTAATGAGAAACAATAAGTTTATGTACCTATTAGCCCTAAATTAATGTTTAGTAAAAAACATTTAACATACAACAATGAACATGATCGAATATTAAAGTGGATATGATGTACCTTTTGCAAGTAGAAGAGTTTTCGGTTATAATTAAATAGATGATATGCGATTTTCAAATGGATTAGGTTAGAGATAGTAAGATATTTTATACTTTTTGTAGTGCCAGTAAACAGTTATAACTTGAGAGCACTGGTTATGAAAAGGGAAATATAATAGTACAGAAACAGACAAAAAAGCTATTAAAATCTGTGATAATTCAAATGAAAGAATAGAAAGAATAATTTAAAGCCTATAGCTATGCTAATAATGATGCACAAAGAATCTGATGTTTGGATAGAATATTTTCTGATTTATTAAAAAGGTTAAGGAAGACAGTTAAAATATCCTTTCATATTCTAAATCCATTTATAATGACGTGTTTTTAGTGGTGATTTATGCTAATATTTATAACTAAATCTAACAATTATCAAATAATTAACCAACTCTCTTCTTACAAATGCCAATCACACCATAATAATACAATTTTAATGAAATGATTTATTGTATAAAACACACATATATGAGAACATTATGATCATAAAGCTGGAGGAAAAATGCGACTGGTTCGTTTATGTTGCTTTTTTCTTTCTTATTCTGTGTTAAACTTAAAATGTTTTTCTTTTAACAAAAACGTAGAAGTAAAAAAATAATTACAAACAAAAATTTTTAGTTGCGACAGGCCACACATAGTGATTTAATAATTATAAATTAAATTGTTGAATATGAAATATATAGAACTTTTATTCGACAAACTTTAATATTATTTCCTATTTCATATTCAATAACTTAATAGTTGTAACTAAAAAATTGTGAGAAAAAGTTAATTAAAACAACACAATAAAAACAAAACATTAACAAAAAAACTAATAATAATATTCGAAATCAAAACATAAACAAAAGAGAAACCAGAGAGATGATCGATTTTGTTTTAGTGAATGATTTAAATTTTAAATTTCTTTTCAGTGGTGGCCAGTCTTACCAGTCTGTGGACGACCATAAAAATCACCCGGTGTGCCTGTTGGATGTGGCATATTGCTGTACATCATTCCATATCCTGTTGTTTCAGGCCCATATGAACGTGGTGATCCTGTTAATTAATTATAACTTTATATTTTACAATATTTTTTAAGGGTTTTTTTTGTGTTTTGCTAAAACATTTCTTGCTTTCGTTATTTACGAGACCAATTTCTTTCTATATATAGTATTTACTTATTATTTCACTTTTCTTTTTCTTATATCGTTTATTTTTTACCATTTATCATTCGTTGTATTAAATTTTATATAAATTACAAAAAAAATTCTAACATTCACAGTTTAAATAAATATATAAAAATTCTACTTTAAAAAAGTATAATCAAAAATATTATTTCATCCATCACCGAATATAGTAATAAGTTTATTATTATCAAGAATTTAATAAAAATATGTTATTTATAAAAAAATTGTATTTTCTATAAAATTTTAAGGTTTAATTAATATTTATAGTCTGTAAAATATGGTTGAGTTTGCAGTTTATATTTTGTACGTATTTACTGTAGGTTAATCTTTGTTACAGGTATTTATTCTCAATAAATCAAAGTTTAAGTTAAAATAAAGAGTTTCAAAACCGGGGATTAACTATCAGAGATTTGTTCGATTTCTTTTGGGATTGTTTTTAAAACAAACATATTGTCTGCTAGAAGCAAAATAAGTTCAATTTATTTTTAAGATTAACGTACTTTACGATTGCTTTCAAATTTTAAGTTTTATACTTTTATTTATTCATTAAAAGTAATGCCTAGAAATTTTAAGCAAAAATTCAAATATAATGTAAAAACATTTCCATAATATGGAATAAACAAGTGATGATGAAGTATCAACTTCGAAATAATCATCGTCTCAGTGACGTAATTGATAGCGTGTCTACAAACGGATTCGAACTGATGAGGAGGGTACGAATTCATCCGAAAGTTTAGTTTAGAGTTGAATTGCTCACAAAAATCCCCAAAATAATTGTTTCAGTTATTTAGTTATGTTAACAAAAAAAATACAAAACGAATTTCGCTCAATCGGTGATAAATTCTCATAACGTGTTGGTAAAATCCTCAAGCAAATGGCATAGATAGTAGACTAAGACCCACAATCTTCGGCTTTTACTAATCATCTTGTTAGCGAAATTTTTGCAATTATGGTTTCGAATTATCAGCGCTCTTGGGAAATTCCGACTGATAATTTCCCTAGGGTCTTTATCAAGAATATTTTATATTTTATTCTATATAAATATGAATTAAGAGAATTATGAATTAATAAATGTCTTAAAATTTTAGTAAAAAGATTATTTAGTTAAATTGGTAAAACAATTGAGGACCTTGCAGCCAAAAAGAGGCAAGTCCAAATTTTCAAACATGCAAAGTTTCATGCATCAAACGATAGACCTGATTACTATTCACATTTTTGGTGAAGAAGAGCAATGACTAAAATGTCTGCCCTCCCCCCCCCCCCCCCCCCCCTTTTCGTTTCTAAACGAATTTCTAGCAAAACATGGTAATGTACAAAGGATTGCAATTATTTAATAATCTCCCGTCAGAGATTGGGTTGGAAGAAAATAGCAAAATATTTAAAAAACAGTTGAAAAATTATGTGATTTCTACTTATGATTGAAGTAAATTGAATGCCGATTAGTGTGTAAACATTATTATGTTATTTTAAGTTAATTTAAATTAAATTTTATAATAGAGTAAGCTAACCATAACTGTTTAAAATTGTGTTATTAAAATAAGATATTGTTCTAAGAATCAAAGTTGTAAAACTAATAATAATAATAAATAAATAAAAGTAATATTGATAAAAGCCTACGGGTTACGGCCTCATTACCAATCCACTTGCTTTCGAAATTCTAGCAAAAAACTTTTTCGAACTATCATCGTGTATCAAAACTGAACAATTAAAAATTGTTACAATAACAATTAAAACAATTTACAAGGGGCATGAAATTGTTTCTTTAATTTTTTTTTACAATTTTAACGTTTAATTTCGATGAAATCATTTCTTGCTCACAAAAATCCATAATAATTCAAAATTTATTCAAATTTTGGGTTTAGTGAGTTACAATTCTAAGCCAGTTAGTGTATATAATTATATATGTATTGTTTTTCTTACAGAAATATATATTCAAATAAAAATATAGAAGTAAAATCAGTGTAGAAAACCTTTCCCATCCACAGTTAAAAAATTGTCTTACAAAACTTGAAGAGCACAGTGCAAAAATGTAAAAAATGTGTTCGTATAGTAAAAATCAGACTAAGAAATACACTAGAGTTGAAAACTGAATAAAAAAACACTTTTATAACGATGGTTAGGAAAACTCAAATTAACTAGGCCAATAATGATGAAATTTCAATTTCGAAATACTATCGCTTCGGTGGCGCAGTAGACATAGTTTCTACCAATTGCCAATTCAAATTATGGCACTGATTAGGAAGATTCGAATATTAGTATAAAGTATTTTTATGAAAACCGAATATTAGTTAAAAATATTACTTTAGAAAATTATAAGCCTAAAAAATAAAAATTATAGTACCTTATGATCAGACAAACCAATTATAGTACCTTATGATGAAAGGACGTAAAGCTTAGGTTTTTGGACGTATGTGGAGTTTGCGAATCCAGCCGTGATTTGCACCCACATTAAGTCCGAAATGGCTTACATCCGTGCATCATATACTATTTTTTTAAAAAAATATTTAAAAAAGATTGTTTAATCTAAATCAAAATTAAAGATTTTTTAAATTTTGAATTAAAAAAAATATTTTGAACAAGAATAACCTTTGACCAAAATATTTGTTATTTTTTTCAAAGAAATCGTATAACTATGACATCAAAAAATAACAATTACTATGATTGGATTATAAAATTTTGAATTGAAAAGTTGCTATTATTATTTATTATTTATATTTTTAAATATTTTTGTAATTCACCATAAGCAAAAACTAACAACTATTATATTGATAAAAATTATAAAAATAAACTGAAATAATTTATTTTATATAGTTCAATTCCTCTCTATGATTTCTGCTGCAAAATTATCAATACCTTTTCCTATAAATAACGGCTCAATAGTTAATTTTTGTAGAAACTCTTTCTCAATCGATAATAGTGACAAATCCGCCACTTTTGTACTTTGCATAGAATTTTTTAGCTCATTTTTAATACGAAGTACTGTTAAATCTCTCACAAGAAACTGTGGTCATTGGAATAGTTAAACAGAAGAGTTAACAATTTAACGACCTCGCTATAAACATTGTTTAACTCATTTTCAGATCTATATTTTTATAAAAAGACCGGACTTTGATGCTTGATTTTATCACAGTATATTATTGAAAGCTCATTTTTTATCATTCCTTGGTAAAAGATATAGGATATTGTAAAAAGAGATTAGCAAAAACATTGTTTTTAGTTTTGGGCAGCGATGGATATTAAAATAAAATTCTTTGTAAAAATACAAGTAAAAGGACAAATACTACTTTTTCAAAATTCCAAAAATATTCTAAAAATTATTAAAAAATCAAAAATTGAAGTAATTTTCGAAATTCCAAAAATAATGCAAGAAATATAACAAAATCAAAAATTCAAACTTTTCCTAGAATTCTTAAAATATTGCAAAATTATAACAAAATCAAAAATTCAAACTATTTTCAAAATTCCAAAAATATTAACAATTCTTAAAATATTAAAAATTACTCACGAAACATCTACAAACAATTTTTGTTAAAAAACGACATTTAATCTGCAACAACTTGATAACAGCCAACTGTTCCTATAAGGTAGGAGGAGTTGAAACTGGAAAGAATCATATTCCATGTCCAATTTCATGTTCAATTATATTTCATGTTATGCAAAAAAAATTAATTTAGTTCTACAAAAAATTGGTTAAAAAAATAAACGAAAATGATTTTTATGACACATTTAACGATTTTTTTGACACACTTCATGTCAAATCATGTTCAGTTACATTTGATGTCATCCAAATAATTACTTTTATGTTTTATATCTTCCTAGTCAAAAATGTTTCCCATAATATGTTTCTCAAAAAAATTAGGCAACAAAATATATGACAACCATTCTTTTGACACGTTAAATACTTAACGGTATTTTTTAGCACACATTATAATACAATAATTAAGTTTTTGGTCTCACATTCACATGGCGGCCATCAAGATTCCCCGACGTTCAACGTTACTACTCATTATCGTTTAAAATTATAGTTTTTTTAGCATAAAATATCTAAATTTGTTTTGACAAACTTCATGATTTTTTTGACACACTTCCGGTAGTACAGCTATCGAAGAGATTATCCTTTCGGCTCTTTTTATTAAGTTAACCTATTATTAAGTTAACCTATTGTTAACCTAATTTTTAAATCGCTCCAGCGGTTTTCTAGATTTTGTCAGCTGTTTGTCAATCTCTCTGCCGGCTGCCGTTTTTCTTTTTAAGAATCGTTATGATCTAAAACGTCAAGAAATGCCAAGAAAAGTGGGAGTACGATTTCCACTTTTGGCTTGAGATTGTAATACTTAGGTCTTTCAGACCAAAGTAAAAAAGCAAAAAAAATTTCGGCAGTAATTTCCCACCGGCGGTGGGATAATTCAAAACTATTTTTCCCGAAAATTTCAAATGCAACTAAATTGATAAAAGCCTAATTGGCAAAAACTGATAGCAACTAGCAACGCCACTTGCTTGAGGGATTTTCTAAAAAATTTGAGTATATTTATCACCTGGTCGAGGAAATTCGATTTGAAATGTGGGACAACATAACTTAACTAAATAATCAAAACAATTACCATTTAACTAAAAAAATTAAGACATTTATCAATTAATAAACGCACCTATTAATATTTGCTATTTGTATTTTTCCGATGTAGTCATTACATATAGTTTCACTTGAGCGAGAGAGTGTAAAACGTCTCTCCCTAAGAACTAAAAAGTTTTACACTAAGACTAAATCTAGTTGAAGACCAATGAATAAAGAAATTATTTGGAGTTTTCAAATATTAGTAAAAATTATCAATTCAAAAATCAACAACAATCTCCATTGTTTTAATGTTTTTCCTTAAAAACAACCGAAATATATTATTTAAAGACAAAACAAAATATATAAACAGAAATAGACATAAACAAAACTGTCCAAGAAAGTACAAAAATTGAAATATTGTTGTTGTTGCTATTGCTTATTAGAGTAGTCATAATTTAAAACGTCTACTGTGAGAATAGTAGATTCTTGTATGAGTGAAGAATGATGGCAATTCTTCACGAGGATGAAGTTTCCTGAAACGAGCGTGGCGAGTGGAGGAAATCATCCGAGTGAAGAATTGCCATCATCCTATACGAGTACAAGATGCTATTTTATCCACGACTGCAAACTATTTCGATTAATTTCCAGTTTACCTGCTAAAGTTTGTATCACCATATTGAAATACATGCATCAAAGATAGCATGTAAAACAAAACAAGTTTTTTTATTTTATATTTTATATATGTATTATTCTTGTTTTAACCTGTTTATATTACTATATATATACCAACAAATGAAGTTTTTAATTTGTTAGGGGAATATTTAATAAACTATAAAACTGTTGAAGAATTTAATTATAATCACTAGTTGTGGAATGAATACAATTACAATGGAAGATATACGCATAGAAAGCATATATTCTCTAGTAGTCGTAGATAAAAAAATTTTTGTTTGTTTGTGTGAAACTGGGAAGCGTTTGTAATAAAATTTCAGGAACAAACATAGCTGAATTGTTTTTGTTCTAATTATTGTATTAAAACTTAATGATTTTCTTTGAACGTTTGACAAAATAGGATTAAGTCGACAATATATACGAACAATATAAAAACAAAGTTTCATATTTATATTATGTTTGGGTAGACACTGTCTAGTGTAGGGATTCTTACTTAGCAGGGGAACCGCGAAAAGTATTTGGGGGGCCGCGAAAATATTTCCAGATTTTTTTTAATTGAATGCTAAAGAATTTTTTAAATCAAAAGCGTTTTTAAATCTAGGTGTACGAATGTGTATCCACTTATTTTTCAATAAATACTTTAAATACTGATAGTAATGCATATCATTTTTGGATCATTATATATTTCGAGTTTATGCAACACATACGAAGTGACATAGTGGCAGCTAGGATGCAGAAAATCAATTGTTAGGAAGACACCCTCCTCCATCGTTTTATCTAATTTTGTCCAAGCACATAGAAATCTTTTGAAAGATGTTTTTTCATACTATCAAAATTGAACACGGAACAAAAATTTGTCAAATTTATTAGTGCCAAACAGAATTTAGATTTTGAACGATGTGAAAATTTCGTCTTCGTATCCAAGTAAAATTATATTCGTTTTTATAAAAATATGGACATGTCAACCCATGGCATAAATTCATACCCTTAGACACAGCTAAACAGAACTACGATAAAGTTAATTCTACTCTACTGTTTTCAATTTTTCAATTTTTTGAGCGAGATCAACTTTAAAAACCAGGTTGTCAAGGTTTCTGCAAACCGTTTAAAAGCGAAGTACAAACAAAATAGCTGAAATGAAACTGATACGGGGATAAAATGAAATATTTATGGTTGTTGCACTTAGTATATTGGATAACAATGGCAAAGTGATACTCATTTCACTCGAGTATGAAATTAACAGCAAAAGTGTAGTGAGGGCTGTAATAATACTTTTTCTAAGACTTTCAATAAACATAAAAATACATTTAATATTTTTTTATTTGTATATCCTTAATTAAACCAGTTTTTTGAATTAATATAAATATTTATTGTTAAAAAATCTATATATTTCGGGCTAGGCCCATCTTCAGGATTATATATGAATAACAATAATATAAAAATTAAAAAAGCATTTAAAAATTCGTTTTTTGTCGTTTTGCCGAAAACCTAAAATAAAAGAAAACGAAAAAATATTCGACTTCCATTTCGTAAGTAGTATGCAGCTGTAAATAAGAAAACGTGACCGTGCGAATATATAGTCGTTGGCTAGACGTGGAGACAATTCTTATTTTCAAATTAAAATCTACAAAAACAAAACAATTAAGAATTAAAAAATTTCACATATCTGGAGGGAGTTTTCATTATGAATACACACTTAAAAGCAATGCTTTCAACAAATCCAGCAATGGCAATTTTTCAAACTATCAATTTATTTTCAAAAAGTACGAAATAAATGGAACTACCCTGGCTGGAGTACGCAGGGTTGTCACACCCGTCGGTCAAAAATAAAAAACAACTACAAGAATTATCCTGTCCTTGGGGGTCATATTTCCAGAATAAAGCAAATTGAATATCCTATCTCAGTGATGGCGAACCCGCGACCTGCGGGTCATGGACTGACCCGTGAGACGTTTTTAAATACCCGCGAGAAAATTCAGATAATTTATCTAAAATTTGAAGTTTAAATATTTTTATAACAAATCATAAATAAATCTAATTCTACAATTAATTTAAATATTAAATATAAAATTATTTTTAGTTGTAAATAGAATCTCAAAATATAGCATAGCTTGAAACCATTGCAAAATATACAAATCTGTAAATATAGGGTGCCCATTTTTTTCCTAAGTGAAATCAGTACAACATATTAAGAGCTAAAATATTTACTATCCTTAGTCTCATTTAACCTAGATATGTCTGTCCTAAGTCGAAAGGTTAATGTGTAAAGCGAATTGGAGAAATCTAGGTAGTTTTCATTGTTTTAGTAGTTTAAGGAAATCTTGTTGAGACTTGAGACCAACACCAGTAGTTAATAAAATACAACTTTCTGCCACGATTGCTTGGGAAAACACAGGGGTTAAAATTTTTATATATATTTTCCGTGGGTAATTGCCACAATTTAAACATAAAAGTATTTTTTTCAAGTAATTTTTATTACAAGTTCATACCAAACAATAGCTCGTATAGTTTTATTTCCGTATTTAAATTGGAACTTAAATTAAAATTTAACAATTTTCTTAAAAATCAGTACTTTCAGTATATAGTTTTAGAAATCAGTACCGCATATGTCTATCAGTACAGAAGCTAGAAAATCAGTACTGTATATTGATAAATTCAGTACGAATGGTAACTCTGTGTAAATATAATGAGAGAAGAATCAATAAAATTAGTGAATTTAACAGGAAAAACAACGTTATGCATGGATTTAAAGAAGCATTGGAAATCATGAATATTGATACAAAGAAGATTGTTTCCGTAACTACTGATGGTCCTCCAAGCATGGTTGGCAAAAACGTTGGATTTATTACACATCTCAAGCAAAACATTAACGGTCTATTAGTGGAATTTTATTGTATTATTCACCAAGAAGTACTGTATTGTTACGAGTGCAGAAAAATCTAGACGATTACAGAAAGATCTAAACGATTACGGTCACTTCCAGGAAAATAAAATCAACAAACAAGTTAATGAAATGAATATTGTTGTTGTTGTCTCTTCTTAGAAATAGGGTCAACATAAACGATTTTATCAATCAAATCAACATAACGTAAAATAATCGAGTATTCTAATGTTTTCTCAAGGTTTCTGGAAAGTGATGTCGAATTATCTAGAAGTATTGCAGAAGGTATATAAGAAAAATACCTTTTGTAGTTTTTAATTAGTTTTATTTTAAACCTGCGATAGTGAAGTTAAAATTATAAAAGTGATCTTTAAATTAGTTTTGTGTAAAGTTATAAGTGCAATAAAGTTATAAGTGTTATCGAGTAGAAATAATTTGTGTATTATTTTGAACGTGGTGTACTGGAAATTTCTACAATAAACCGTTGGAGTTTCTGAAGCTGTTAAAAGAATATTCTAGTTAGGAATATTGTTTGCTGCATTGTTTTCCTGTTGTTGTGAAACAATTAAGGTGTTGAATACTTAATAAAACCTGGTGTGTTTGCTTACTAATCAGTGATCGAACTCAGAAAGAGATTGGGAATTACGTTTATCGAATTGTGAGTTAGGGCAATTCGAAGTAAGATTGGAAAAACGTAACATTGGTGACATCGGCGGATTAGTTAGCTGTTAATAATGGTTTTATTAAGTGATTTGAAGGTTCTTGAGTTAAAGAAAGAACTAGAACAACGTGGATTGGCAACAACCGGCAACAAAACTGAATTAACGATACGGCTTCGAGAAGCTATGGAAGCTAGTGGAGTAGTTGTGGAAAGTTACCAGTTTGGAGTGATTAGTCCAAATAATGATCTAGTGGCAGCAGATGAGGAGAAAAGTTTTGTTGCGGAAACAACAACTTCATTGCCATCTGGAAATTGTGATTTTACACAGTTAATGGCTATGATGCAACAGATGAGTTTGACCATCAGTCAACAAATGGCTGCAAATAAGGAAGAAATCAGTTTCAACATGAATCAACAGTTGGAGAAAGTCAACAATAATATGGCTGCAAATAAGGAAGAGATCAGCTGCAACATCAATCAACAAATGGCTTCTACCAAGGAAGAAATCAGTAGTAACATCAATCAACAGCTGGAAATAGTCAACAATAACATGGCTACAACCAAGGAAGAGATCAGTTTGAACGTCAAGCAAATAATGGACGAGAAACTTCTCGAAATATCAACTACGTTACGGGAGGAAGTAGGCAGAGTTCATCAAGAGGTGAAAGAGCTAGAGCAGAAAGTACTTGATGAAAACAAAAAGGTACTTGCAAAAGTAGATGATTTCGAGAAACGGTTGCAAGATGTTGAAACGAATAAAGTCACTTCACATGTGGTACAACAAATAGCAAATATTAAACTAAAGCCACCATCGTATGACGGTACCACATCTTTCGGCATCTTCAAGTTCCAGTTCGAGACCGCAGCTGATCAAAATATTTGGAACGCCGAAAATCGTCATGCTGCATTGATAGTTGCACTTAAAGGGGAAGCAGCTGAAGCATTACAGGCAGTACCAGAAAATGACCGGAAAAGTTATGCTGAGGTGATGAATGCGTTGGAACGTAAATATGGCAGCGACCATAAAAAGGAGTTATACAGAATCGAGTTAAAAGGTCGCTTGCAACGCAACGGAGAAAGCTTGCAGGACTATTCCTCGGAAGTAGAACGGCTTGTACATTTGGCACACTCGAATACTCCACCCTATTTTATGGAGAAAATGAAGATCGAGTCCTTCATTGATGGTATCCGAGAATCAGAAACCAGGATCAAAGTAATGACTACACCTAAGGCGACTTTCCATGAAACTGTCGCATACGCAATGCAATATGAGATGGTACAGAGGATGTGTATGCCACCTGGTGGATGCAGAAAAAGGAATGTAGAGGGGAACATCAAAGGAGAAGTATTGGCACACAGAAGTGGAAGCGACATCATATGCTGGGTATGTGACGAAGAGGGTCACATGGCACGGGAGTGCAAGAAAACTAAAGAAGCAGATAGATCTGCGTCGTTTTCTGCGAAGAATATGGCAGTCGAAGACAAGCAGCACGGAGTGTTCAGGAGCAGCAGTAGGAAAATCTTGTGTTGGATATGTAGAAAATCGGGCCATATCTCACAGGACTGCTGGAACAGGAAGCGTGATAGATCTTCGTCTCCTATTCAACGGAAGTCTGTTGAAGGTGCAACTGTAAAGCCAAAAAGTGAGGAGAATGCAGCCTACATTCCAATTTCAAGAATTGCGGTAAATGGTGAAAGCTTGGGTATCAACGAACAACTTGAAGGTAAAGGTTGCTTCATGACATTGGATACAGGTTCAGCTCGAACACTCGTTCGCAAAGGTTTAATTGACGGTGTTTTGGAACCATCAGATGGATTGAAACTCCAAACAGTAACTGGAGAATGCGCTGAAATAGAAGGTAAAAGAATCGCTGAAATAAAATTGGGAAATAACTGCTATCAACAAGAGGTGCTAGTGGCAGACATTATGGATGAAGTCATTTTGGGGATGGACTTCATGAAGGCGAAGGGATTAGTCTTCGATTTTGGATGTGGAATCCTAAAGGTAAATAATGTTGAGATGCCACTACTTGTGAATGAGGCAGAGCCAACAGTTATTTTTTTTTTTTTTTTTTTTTAATAAAATGTGTTGTGTAGTAGGAATTACAATATGTGCCACAACAACACATAAAAACCTTTTAAGACCAAGGTCCCACAACAACATACGTTCAAAGGTGTTGATGGACGTAAATCTTCCTTTTTTTGTATTTTTATATTTTTTGTTAAAGAATGGATAACTAAACAAAAAATCCTATCACTGACAAAATATGACATAGGCCAATATTTTATGATAGAATAGAGAAAATAAAAGGAAATTAAAAAGTAAATAGCAAATTGTTACAAAAATTTGCTGGAACAAAATAAAAATGTAGTTGCCAATAATCCAGCCGGTTGCATATTCCTTGATCCTGTGACACACTCTCTTTCTTAAAGATTAAAGCCCACACAAAATTATATGAAGGCTCATTTCTTCAACGAAGCAATAGCGTCTCAACATCAAGGACTATTTAACAGCTAAGATTGAGGGTGCTACCGTTGACTGAATACAGTTCATCCGCCACCACCCCTAAGATGTCACCTTGGCTAGTGATATCTCACTGCTATTGCCAGTGGTGTGTGATATCTCACGTCAACTCGTATGTCAATAGCAGGGACTGGAGTACGCGGGGTTGTCACACCCGTAGATCAAAAATAAAAAAAAAATGTCAAAACAATAAAAACTGATCCCTCCATGCGATGAGGAACTACGCAGTGCAGAGGAAAATCCAGCACCATCCAAACAGATGAGGGAGAGAAACGTCAACCGACGCAGACGATTAAACAAACGCCGAACGTTAAAAAGGAAACAGGTCCAAGCCCATAACGAAGTGAGCAATGTAACTGAAGTGGTTCAAATAGCTTCAAACGGTGACGAATCCCAGCTGAAAATGAGAATGGTTCAGAGACATGGCAGTGTGAAACACTCAAAGGGAAGAGATAAGGAGCACTTTAGAGATAATGATTATCCATACTCATCACGGTGGGCTGATATAAAACAAAGTAATGGCCCAGTACTTAGAAAGGAACCGGAAGTAATTCTAAACAGCCTGGGAAATAGGAAAAAGAAAAAAAAAATGTTTTTGGATTCAATAATTGGAGGAGAGAGCTAGATCCTGTTCGGGACGAACAGGCTTAAGTGGAGGGTAATGTTACGAGTGCAGAAAAATCTAGACGATTACAGAAAGATCTAAACGATTACGGTCACTTCCAGGAAAATAAAATCAACAAACAAGTTAATTAAATGAATATTGTTGTTGTTGTCTCTTCTTAGAAATAGGGTCAACATAAACGATTTTATCAATCAAATCAACATAACGTAAAATAATCGAGTATTCTAATGTTTTCTCAAGGTTTCTGGAAAGTGATGTCGAATTATCTAGAACAGGGGTGCCCAGAAATCATGGAAGAGATGGCCAAAAATTTACAAGAACAAAAATCACTGGCCGCACGGAAAAAAAAATAAATAAACAGTATAAATTATGTTAAGATTTTTTATTCAAGTTAAGTCGCGAACATTAAATTCTTGTGTAGTATTACTAATTCTTAGTTCGTTTTTCAAATTAATGTCAGTTAGTCTATTTCTATAGGAATTTGTTAGGAATATTTAAGTTTGAATTTAGTACGTACCAAAATATTGTACTTTTTTAAACGGAACTTATTATTATTGTGGTATTTGCTATTTTTATAATATTTTTACTGGCCGCACCAAATCATAAAACTGGCCGCATGCGGCCAGATGGCCGCAGTTTGGGCACCGCTGATCTAGAAGTATTGCAGAAGGTATATAAGAAAAATACCTTTTGTAGTTTTTAATTAGTTTTATTTTAAACCTGCGATAGTGAAGTTAAAATTATAAAAGTGATCTTTAAATTAGTTTTGTGTAAAGTTATAAGTGCAATAAAGTTATAAGTGTTATCGAGTAGAAATAATTTGTGTATTATTTTGAACGTGGTGTACTGGAAATTTCTACAATAAACCGTTGGAGTTTCTGAAGCTGTTAAAAGAATATTCTAGTTAGGAATATTGTTTGCTGCATTGTTTTCCTGTTGTTGTGAAACAATTAAGGGGTTGAATACTTAATAAAACCTGGTGTGTTTTCTTACTAATCAGTGATCGAACTCAGAAAGAGATTGGGAATTACGTTTATCGAATTGTGAGTTAGGCCAATTCGAAGTAAGATTGGAAAAACGTAACAGTATGTTAAAAAAGGATTGCAATCATTTTCAAAGGTTATGTCAATAGTGACAAATATTTTCAATTTTATTTCTGCACGAGCTCTGAATAAACGTTAATTCGCTGAACTACTATCTGAAATTTATTCTCTTCTCAGTATTCAGGTGTTTTAATGTATAGCAACGTTCGATGGTTCAGGCGTGATGTGGTTCTAAATCGCTTTGTTACTCTTCTCTTCTTGATGAAATAAAACTCTCTACTTGAAAAGGGTGTAAATTATCCTGAGCTCACAAATTTGCAATGGTTAAATGATCTAATGTTCTTTTGTGATATAACACAACACTTTAACGAACTTAATAAGAAACTTCAAGGGCGTGGACGAATTGCATTAACTATGTATGAAAACATTAAATTGTTTGCTTTAAAATTATACAAATTTATAAATGATTTAAATATAAAAACTATGACATATTTTCCACGTTTGCGTGTACAATTTGAAACAAAGGTGTTTTTTGTAATAATATTGAGGATAATGAGCATTCAATCAATAAATATGTGAATTATAGAAGAAATCAAGGAATCATTTAAAATCAGATTTATTCAATTTGAGCAACTGGAAACTACCTTGCCTCATTAAATTGAACTAAAAAACATGGAACTAGAGTTCTTCAATCGTTTGAATATTAATAATTTAGAAATCGAATTAGTCGAATTTCGAAATTATCGTTTATGGATAAAAAAAACTCAAAGATTTGATTGCAAAAATAGAATCAAATAGTTCCCTAATGAATTTTAATGAGTCAGCCGAAGAAAATATTAAAAATATTATACTCCAAACTTGAAATTATTTGACAAATACATTTATCTGCATGAATTTAGCAAATGCTGTATTACCAATGTTTGGATCATCTTATTTATGTGAGTAGCTATTTTCATCATTTAATTACATTAAGTCCTTGGAAAGAAATTGGCTCAGGACAGAAACAACTGTCGCATGTGTGAAATTAAGGACAACAGCATATCAACCAGATATACAAAAATTATCGTTTCAAAAGCAGCAGGAAATTTCACATTAGTATTTTTTTTCCTAATGAAATTTATTTTGTTTTCTAAATAAAAGTTTGATCAATGAAGTAAATACATATATATAAACTATTTTATTTTAATGTGACCCATGACTCTAAATTGAGAATCTTATAAAATTTTTTTGACCCACCAGCAAAAAAGGTTCGCCATCACTGTCCTATCCTAAACAAAAGTAATGAAAACCAAATTCCATGCATCGATTCAAAGTCCCAAACCGTTTTGTTTTAAATGTTTCCAAATTATCTCAAACAGTTACAGATATTTAATTGTGAATTTGAAAAAGAACGTACAAATTATTTAATTTAATGACATCCATTTAATATTTCAAATAATGAACTCGATAACAGAAAACTTTGAACACGATCCTTCTGATAAATAATACATTTAATTCTAAATTATTGCCCTTGATGACATATTTTAAATTGAGGAAGGCAGTTTGGAACTGTGAAAAACGATTTTCCACAATGCACAATAAAATAAATAAACCATAATCTGAAGAAACTCATTTATGCAAATAGTATAAGAACAACCACAGAAATTTTAGTAATAGATTTTGATAAAAGCATTAATTTCTTTACAATTGTTTAGAATAAATATGTTGACTTAGTCAAATAAATAGATTACATTGGGTTTTTATTATATTTAATGATTGTTATATTATTTTATAGTGAGTATGATGACCGCGAGAATAATTTATTATAAGGGGGGGGCCGTGATTGCCAAAAACTTATTCTAAGGGGGCCGCGACTGCGAAAAGTTTAAGAACCACTGGACTCTAGTGTGTCTATACCGACGCTTCGCCACTGCAAGCGATAAAATATTTAGTAGCCACAAAAATCTAAAGTTTTATTTAATATAAAAGTTTGTGTTTCTGCACCAATCGTATTAAGGGTCGATTGTATGAATGCGGATAGAAGATAAATCCTCGGATGAAACGTCGTTTGTATTGTATGAATCAGGAATCAGGATAGAACAACAAATAAATTCGAGAATAAAATTCTATTCTCTGATTTATTCTTTCTTTTTCTTGTATAAAACAAAGGATAGAACAATTTTTTTTTTCTTGATATGCGCAATGCGCATAGCAAGATAGTTTTGTTTTGAATTTGTGGTTATTTTTGAATTAAATAAATTCAAAATTTCGTTTCTAAAATATGTTTTTTGATATAAATTAATAGTAAAATAAATAATATTTTTAATATAATTTTGATATATTCAATTTAAGTTTTGAAATAATGTTTTTTAATTTATAATTAAATTTATTTAATAGAAAAGTAAAAGAAAAAGTATTGCCACTTATAAAACTATTGCTATAAACTGCAATAAACACAAAAATAAAAAAATTCTATCCGTGTTCATACAATCGACGAAAAATAGTTCCTCGGATGTAGAAAAAACTTTATTCTCGGATTTTTTTCTATCCATCCTTGTTCATACAATCGGCCCTACATGTAAAGAATTACGTAAATTGGTTGTAGAGTAACTTCAAAGAGCTATAGAAGAGCCCTAGAATTGTTTTGTTCAAAAAATCACCCAGATGAATGCTTGACAGTATTTTGAGCGTTAGTGCATTGTTAAAATTTAAATAATTAAATGATAAGCTGCTTGGATGGTAATTGTATGTATCATTTTTAGCCCAGTCATTTTAGCGATCAACCTCGGAATGAGAGATAATAAGCTGAATTTTCGTATATACCTTTATTTTGATGTTCTAAAAGATACCTCAAAAGTCTCATAAAGTCTCGGGTCTGCGTCTTAATTTATTCAAGGTTAAAGGTAATAAAAAACAGTTTTTCGCGATTATCTCGGTTTCTATTGCTCCAATGACGTTAACATTTATTATAAAAATTGTAGAGCATAAGATTTGCAACAAATTTTATTTGAAACAATTTCTCATGCGCTCAGTCGTTTTTGCGCTAGAGGGCGGTGAAGCAGTTTTCTTTTTTCTTAACTCTGCTGCTGCATCAGCTGTATGGCCACAAAATAAACAAAGTTCTTTTAAATCAAACACTTCATTCCTTTTATTACGAGGTACACTGGGTGATAATAAAGGTTGATCTCCTTCTAAGCGTCGGTTCGATGCCGCTATGGAACTTTTACAGACGAACCCTTTTTGACACACAACATGCACATTCACAGAAGTTAAAATATTTAAGAAGTCTATGTGACCATCATTTCAATCGATACTTGTAGTTTTTTAAGTTTTCAATCCACGCATCACATTATAAAAATCACATTCTGCAAGTGGTTTTGTCACAAATTAAACACAAATCAGCCATAATTTTCAAAATTTTACCTCCGTCGTTGCCGAGATCGGAAACGAGAATAAACGATAATTTTTCAAAGTTCAAGGCAATAGTTAATTTTTTATTTATTTAGAGCACTAGATATCATTAATATATTATAATTGTTATTGTTTAGTTAAAACACACTTTTTTGATATCCATATATTTATTACAACCGATCGATTTCGAAAGCTAAGCTTTCATTTTCAAGGATCGTTCTAAACTAAAAGTTACAAAAGTTGAAAATTATTCTATAGTGACATTTTTGTACTTATAAATTTAAATGAATCTAATAATAAGTTCAAGGCGTTCAAGGCAATACTCACGGTTGACCTTACATTACTTATGGAAGAGCGCGCCGTCTATCACAAAAACGGTTGAGCGCATGAAAAAACGTTTCTAAAAAAATTGGTCGCAAATCTTATGCTCTATAATTTCTGTCATAAATGTTAACTATAGATGTTAACTATAGAGATAATCGCGAAAAACTGTTTTTTTTTACATTTGACCTTGAATAACTTACGATGCAGACACGAGATTTTATGAGACTTTTGAGACAACATTTAGAACGAAGGTACGAAATGAAACGAACGAAATGAAGGTATATACAAAAATTCAGCTTATTATCTCTCATTCCGAGGTTGACCTCATTTTTATGCTAAAATGACTGGATTATTTACAGAATGTCACCTTATAATTTTTTAATGGTGTATTCAAACAAAAAATGAGTTTGGGGGACTTTTTTTCAAAAGTTCAAAACATTATCACTAACAATAACATGTTACATTTAACATGTTACAAAGTGTATGAAATAGGCAATCTGAAAGAGGGATCATGTCTAAAATAAGAGACTGATATGCTAGTTGACCTTAAAAAATTTATAATTGTTGATAAAAATTCCTTGATTTTACATCGAAAAGCTTTAATTTATTTTCTAAGAAAATTAAATAAAACACTAACACTTAACTAATAGCTTAATTTGTTACGATAACGATAAAATTCAACGACAAATCCAATTACAGTAGATGGCTTTATCGGATTTCGACTCCGTCTTTTGTAAGCTCATGATGATCTATCAATCGAAATCCAAAATTCGTTATTGTAACAAATATAGCTATTGGTAATTAGCGTTAGCTAGTGAAGTAGTTAATTTTTTTTAAATAAATCAATTTGTTTGCAAATTTTGCAATATTTCACCAATTACCAGTGGGGTAGAATCAAAAGAATCGATTACCTAGTGATTATATTACATTTGCAAATAACTTGCTGAATGTACAAAATTGTTCAATTTAGCAAAGTATATCTATGACTTTAAAAAAAATGAAATTTTCAGTGAAAACGTTCAGGTGTTGGTTTTTATATTTTCATTCCCTAAATAATTGTAGCTTTTGGTCGCGTTGTTTTAGAAATTAAACAAAAACTATGAGCAAAAATTCTATTTGAATCCCTAATATTGCAGTTAAATGTTTTTGTATTCAATCGTTTTCTGTTTTCAAAATAAGATCAATTAAAAAATATAATTGACCGTCGACAGGCAAAACTATTCTTTTAACGCTTTTAAAACTTCCAACGAAATTCCTTTCATAATTTTTTAGAGACGTTTAGTTCAATCAATATAAGTGTTTCTCAATTCTCATTCTTTACCTGTCATTCTAATTCATGTTTCCTATTGATAAAACCGCATTCCTTCTTGTATTCAAAATAAAATTCTAACAAAATAAAACATTAAAAAATCGAAATTGACTTCAAATTATATCTACGTGCGTGGCTTTCATTTTTTCTATAAAAATCAACGTATGAACATTCATTAAATATTTATGTACAAATATGGCTTAAGGGCATAAGGCATAGTTAAATAAATTTGTAATATCATTATTTTCACTTCTTGTAGCCACAACACTATGATCAATGATTAACTTTTTTAGTTATATGATTTTTAAAGCTACCGTTGCTACTATAACTTTAATGGCTGGGTCGAAAGGAGAAACACAATGTAAACATTGTTCAACATTACATCAATTATTATAACTACAAGAAACAGGTTAAAGAATGAGTTTAATTTTGAAATTGAATCGAATTAAAATTTTATAGTTTCGTTAAGTTTGTAACAAAAAACTATCAAACCTGTTGCTAGAATGTTTATTCTAGCAACAACGCGAAACTACTATATTTCATGTAAATATAATTTTAATCGTTTATATATAAGAAGTTATATTGTTTTTATTAAGTTTATCAGATAAGAGTTGAGAAAGAAAATATTTTGCTTTTTATTGACATTTATGCGTGTCAAATTTTTAGACTGTTGAAGAATGAAAAAAACTAAGCAAAACGATATGAATGAAGTGGACATATAAAATAACTGAATTGTATTTCGTATAATCAATTGGTTTCTTTTTTACTGAAATACTTCTTGTAACTAACAATTATTCATTGGCATGAATTTTTAGAAAACATGATTGCTCGTAGTTGGCAATGCTGTTGTGCTCCAGTTCATTAAAACTGCTAAATTTTTTGCTACTTGGGAGTTATATATTAATTAGCTGACATTAATAAATTAATAGATTTATAAGGTTAAATTATATCCGTTTCGAAAGACTATTGTCAAATCTAATTTAATCAACATTTGTTTTCATCGCCAAAAAATGGAATTCAAAGATTTGATATAAGACAGTTTGGAGTAAATTCGTTACGTTGGTGACAGCGACGAGATAGAACATTGTTAAAATAGTTTCGTAAGGAAACTAACTACAAAAGAAACTGTTACAGCTGTTCTAAAAAGGGAAATAACCGAAAGAATAAACATAGAGAGCAAAAAAATGTCCGAAAATGTTGCAGAATCGGCAAGCCAAATAATATCTGCGAACTTCGATTTCACACCACTAGTGGCAGTGAAGCGAGTACAGCAATCAAAGATTATATGCAGCGAAAAACAAATGGCTCAACAAAGCATTGAAATTATTAACAAACGGGTGTAGCAAGTCTTTCATTCTCCAACATATGTTTATCTAAACTAGAAAGCTCACTAGCTCACTGTCATCTGAACACTTGATGACGATATTTGTAAAAAACAACGAGGTCAGCAACAGTGCGACGATGTTGTAGGGAATCAAGGTTTGTTGTCAAAGCTCGATCACCCACAATTGGTATAGCCCGCTTTTGAACAGGGTCCAAGAGGGCCAATATGGAAACAGAAGCAGCACCCCAAACTTGACAACAGTACTCCATACAGGGACGAATATAGGACTTATAAACATGGAGCGAAATTTTTTTGCATCTATTTAGGAGGCCGAGATTTCTAGACGCGCTTTTTGCCATCGCCATTACACGATCGTTCTAGAGTAGGTTATTTGAAACTGTGACACCCAATAAACAAATGTTTTTACATTCACCTATTGGTTCATCACACATACTGAATAAAATATCTTTGGTGAACTCGGTCTTTGATCTGGAAACAATCAACAGCTGTATTTTGGTAGATTTAAAATTGACCAGGTTTTGGTCACCCCAATCGACGACTCTTTTTAGGTCTTTATTCACGTTTATGGCAGCGTCTCTCCGGGCAGGATTAATTCGTTCGTGCATTTTACCTTTTGAAGGAAGGGTACTAAGTACTATCATCTGCAAAACTATTTATTGGGTTACTGGTGATTTTCAGCAATTCGTTGATGTAAATCAAAAATAGGGTTGGGGACAATACTGAGCCTTGAGGTACACCAGCGTTAATTAGCTTAGACTCAGACGAAAACCCGTCTAAGGAGAACGCAATGTATCGGTTGGATAGATAAATTTTGAATCAGCTTCACAACATTGGGATGAAAACCATATAGTCCAGTGATCGCAAATACGTGGCACGCGTGCCAGACTTGGCACGTTTGAAAATTTGTCTGGCACGGCAAACATTCTGAAATTGTGTCCAAAGTTGTCCTTAAATTCGCGTTTTAGGCATCATAATAAAGAAAAGATTTATTCAGATATTTTGTAATAAGTTAAATATTACTGTTAGTTCAGTAAAAGACGGTAAAATTAGGAGGAAACCTCCGAATTCTTTGAATCAGAATCGATTTGCCTGAAAATTTTAAATTAAGCTCAACACACCCTCCATTTCAAAATCTACCCTACGCGCTTTTTTTAATGGGCAAAAACTACCCCTTAAGCCGGATATTCATATACAACAGAAACAGAAACAGAATTTCATACAAATTTGACAGAAAAAAATTCTGTTTCTGTAAAATTTGTATGGAATTCTGTTTCTGCTGAATGTGGTTTCAACTTTCAAGCCTTTATTGTCAAAACTTATTAAGCTACAAATTAAATATTAACAGATCGAAATAAAGATCACAACCACATATCTCAACCCTTAAAAACCACCCACTAGTATGATTACATTCAAAAAAGGTTATTACGGGCGACAAATTTATTTTTTAACTACATTAAATACATGGAATTCTCATGAGAACTAATGACTATCAATCTCCTCCTTTTCTTGATCTAAAATCGGAGCACTATTATGACAGATTTTGCCGGAGCATCCACTACAAGTTGCGTTGTAAAAAAGACCAACTTTTCGACAGATACATAATGCACCACATCCTTTTTGCAATTACAGAAAATCATTTTTAAAAGGTTTTCCGCATGAATTTTTTGCATTCTGATGGGCTGTAAAGATAATTCTTATGTATTCTTATGAGGTAAACTTTTGTGAACGACGGTTTATTTCTACCACCTTCATACTTTGTTCATAATAACTATCAAATAATACAACCATAATATTATTACCGAAATTTCTTCTCAAATAATAGATGTATTCCCGGAAAAAAACTGCTGTAAATGTGCCAATTTTATACAAAAGAATATTTCAAAAAATGTTTATGAAGGCAAAGCATTTACGGATTTATTAAATCAACTCTTTTAAGTTGTGGTCAAACACTTTTCAAAAATGTTGAAAGCAAAGATAAAATTCTCACCCGTAGCGAAAGTATGAAATTAAGTGCAAATACCGTTAAGAGATTATTAAATTTTTATAAAAATACGTGAAAATATTTCTAAACAGTTAAAATCTGATCTTCATGCGGTTGAAGTGTTTGCATTGGCAGTTGATGAGAATACAGATATTAACTCCGATGACAATTTCTTTACGTTGTGCAACAGTTGGGAAAAAACGACAAACTTCTAAAGAAACATTGGAGCAACGAATTTTTATTTACACATTTTACGTTCGTGAAATTGTCTCCCTCGACGCTAACGCGTCTCGTGAACAAAAGAGTCACTCACAAAAAAGCAACGTTTTCATCTCTTGCAGCAAAATGTACTATTTCACAATTGGATTGGCACGCGAAAATAGCGATTATTAGAAAAAAAATTGTTTCGACACGCCAATAAAATTCAGTTGCGAACTCTGAGTCCAGTCATTTTAGCGATCAACCTCGGAATGAGAGATAACAAGCTGAATTTTCGTATATACCTTCATTTTTTTGTTCTAAAAATTGCCTCAAAAGTTTCATAAATCTCGTGTCTGCGTCGTAACTTATTCAAGGTCAAAGGTAATAAAAAACAGTTTTTCGCGATTATCTCGGTTTCTATTGCTCCAATGACGTTAACATTTATTATAAAAATTGTAGAGCATAAAATTTACAACAAATTTTATTTGAAACAATTTCTCATGCGGTCAGATTTTTGCGATAGAGGACGGTGAAGTAGTATTCTTTTTTTCTAAACTCTGCTGCCGCATCAGCTGTTTGGCCACAAAATATACACAGTTTTTTCAAATCAAACACTTCATTTCTTTTTTTACGAGGTACACTGGGTGATAATAAAGGTTGATCTCCTTCTAAGCGTCGTTTTGATGCCGCTATGGAACTTTTACAGATGAACCCTTTTTGACACACAACATGCACATTCACAGCAGTTAAAATATTAAGAAGTCTATGTGACCATCATTTCAATCGATACTTGTAGTTTAAGTTTTGAAGCCACACATCACATTATCGAAATCACCTTCTGCAAGAGGTTTCTCGCAAATAAAACACAAATCAGCCATAATTTTCAAAATTTTACGTCTGTCGTTGCCGAGATCGAAAACGAGAATAAACGACAATTATTAATATTCACGGTTGACCTTGAATTACAGAACGTATGGCTGAGCGCTGTGCGCTCCCCGCCTTCTATCACAAAAACGGTTGAGCGCATGATAAAATGTTTCTAACAAAATTGGCCGCAAGTTTCACAATTTCTGTGATAGATGTTAACATAATTGGAGCAATAGAAACCGTGAAAATCGCGAAAAACTGTTTTTTTTACATTTGAACTTGAATAACTTTCGAAGCAGACACGAGGTTTTATGAGACTTTTGAGACAACATTTAGAACGCCAAAATGAAGGTATTACGAAAATTCAGCTTATCATCTCTCATTCCGAGGTTGACCCCTTTTTATGCTAAAATGACTGGACTAACACGCAACGAGCTTGTTGATTAAGTTGTCTTGCCAGACTCAATCGAATGCCTTGGAGATGTCTAAAGCGATAACGTACCTTTATCAAGTATGCTGTTCCAACAATGCGCTACATAGTTTAATAGATCGGTAGTTGATCTTTTATTTCGAAAGCCGTATTGGCTGTTGGCTACTAAATGATTTACTTCCAGAAATTTTGAAAAAAAAGTAATTTCTGGAAGACAAATTTTGAAAAAAAAAAAAAAATAAAAAAAATTGACAAATCAACCATTGAATTGAAGCCATCACCGTGTAGTTCAAAATTTGGAAAGCGTGTGTACGCAACACTCTCATGAATGAATGCGCATACACCTTGATGGAGTTTGAAAGCTGATTCAAGCCTATATTTGGAATTAAGCGATTCTATAGAGAAAATTTTTAGAAACTTGTGTTTCTGTAAGGAATAGAATGTTCGGTTTGTCGTGCTCAAGATGATGTTGCAGAAGTTTTGAACATGTATTTTAAAATGTTTATTTGATTCATATATGTGTTGTCCCTGCAAATACCGTGGACATGCCGCTTTATGGGCGGGTGGATTGCGCATATTTGCTTTACCACTTGCAGACTTAAATATCCTTTCTGTTGTATTCCCATATATGTATCAAAAGGTTTATTTTTTTTACGTTTTATTAAAGAATGGATAACTAAGCAAAAATCCCATCATACAATAAAACATGACATATGCAAATATTTCATGATAAGATGAAGTAATAACAAAATAATAAGTGAAAAACAAATTGAGAGAAATTTGCAGAAAACAAAACAAAACTAATTGCCAATAATCCAGCTGATGCAGCGCACCCCAGATGCACCGCTCACTACCTCAATCGAGGCACAAAGCCCACACATAATTATATGTTGGTCTGATTCCTCGGAAGAGCTAATGAGCGGTACTACTACGGAGCGCTGCCTAGCTAAGACTGGGAGTGCTGCCGTTGACTAATTAAAGTTCGTCCGCCAGCACTCTAAGATATCATCTTGGCTAACGATATCTCTCGCCATTGCCAGTGTTACGTGATATCTCACGCTAACTCATATGTCAATGGCAGGGACTGGAGTACGCGGGGTAGTCAGACCCGTAGATCAACATTGATCATAATCGATCAAAATCCCTCCTGCAAGCAAGGCATCGTTATTGGCGTTGGCGATTGGCGTTGTTATGTGATCAGTGTGAACCATAATGAGATTTCATTGAAATAGCAGATAAATGAATCGTTGAGAAACATAGGAAACACCTACCATCTACAGATATTAGTGACCCCTTATAGATGAAGACATACTAGAACTGTACTTCATGGAGCTGAAGGAGTTTATATTCGACTTACGCTGAAGAAAATGTATAAAAAACCAATAAAATTACTCGTTGTACATATAAATAATTAGATCAGAATTCGATTATTAGAAGATTAGATTGTTAGAATCGCTTGTTACACCTTAATTAGTCTTTCGTTCTTCATCATAATCACATATTCCTTGATAATATCAAATTCTTATTTTGAATTTCCTCTTGTGGTTGAATTGTTCCTCCGCTCGAGTTCAAACTACACTCAAGCAGATTATACTATCGACATCACAAATTTTCGAGCTTCGTTACTTAAATTTTTTAAACTTTTCTTGTAGCTGATTAATGGACTCTTGACTCTTCCATTGAAGGAGTAGTTGACGCTTAGATTAAATTCGGTACTCCTTGTCCTCCACTGAAAAAAATCAAAAAAATTATTCGTTAAATTAAAAAAACAGTGATTATTGATCTTTTATCATTGGCCCTGATTAACAATATCGTTGGATCAATAAACAATTTATTAATAAAATGAAATTTTTCGTAATATTAATAAATTGTTTATTGAACCAACGATATTGTTTATTAACCCAACGAAAGATCAATAATCACTGTTTTTTTTTTAATTTTGCGAACAATTTTATTTAATTTTTTTATCAGTGTAGGACAAGGAGTACCGAATTCAATCTAAGCGTCATCTACTCCTCCAATAGAAGAGTTCATTTATCACCTACAAGAAAAGTTAAAAATAAATTTAAGTAACGAAGCTCGAAAATTTGTGATGTCGATAGTATAATCTGCTTGAGGACGATTCAACCACAAGAGGAAATTCAAAATAAGAGTTTGGAACCATCATAAAATGTGTGATTATGATGAAGCACGAAAGACTGATGAAGTTGTAACAAACGATTCTAAGCATAATAAAAAGAAAAACGGCAGACGTAATTTATCGAATGCAGAGTGTAATCTATGCGTGAGTATATTTAAGTTAAGTTCAGGACAAACAGGCTCAGAATCTCAGATGGAACGTAGTATTATCGTTCTTACAAGATCGTTTAATTTGTCAGCACTTAACAGCATTTAAATCATGGCACATTACAAGTTATGGTTCTTAAATGTAGAATGCCATTCTAATAAAACAAATAAGTTGAGAATGGGCAATGTATATCACAACTCAAAATTACAACCAAACAAACATTAATCGTAAATAAGGCTAACCTGAAATAAAAATGCATCTCCAGTTTCAACGGAAGCCAAAAATGGAATAAAAAAGGGGGAAGTAACGGAGATAACTGTACATATAGTGTATATACACCGCGCCTACAGAATAAAAAATATAATACAATACCATACAAGAATAATTTAGACAAAGCGAGGATTTTATATTTTGACCTTTCAAGAAAATGATAAAAATCGTTTATAAATGTCAAATCGCAGAATAAAAACAAAATAGTTAAAACGATCAAGGAGATAAGTTGTTCAGTGAATCTTAAGCCTTGCAAATTTGTATTGTGAAAAAGTTTAAGTGTAATATGTAATTAAATAGTCAATCTTAAATAAAAAAAATTGTCGTTTGTTTGTTATTAATTGATGTATTTTTACTAGAATTTTGTAGTAAAAAGTTCAACAGCCGGATTACTTTATCGTAAAATTCAATATTTATTTTAAATTCAATTGTATAAACTCACTAAATTATAACAAGTGTTTTAAATTGTTATTCGTGATACTTATTTTAGTTGATTAACTTTAAATTTTTTTATCGATTTTCACGGCATAAAATATTATTAGAGGCATTTCAATTACCTTGAAATTATTAACCGTCTGATTATATTTATTCACTTTCGATTCTTTTCACAAACATTTACTTGGCAATTAATAAACTTCAAAACAAATCGATCAAAGAAAAATTTTGTTTGTTTACCGAATCATAAGAAATTAATTACAAATGATGTTTTTCCCCAATCAAAAATTTCGAATGAGTGAACATTTAAAAAAAGGCTCACTTTAATTTACATAATTTTTTATTTTTCGTAACACAAAAATGAAAAAAGTCCACCCATCAATTGTGAAAATCGATCTACAAAACAAAACATCCAATAAAAAAATAATAAAAAATACATTTTCAACCAATGAATGAATAATAATTCCATTTTACAGACTATAAAATTTTATGTTTGAGTTTAAATTCTTAAATGAATTGAAACGTAAAATCAAAAAAATTAAATTAAAGAAGAAAAAGAAATATCTACAAACTTAATAATATCCTTATCATAAACAATATATCTAACCTCTATCAACAATGCTATTATTTATTATAAATAATATTATTTATTTGTTGTTATTGAAGCAATAAAATAAATCTTAAAATATTATTTTCAACTAAAATCGAAAGCGATTTTCATTCAATAAATCTTAGAATTTTTATAGAAAATAAATTTTTTATCTTAATTATTTTTTAATTTATATCATGCTGCGGTTTGTTTCTTTTTTAAACATTGAAATTATTATAAAAAAATCTTATTTACACACAAATAAAATAAAATTTACGATAGAAATATTTCTAACTAAATACTATAAAATCACTATCATAAATTTAATGAAATTAAAAGAATATAATAGAAATCAAAATTAAAAACCTGGTAAATGCTGAGTTGCTTGAGGAATACTCGATTGGCGTTGAAGTCTCATTTGTTGATTATTAAAAACTCCACTTGTTACATAACCAGCTTGTGTTGGACTTGGAGGTCCTCCAGAAAAACCAGTATCTTGACCAGGAAAGGAATTTTGCCGTGTTACCACCTGCTGTGCACCAGGTGAATTTAACGAACGTTGTCTTTGTGTTGTAAACTGTCGTGAATTATTATATACATTTTGCTAAATGACGAAAATAAACGAAATAATATTTTATTAGTTCAAATAAGTAATTGCTAGAGTTTAGAAGAAATGATGTTGGAACCTAGCAAGTCTGATAAGGTACTACCACCCTTAAGGAGAAAAGAGATAACCCTAACAATTATCAGGTGAAATAACCGGGTGACAAATATCAGGCAAAGTCTATTTTATTGGAATCCGCCCCTTACTACTAACAAATAAAATTCATGCTTTAAACAGTAAAACCTAGACTATAAAAAATTGGCAGAAAATTTGTTTTAAAATCAATAGAATTTTATCTTTCATATGAATTTAATATGTGCCATTAAATGCGAACATCTTAGCTGATTTATAACAAAAAGCTTGCCGTACGTATTAGATTTAAAATAAACGTTCAACAAACAAATCCTAAAATAGGACCATATCAGACCTTACTTGGTAAATATATATTTTTCATCAGTTAAAAATCACACAACCAACCAAAACAAATTTTATTTATTTTAATCTTCGTTTGTATGTATATACAGACGAGCTTAGAGTTCTCTCAAATTTGGGTGTCCTTCTATCTTGGTGGTGTGAGAAATGTTTTACCATTATCATAGGACATGGCTTTTAATCACATTATTTGGCGAGGATTTTTCCATCACTTCTTTTACCAATTCCCAAAATATAGTGCACTCGCCCCTATTGAAAATATCATTTGGAACAAACTATAAATACAAATATAAGACAATATTTTTAAAAATGACCTGGAATGACAGAATGCGTAAATACCGGAATTGTTTAATATTAAATTTCTTATATCTATTTCTGGAGCTTATTCTACAACAAATTTGGGAATAAGTGTAATAGATTAAAAGTCATTCTTTTAAAGTTGGACAAAGTGTATGAGGGTGTGATAGTTGATACCTTCAATTTTCCTAAAACTTTTAGGATATATTAGTAGTACTGTAATGAGAAAAAGTGAAGTTTATCGTCTATTAAATCTGAAGCGTTTGACCTTCAATAGAGATCAAATTTTAAGGTCACGGGTAAATTGGATAAATTATATGATCATTTTACTTAATAAGACCCAAGACAGTGACCCATGACATTTTTTATAATATGGATACTAGGTAGTTGATACAATGTCATAACTAATTGGATGGCTCACTCATGTAAACGGTCTAAAAGTTGATAATTTTTATAAAAAAGGTCAAAGTTCAAGGTCATGGAAAGTCAAGGAAGTCATGAGTCAATAAGCTTTTTTTCGTCCTCCAATATACGTCTTAGCAAATCTACCCTTATGCACATTTTACCTATTTCTCATGCTATATTGTAATGATTATAAACCAATTTTTTATTAGGACCATAACTGATTTAGTAAATAATTACAAAACTGCAATTCCACAATACCCTTCCCCCTTTCGATAAAACAAAATATAAGGTTTAAATATATTTTTTTTCATGATTATATTTTGCTTCCATTTCATTGTTCCTTTAATTAAGGATTGAAATACACCCGACTTACGGCTTTGCAAGCCCTGATTACAGTGTGAGATTGCGGTTTTACCATTAGACCCCAAAAATAAACAGCGCCCCATAGTATAAATAAAAATTTAATATTTGAAAATTGATTCGAAAGAAAGAAAAAAGAAAGAATAACTTGGCCAATTTGTAAAAAAAGTTATAAATTAAAAAAAGATATAAGAGTATTTACTCGAACAAAAAACAGTGCCTAACCACTTATGTGAGAAGCACGGGTACCTTCTTGTAAACAATAAATTCGACTTGAACTTTTTATTTTATATTTTTACATAAAATTGGACTCAATAAGGCAATAAACAAATATAGTTATAATCAATCAATGTAACTTAATTTGGAAGTACAAAATAGCGGAGAGATACAAAGTGCACTCTGTCTAAAGCCGCCTTTACACTATTGTAGAATTGTGCAATGAACAATGACTGCAATGAGCAATGAAACATGCAATGGTTTACACTATACGCATTTTAGTACAATATTATTGCGGTAATGTCATTGCGAATTCATTGCAATGGTTTGCAATGACTTCATTGCTAAACTTTTCTGCAATGAATTTTTTAGTGTTTACACTATTTCAATATTTTTGTCAAAAACTCATTGCAAATATCATTGCAGTTGTCATTGTTTTCATATAGGTGGATATCTGTAAACTGTATTGTTTTTTTCAACTACAAAAATTAAAAATATGTTCAGTTGTCGTGCTGTCATTATTTAGTGTGTACGCATTTACAAAAACAATAAATTGTTCTTTTGCCATTTTCACAATTTTAATTATTGGATGAAATATTGTGATGGAAAATACAACTGTGTATTGTTTAGCTTGTGCTGTTATTACGTGTAGTTATGAATTGTGTTAATGAACGAAGAGGAACCAAAACCAAAAAAATACAGAACAAAATGGGTTCGTGAATTGTATGCGGATAGAGGATCTAGATTTTACTGGAAATTGGACACAATGTTGATTGTTGCGGGAAAATGACCCTGAGCTATTCAACAACTTTTTGCGAATGAGTGCAGAAGACTTTGATAATTTACTCTACTTGATTCGCCCACTCATCGAAAAAAAAGACACGTATCTCCGAAAGGCAATTACTGCTGCCAAAAGATTGGCAGTGACCCTCCGTTTTCTGGCCACCGGTGATTCATACAGTAATCTCATGTACCTTTTTTAAATGTCCAAAGTGTCCATTCAGCATATAATTGAGGAAATATGCGATGCGATTAGGGTATCCAATGTCGATTATCGAGTACCCGGGTGGGGGTATTTTTGGCTTTTTCAACATACTCGACTACCCGGGTATCTCGATTAACTACCCGGGTAATTTGATCGACTAAAAAATTTTTATTTTCAACAAACAATCAAAAGATTTCTAAGCTTGAATTAATATATTGATTGGGACGTAGAGCCTAGGACCTTTTTAGAATTAATAGGACCTAGGTCTTAAGAGGGCTCTATGTGCTGTTGTGACTCATATCGTAAGTCCTATTACACAACACATTTTATTAAAAAAAAGTACCAGTCAAAAGAAAATTCATGCAATTCATGTCGAATGAACAGCATTTGAGCAATAAGCTAAATTTTATTCTTTTTAACCAATATCTTGAACCTATGGGTCTGATATTGTAAGGAAATATATACCTAATATGTTGTTTCGGACTTTGAAGGGAATGATAAAATTGATTATGCAGAAGATGTTGGTAGACAGAACTATATGGAATTATCGTTAATGAGAATTCTTTTCTCCAAGACACCTGATAACAGTAGCTGAAATTTGTATGATAAATAGAATAAAAGAACTACCAATGACGAAATTTCTTGAATTTCCTGATCTTAAGAAATTGGAATTATTCTTGTTGATGATTGGCCATTGGTGCAATTTCTTAAGAGCTTCTTTACATGGAACAAAAACATATCTTAAAAGGAAGTTATAGTATTTTTTTTTGATCTAATATAAATCTGATAACATCCTATAACATGTTATAGTGTAATAAGCACGTATTGAATACTTTAGTCTCTGTACTGGCTGAAATTCAATTATTTATAAAACAAATTTGCCAAAACTAATTCTTGCATTGAACAAGCTTCAAATTATTTTCATTGGCTGCGTAAGAGCTAATTAACAAAAGACTTAAATGTATTAAACCTATACACAGCTGCCCCCTAACCATGCCTTAACTTTTCTTGATATATTTTGTTTGTTTTTCAAATTCCCGAGTACCCGGGTAACCCAGGTATTTCAGAAATTAAATGCTCGACTACCCGGGTACTTGCAAAGTCGAGTAATTTGAATACCCTAGGTGCGATCTATGAAAAAATGTAAGACGAGTACTTGCAGGCAAATATTTATTTCAATTTTTATTCAAGTATATTATATGTATAATTTTTTTTCAAATTTAAAACTATAAAAATATAAATCTAACCAATTTCAAATATTTTATATAAAATTTTCTATTAAATACAAAATCACGACATTTTCTGAAAAAAAAAAACACAAATATAAATGTTAGTTCGTGAAATCGTATAGTCAATACTATTAGCTCACTAAAAAAGGAGTGATATCGTGTGTCTAGCAGAAACGAGTGTAAAACTAAACGTTTTAAAATAATTATAGGTTCTATATAATTCGAAGTACCTCCTTTGTTACTCGGATTAGAGCCTAAAATAAAACAACTTCAACTAACTACCCTGGCAAAAATTCTTGTAGGAATTTTTGTTAAGATCTTACATGAACTATAAAAGATCAAATGTGAATCTTGTATGATCTTGTAAACTTTTTGTCTCAATTCTCTACAATTCTAAAATTCTTGTAGGAATTTTTGTTAGGATCTTACAGAACTATTAAAGATCCTATGTAAATCTTGTATGATCTTGTAAACTTCTTGTCCTAATTCTCTACAAGAAATGATCATGATCATGTAAGTTCCTATATAATTTTTATATAATTGTCCTGCAAGAATATTCGGCAGGGTAGGTGTTAAAACAAAAGATACTAGTAAAGAAACAAAAAAATAAATTTTATTTATTTCTATTAGATGCAAATTTGGGGTGCGATATTTTAATGGGGTGCGATATTTAATTTGGGGTGCGATATTTTAATTGTTATTTAATATGACTTAATTTGTTTTAATAACAGATACACTATATTCATAATATATTTATAATAAAATTAAACAATCAAAGTACAATTACATATTTTAAAATTATTTTTATGTATAATAATTTTTAGTTGAGCGACACACAATTATTTTGTAATTGACACAACAACAAGACTTAAAAATTTTCATCAAAATTGTCTGCAATGACAGCAATAATATTGTAAACCTGTTTGCAATATTTTTCATTGCTAAAATCATTGCCAATATTTCATTGCAAAGAGTTTACATTGGGAATGCAATGAAACGTGCAATGAGTGCAATGAATATTGCAATGTTCATTGTTTCTGATCGACAATGATATTACGAACCGTTGACACTACCATTGCACGAATATTGCGGAGTTCTGCAATAGTCTAATTGCGGCTTAAGAGTTGTAAGTGAAAGGTGGAGTTTGATAATAGCGGAAAAAGATTGTTACAAACATATTTTACGACCAGCTTTCATTTAAGCGATATTTTGATCAATTCAAAAGTTATAACAAAATCCCACCCATTTGTTTCAAATTGCGGCATTTTGGAATGTTAACGTCAAATTTCTATCACAATAAAGGAAACAGAAAATAAAATCGCAGAGATCAACTGTTCATATATATTTAAACGAAAAAAAATGTTTACAATAAGAAACGACAAATCTTCGACAAATGGGCGGCGTTTTATTGTAACTA